>JAWPHD010001394.1:225000-326471 GCA_037043455.1 Cyrtodaria siliqua | reverse complement strand
TCCCAGGGCTATATTTATCCCGGACTCAGAAAGCTGCTGTGGGAGTTGAACTGTGTATTAACGTCATTTTACTGTTCATAAAACAACTGTATTTTAGTAGAATACCGGACGCAGTCAACTTGGTATACAGGCATTTTATGGATCTTCTACTATTGAATTACGTATCAATTTTACGGATACAGTCTACAAATTAGAACTGGTTCTAACTGGTTTTTTTACTAAGTTTAAGTTTAAACCTTATTTATTTTACATCGATTGTAACGAAAGCTCTATGAACTTATTTGAATCACTCTCGATGTCTTCCTGGTGATAGAACCAGTACTAAAGCAATGCAGTTTAAGTGTCTTGCTCAGGGACACAACGCATATGGCAATGACGGAATCGAACCCCACGACTTTTGGATCATGAGTCCAACGCTCTACCACTAGACCACAGCTCTCCACAGGTTTTTACTAGAAGAATTAGATGTAAATTTCAGGGATAAATCTGTTCTCAGCATACGAATACAGCTGGTTCCAATCGGTATCGTTAACGATTATTGATTGATGTTAAACTGAATTAAAAGGAGAAACGGCAATCTTGATTTTTTAAAAGCTCGCGGCGTCCCGTTAGTTTTTCTACATAATTTGCATTTTGTTCGATAATTAATATTAATTATAAGAATAATATAGGAAATTGTGTTTGAATATTACTGTTTGTTTTTACAGCTATATATGTTATCTCTTTTGGTAATTTCTGATTTTAAAATAAGCAACACCTCTTCAATCATTAAACAGAGTTGATGAATTATTTAACTGAAACATCGTTTAAGAGTTTGAATAGTGTCAGCTCCACTGCTACTTATTGTCATGAACTACTGATCAGATTTCAATAAAAATAATCATCAAACATAAACCCTTTCTTCTCTAATGTAAATTTACATCTCTAAAAACGTAGATTACCTTCACAGGAGGGCTAATCTTTCAATCCAATGCTTATAATTATGTATTATTAAGTTATCGTTTGTTTATAACGTGATGACTTACCAATTTTTCATATTCTAAACATGATATTTCCCTAATTCCTCACATTATAACCATAAAACAACATTCTATTTGTATTGTTCGTTTATTTTTATCATATTCATTCCACTTACTGTTTTTCTTATGTAACTGTTCTGACCGGCTTTTGCTACCAGTTTGTATCACTGTTTTCCTTGTATGTTATTTAGAGTCGCCCCAGAGAAAGTTGAAAGTGGTATTATAACTTATGAGTTGGAGAAACTTGAATTTAATTGAATTTAATTGAATTTAATTGAATACTGATCAACGGCTCAACAACAGATTATAGTTTATTTAGAGCTATCCCAGAGGAAAGGGAATGTGTTATTATAACTCACTGAATGGTGAAATAATGGACTAAGTAAGGGAACTGAGTTGCATTTAACCTTGTTTAACGGTTCGTTAACAACATTATATGTTATTTATATCTAGAGTAATGACTAAATAAAGAAATTGAATTCAACAATTATGGTTAAACGGCTCATTAACACGTTTTAATTATTTAGAGCTGCCACAGAGATAAAGGAAGGGTACACGAGAGACAAGGAAACTATCTGACCTTCTCTTATTATAGAATAGATGTGTATGGTTCTTTAACGTATTCGGAGGATAGTCTCTGATACACGGTACCCTCCCAGTTCATGTCCCCATCCGACGGACTTAGGTACTAGTATAGTTTGCCTTTGCTGATCGTTTGGTATACTTATTTTATATATGTGTTAGTATAGTACGATGTTTTGATGAGCAAAAACGATGGAGATGCTCATTTCTTCACTCACTGATGTAATGTTATTTATGCTAGTTTATATGATGATCACAACAATAGAAGTTATATATTCACCTGAAAACAATGGATATGTGTTAATTACAATAAATCATTATACAAATGAATTACATTATTCTACCTATGTACGCTCTGTTTTAATTTAAAACTAAATATATACTAGGATATGAAAAATGCATGTGCTTTGCCATGCAAGATAGATTTACTGCCCACTCTCAACAATGAGTTAAGTCCTCCGTATAATAGCTTAATAAGGCGTTTTGAAGCGGAGAACGGTGATTTGCTGTTGTCAGTATGGACAAAGACAAAAAAGAAATATAAAAAGATCGGACAGGGAAAGTAGCATTCAAGGAGGACAGTCAACCACAAAACACAGAAACAAACACGCAAACAGACAAACAAGAAGGCAAAAAGCAATAATAAATGCAAACGACATCAATCACAAAGGGCTGACAATAGGGCTACCGCCTTGGAACGGTCAGTGGCAAGTAGGCCACTGGTGGTTTAAACCGGTTCTAGGGTGCACCAAACCTCACACTTTCCCTACTGTCATCCCATTAAAACAGGACAGTGTAAATAAAGAAATCCCCGCCATGATCTAATCTCTAACCAACAGGCAGCATCAATAGGCAATATAAGTAAAACACAAATATGCTCGTGTAAATATAATACAAAAAAACAATAGCCTAGCAAGCCACAATGAAGGTACTCAATGACTTGGCAGAAGCCAGAGCAGTAAGAGAATAAACCATTAAGGGCACGACAAGAAAGATCATAGACAAACATCAAACGCCACCGTCCCAATGGGCTTTAGGTAGGCGTCATCATAGGGTCCACAGCCTGTCCGGTCATCGTACAATTAAAGAGGAAAGCATAGTGGCGAACTGTAAAAGGGCCCACCACCAAGCATGCAGTACGTTGCAAAATGAAAAGGTCATAACCTCTTTTGATAAACTTTTTAACAAGTTTAACAAAGATAGTATGAAAGTGATCATGACCAAGAATCTTACGAAGTTTATAAATCACATCACCATAGAAGTTAGGTTGTGATAGTCCTTGTCGCAGAAGAGTCCTTACATTATTTTTGTATTTGGAAAGAAGATCAGGGTAACGATAATAAAATTTTGCAAAGGTTTTACGAAGTTTATGGTAACGGTAACCCTGATGGAGTAACTTTTTAGCTTTACAAAGATTACGAATATTAAAGTCCTCAACTCGAGTACAAGCTTTAGAAAAACGAATAAGTTGAGACACATACACCCAATAAGAAGTTGCTCGGGGAACATCCCCATCCAAGTGGGGATAATTAACAATGTCAAAATTAAAATTCAGACACACATGTGATCCTTAGGCTTATAGTACTTCCACCCGCTAGATCGCACTTGAGTGAGAATATATCATTACTGAAAAGAAAATATATTTTTTATATTTTCACACATGCTTCTCACCATAACTTAAAATACTTAACCGATTTTAATACAGTATCACTCATATATAATACAATTATTAGTTTAGTTATTTCCAATACTATGATATAAACTACATTGGAACTTTTAAAAACAACAACAGTTTTTTGAAAAATAAAGATCCGGCAAAGTTAACGCCATATGAACATATATAATAACAGGATAACTGCATTTATATCTTTTACTAATGCAGTCATTCTTTTAACACTCATTGATTTATAGTGTGTTTATCAAATAAATCAAAGCAAACGAAATGTATATATGTTAACATCATGGCGATACCATGTATTGCCTATCAGCGCCATAATTATATGATCGAATAATTGTACGATACACCATAGTTATCAAGCATTAACATTCGACTCTCTCTGGGGCTGCTCTGAATAATGTATTGATGAGCCGCTAAGCCAGATTCAATTCAATTCAAATCCCTTATTTATTTCACCACTCAATAAGTTACACTACCACATTCCCTTTTCTCTGGGATAGCTCTAAATAACCTATAACTATTTAATGAGCCTGAAACAATATTCAGTTCAATTCAATTCACTTGTTTAGTCAATATTTCTCTACTCAATAAGTTAAAATTCCACCTTCAACTTTCTCTGGGGCGGCTCTAAATAACCTATAATGTGTTGATGAGCCGTTAAACAAGATTCAATTCAATTTCCTTATTTAGTCATTATTTCACCACTCACTAAGCTTTAATACCACTTTCCCCTCTCTAACCTATAATGTATTAATGAGCCGTTAAACAAAATTCGATTCAAGTTACTTTCAATTACTTTTCAATTTCTTCCATCCAATAAGTTATAATACCACCTTACACTCGATCACATAACGTTGAGACGCCCCCTTTATACCCTATATATCGCTCCGGATAAATCATCCGACTTAAATCTTATCCTGCCACGAAAAGTCGAAACTTAATATTAACATTTCTACTTTTCGCACTTATAGTTTACAGGTTCAGAGCGAAAAGTTGAAAAGTTGATAATTATCAGATGATTTTTTTTAATTATCGAGCTAAAACTTCAAGTTTTCTGGTTGTCGTGTGAAATCTAGTACTAAATTTCTACTTTTTGTGTGAACATTGGGTCGAAAAGTTGATGGCACTAACAGGATTCCGTAAGTTTGCATTAATTTGCATTGGTTTTCTTAGCTGCAAATGATATGTATCAATATGTCATATACTGGCATTTAGAACTAGACGTCATAGATCTCGTATGGCGACTTCAATATCCGTTTTAGAACAGCCTTCATATTTCTTTTGTTTATCATCGATTTCGAAGTGTTTTATACGGAATCAGGAATATACGGATGTTAGTGCCATCACGAAAACTTGATGGCACTAACAGGATTCCGTATATAATGCATTATTACAATTAAGTATACGTATTGTTCATACAGTTGTTGCGATTTTATTACTTGTAAGTCAGTACAACGCTCATATTTATAAATAGTCTTTATACAAGTAGTACAAAACAGAAGCTTTTAATAGTCCTTAATATATAAACACTGATCCTTTGGAAGCAAGCAACACATACAGACAATAGATTTATACAAATAGTACAAAACAGATAGTCTTTATACAAATAATACAAAACAGAATCTTTGAATAGTCCTTAATATATAAATACTGATCCTTTGGAAGCAAGCAACAAATACAGACAATAGATTTATACAAATAGTACAAAACAGATAGTCTTTATACAAATGGTATACAAAACAGAAATTTTCAATAGTCCTTAATATATAAATACTGATCCTTTGGAAGCAAGCAACAAATACAGACAATAGATTAAAGTAGCAGACTCGGTTTTATTGAGTCTGTTCATGAGCGGTAATATAAGGTGCAACGCCTCTCACGCCCTCTATCACCGGCTTAAGCGGCATTCTACTTTAAAGCCACAAATAATGGGATTGTTGATCGCAAAAGACCAGTAATATTTTTTGTTTGTTTACTAACCGATTTTATATTTCTTTAAACATTTTCAAAGTTATTCAGAACTCTCAGTTATAAAGCTTGTTTGAAAATATACCAACATTCCCTTGATACTACTACGGTTACTCGTAACTACTGATAATTTATATCAAAATGTCCAGCAACCGGTGACAAATGTCAAAGAAGACTAGGACATCAAAATGTTTGTAAAATATTAACATTGTCAAATAAAAAATAACAACGAGATATAAACCAAACTGTTGTTGAATAGGATTCGTACATTTTAAGATAAGAATTCAGGTCATCTTTCAACGGGTTATTTTGGGTCACTGTTTTGTCTATTGGCTATTATGAATAAAGTCCACTTTTAAATTCTGAATGAGATATTTTCAGGCTAAAACTAATTTCTTTTGGTAAAAACAATTATGTTTCGCTCAAAACAACTCAATGGATATTGGTACATGGCCCAGAGTTTTTCAATGTTAGTGGTATCAGGCAATGTACTATTTTTGGATTTTCACTCCAGATTTTGGAACACAATTAATATTCCTCTTCAACTTCCATTTCGCGGTTAGTGTCGTCTATTCGCAGTTTATCCATCCAATATCACACTGTCTAATTCTCACCTGCAACATAAAAATATCCATGATGAAATCACAATCAGTCAATCATTATATTATATTCAATCAAAACATCTAAACTGTAACATTTTACTGTGTAATGAGACCTACAACAACAAACCCAAGTGGCATGAAGAACCAGACCCAGACATCAGCTGACACCTCTGAACATAGACCCAGACATCAGCTGACAACTCTGAACATAGACCCAGACCTCAGCTGACAACTCTGAACATAGACCCGGACATCAGCTGACAACTCTGAACATAGACCCAGACATCAGCTGACAACTCTGAACATAGACCCAGACATCAGCTGACAACTCTGAACATTGACCCGGACATCAGCTGACAACTCTGAACGTAGACCCAGACATCAGCTGACAACTCTGAACGTAGACCCGGACATCAGCTGACAACTCTGAACATAGACCAGGACATCAGCTGACAACTCTGAACGTAGACCCGGACATCAGCTGTCAACTCTGAACATAGACCCAGACATCAGCTGACAACTCTGATCATAGACCCAGACATCAGCTGACAACTCTGAACGTAGACCCAGACATCAGCTGACAACTCTGAACATAGACCCAGACATCAGCTGACAAACGTTTATGTCAACGGGACTTTGGGAGCATGTGTTCTGAGACTCATTAGCTGATGGTAATCTCGCATCATTTGAACAGAAAAAATACCTGGCTGTTTTCACACTCTTTTTTATTATAAATATTTCCAGTTTCAGTACTTCTTCGTGACCAGAAATAACTGTATTTCACCAAAAAATATTATAGCCTGGACATGCTACATTCATAATTGAAAAGTATACTTTATTAAAACACAATTCAAGTATGTAGTGAGACCTTTTATAGAAAAGAGAGTTACAGTTTGACGGACTTAGGGTTTAGTACAGTTCCTGTGCATATGGTAACTATTTAGTACAGTTCCTGTATATATATATATGGTTACTATTTAGGGTTGACGACAGTTCATATGCATTTGTAACTATATAGGTGGAGTATAGTCCATATGCATATGGTCACTATTTCATGAATGAAGTATGGTTCCCATATCTGTGGTAACAATGTTATATATGGTTAAGTGTGATTCCCATAAATATGATTATTTTTTCATGTGTTAACATATATTTTATACCAAATCCACATTTATTTATTTTTTTAAATGTGATGCCAAAAAACGCACAAAATGAAGTTGCAATTATTGTACATATTGTACATTATTTTGTCCTCTATTGAATTTTAACACAATATGTGTCATGCATCACACGGTTCATTAGACGGATTATTAAATCTATTCTAACAGTTATGTTATTTCAGAGAGTAAAATATGAGTTTACGAGAGATGGCCAATAATCCACCATTTTTTGCAAGTTTTTTTGCATGTTTTACAACTAGGCATGAAAGGAGAATAACTCATTGCCATTTTAAATTTAAAACGTTCAAAAGTGTTACCTCCCTTATTCCATACATGATTTACAAACGCTGGGGCACAAATCTCCAGGGTGACCTGACTTTTATATAATTTTTGACAGGGGTTTGAGTGTTGTTTTGCTATTACATCTATGGCGTACCCTGGGGTTTAAATGGTTTTTAATAGTACGTCTATGGTATGACCTGGGGTTTGAATGCTTTTTGACATTACATCCATGATATGCCTTGGGTTTGAATACTTTTGACATTACATCTATGGCGAGCCCAGGGGTTTGAATATGTTTGACATTACATATATTGTGTGTCTGCGGTTTGAACAATTTGACATTTCATCTATAGTGCACTCTGGCGTTTGAAAGTGTTTTAACATTGTATCACTGGAGTGTCCTGGGGATTGAATACTTTTCGAAATTACATCGCTGGAGTGCCCTGGGGTTTGACTGATTTTTAAAACTACACCTCTCTGGTATACTGGCGGTTGAATGCTCTCTTACATTACATCTCTGGGGTGCCCTGGGAGTCGGAATGCTTTTTAACATTACAGTTCTCGGGTGCCCTGGAGTTTGAATGCTTTTTAACATTACAACTGTGGGGAGCCCTTGGGTTTTATTGCTTTGTAAGACATTACAACTCTTGGGTACCCAGGCGGTTTAGTGCTTTCTGGAAAACTCTGGAGTGTCCTGTGATTTGATTGCTTTCTAACATTTCATATCGTGGGTACCCTGGCGGTTGAATGCTTTTTAACATTACAACTCTGTGGTGCACTGGTGTTTGATTACTTTTTAACATTGCAACTCTGTGGTGCACTGGTGTTTGAATGCTTTCTAGCATTACAACTCTGTGGTGCCCTGGTGTTTGATTACTTTCTAACATTGCAACTCTGTGATGCCTTGGTGTTTGAATATTTTTTTACAGATCATCTCTGGTGTGCCCTGACATGGTTCCTGACCTAAAGCAACGAAAACGGGACCACTAACACGTAATTAGTGGCTAAAATAGAAAGAAATGTCGTTAAGAATATTTAAAAAAGCTTTCCCAGTTGTACAATAATTAGAAACTGTATTTGATCAAGTTATTGGGATTTGGAGTTATGCGAGTTGTTTCTATATATTGAAGGGAATGTATCGATGTTAGAAGACAATAACATAACCCATTCATTTCGATTTATATCACTGTCTGAATGCCCGTATTATATATACCAAATTACTATTTTTTCTGTTAATAAAAAGATAATGAATATGAATAAATATGGTTCATTGCTTGTTTATAGAAACTTAGGAAAGACACATCCTGACTGATGAATTCGGTGGAGGGAAAAGCTGATGTAATTTGTTTGGACAATATGTATGCCCTGATTTCGGAGTATGTTCATTTGATTTGATTATCTTGTGTAACTCGTCCGTAGTTTTGTTATTGTTTGTCTTATTGTATGGTGTGTCAAGATGAATTCTTTTTGTAATGCTCGTTTATTTTGATTATCTTGTGTGAGGTGTCAGTATTTTTCTTATTTTTCTTATAATTCTTGGTAAATGTAGTGACAGATTTCTGACAGTTTCTTTTTGCTTTTTGCGGCTACGAAAGTGCATATAGTGTCAAGCTAGTCAGACACACATTTGTAGATAATCTATGTAGATGTGCATATTTTCCTTGTATTGTGATTGGAAGAGTTTGTATAACGTGGAAACATAGAAACTGTCATGAACTGTTCCAATAAAAGTCATATTTACCTTTACTGGTATATTGGTACCTTTGGTGAAACAGTCTATTGAACCGTTTCCTTATTCAAACACATTAACGACGTTGCGTTGTAAACCTTTGCCTCTCACCGCTGCGGGTTCGAATCCCACTGGGAGCTCGACTTGTGAGGAAGTGTCGATTCTTACGGATGACGGGAGGTGTACAGTACTATTCAATTATATCTTTCAAAAAATATATTTTCAAATTGATTTCAAAAGCATTCAACCCAAGAAAAGTGGGTGGTCTGCCTCCACCACAAAAAAAAATAGACCAACATATATATAGATATAACAATCGAACAGGAAAAGTAGCATTCAAGGACAACAGTCGACCACAAACACACACAGAAACAAGGAACAACTTTAAAGATGAATAAAATGCTAAATAAGACATCACAAACACAAAAGGGTTGACAATAGGGCTATCGCCTTGGAACGGTCAGTGGCAGAAAAGGGCCGCTGGGGGTTTAAACCAGGTTTTAGGGTGCACCAAACATCACACTTACCCTATTCTCATCCCAATAAAACGGGACAGTGGAAATACGGAAATCCCCGCCATGAACTATTCTCTATCCAACAAGGCAGCATTAATAGGCAATATAAGTAAAACACAAAGATGTTCGTGTGTATATAAATACAAAAATAATAGCCTAAAAAGCCACAAAGAATGTACTCATTGACTTGGCAGAAGCCAGAGTAACAAGAGAACAAACCATTGAGGGCACGACAAGACAATATTGCAGACAAACATCAAACGTCACAGTCCTTTTGGGCTTTAGGTAGACGTCATCATAGGGTCCACAGCCTGTCCGGTCAACGCACAATTAAAGAGGAAAGCATAGTGTCGCACTGTAAACGGTCCACCACCAAGCATTCAGTGCGTTGCAAAACGATAGGGTCATGACCTCTTTTGATAAACCTTTTTACAAGTTTAACAAAGATAGTATGAAAGTGATCATGACCAAGGATCTTATGAAGTTTGTAAATCACGTCACCACAGAAGTCAGGTTGTGATAGTCCTTGTCGCAGAAAATCTAACCTTACATATGTTGAAAATGACGTAAAACACAATACAAACAAACAAACAAACAAACAAACAAATCATTCGGGAGGCTTTACACGTGACTTTACGTTAAGCTCTACACTTCTAGAAAGCTTGAACAAATATCCACGTAATATAAATTAAAGTTTAAAACTACATTTCCTGGAGATATTTACCAGTCTGCCGATTGGTACCTACACATACAGGGAAGATATGATCAACCACAAATAATTCATCAAAAGAATAGAATAATAAACTACTGCAGAACGGGTTTAGAGAATATAATGCCAGTGATTTTTACTTTATTAGGCGAGGCTTAGAAAACAAAGAATAGCGAGTTTCTGGCAAACCCTTCCGCGTTTTAAAAACTTGATAGTAGAAGGCAGTGACACAATTTTCTTTTTATCACGTATCTTATTCATATTCTCCGTATACTTTACTTGTTTTATTTACAATTGTCGTGGTGGACCCATATTGTTTTTTCTTTATGACGTCAGATAACGTTGCGTACAATAATCCAAGGTATTCCGTATGCTTTTGCTAAAGATTAAACAAAATAAAGTAGGGCACCGCTTTAATCAGGCATAAAGTTGCATATCTGCATCATACAATTACTTATTGGACAGTCTGGTTATGTTGCCATTGCAGGTTTTTAGATATCTAGGAATACACGGATCTCTACCTCCGTAATGGGGCTTTATCAATTAAGTTTTTAATTGAGCACAGAAACTGGAACATACTCGTATATTCTGCAATGCAGTGTCCGATACATGGTTCTTCAGAATGGACGTGCTGTTGATTCATTGTTTCACAACAGGCGGTTTCCAGTTCGATGCAAGTGTTTGTCACAAAACGATGAACTATATAGAAGTAGTACAATTATGAAATTGACGAAATAACTTTATTTCGTGTTCAGAATACCCAAATCAATTTGTACTGACAAATAAAAGATATATAACCCGCAAGTGGCATGCTCTATACTGCATCACCTGATAACTTTGATATGTTTAACAATTTGTGACCAGCCTCATTCTTCTGTTGTTTTTTTAAACAAGCGTGCGATTGTACAAGATGACTCGGTGCATTACAACAGTATTGTGTCAATTACCAATTTGTTGAAGAAGAAGCCTCAGTTTGGTGTCAGGTGTGAGATCCGTACCATAAGAAATCATTCTCTCTATGTTGACGGTGTCGGATATGCATTATAAGAAGCCAGAATAATTTAAAGAAGAGAAATCGGTTCTTCCCAATCTTTGTTAAGCATCTTTAAATAGATAGAAGCGGACTTGTTAACATTTATTAATTAAAAGCGTTGTTTTTTTAACTGACTTGTAGTCTATTATAGTGATTTACCCCTAAAACTATTGCAAAGCGAATATAATGGCCATTACACATACTAGTGAATTTGCTCCATAAATGTCGGAAGTATCCAGCTTTTGTTCTCTGTCTAATTTTAAGATCACACAATAGTTTGCTTTTCAACAAAAGTCTGGCAAAGTCCGTCTGTTGGAGACATCATTGGAACGGCCAAACTATTATATACTGAACCAAACAGCTAACGCACCAGTAGACAATACCTTTAATGAATGAACTTATTATATGCCGACTGGTACCGTTGGAGACAGGTTATTTGAATGATTTTTGTTTAATTTACAGTCGTTATTCACAAGATATTTGTCTCTTTCAGAATGAAATTTGTGTTGATTTATTGATTGTTATTATTGAGATATTAAAGGTGCGTTAGCTGTTTGGTTCAGTATATATTCGGTTGAGTTGGTAATTGATTAGTCCAGCAACCCTCCTTCGGAAATCGGTTTCCAATTTATTTTTCAGGTCAACCTAATACCTTATTATACCCGGTACGCAGTATAGTCTACTGGTCCCCGAATTCACACTCATGATTGCAGGGTTAGTAATTGATGTTAAACAATGGCATGGCCGTCGTAATGCTATAATTCATAAACCACTGAAAGCTACTTTTGTGTAATACTTTAAAAGACGAAAACATTAAACTCGAGAATAAATTTACAGAGAAATGATATCGTAAAAGACCTAGTTGTCAGTATTAAAATCGTGCAAAGGTTTTAATAATGAATGAGACACAGTGAATATCGTAATTTTAAATGGACAGAGGCACTTGTAAACAACTTAAACCCGAAAACCGTTTTCACTTTGACCGTAAATGATAAAGAAAGACTATCGAAAAATACTCAAGGGTCCGTCTTAAAAGTATACATATCCGCCGCTGTTAAACAGTTCTGCAGGTATGACTTGTGATATCATTTCTCTGTCATGTTTTGGTTGAATTTAAACACTTTTTTGATTTTAATGTATAACATTTGTACCAATTCAGCGCGATATATGCATTTTAATAGTCGTATACCTATTCCGGTTTACAATTTATATTATAACTTCTGGTCCATTTCTTTTTTTTAACCGAGTATATATAATGGATAAATTTATGATTTAAATCGGTTGCTCTTCACCTTAAAGGGACATACGGCAATCTTCATGTTTTCTAAAAACTCACCCGGTCCCGTTAGTTTTTCTACATAACTTGCATTGCTTCAATTGTAAATATCAATTTTAATAATAGTATAAAGCCAATTGTTTTTGAATATTATTAACTGTTAATTATATTACACGAATGCTATATTTAAACCTATGCTAGAATAAGACAAACAAATGAAAACTTATTTAATTATATTTTTTTTGTTGTGAAACGAAAGAAAGAAAATAACAATACTGCCGCTATATTAGTTTTGCGGTAAAAAGGTTCGTGAGAATTTAACAAAAGACATTCATTTTAGAAATGTCAAACGCGTGATTCTGCACTTGTAACCGAGACAATCTAAACTATGTTTAGCATAACCACCAGACAAATGCGTCACGTATATTGTTCTTGGAAATCAAAGAAAAATGTTAATTCCAAATGAGTATGTTCAAGACGCGACTATCTTGCTGTTATTTGACAGAGTTACAGCATGAGAAACAAAAAAAGGTTACATTAACATGTCAACAATTGTCTGCAACGTCAGTAGGCATCTGTTATGTTTGGATAACTGTAGTATTGTAGTTGGCTTTAAACATATATTATTGTTTTATTTTATATATAAGCAAAAGGTTTGGGCCACACGTACTTCCAACATTAATAAATGCCCTTTTCGTCAGTATTATAATTAACAATTAACAAGGTTACAATACAATAAACATCAACATATTAATATACATTATTAGGTGTAAACAAGAAATAGAATATATACAAAATAGGAGAAAAAAGGTATACTCTAGGAAAGATAAAACAATAATGAACAAAAAAGGAATGAATGTTGATGTACATGAAGGATCATGTTTTGAGCATTATAGCAAAACCGTTGTTTTCTATTTAGGTATCATGTACAAAACCCATCCAGTTTTAGTTGAAGTATAATAGTATATTTCTAATAGACTGGAAAGGACTTCAATTTATTCAGACATTTCCTAATTTAATATCCTCTATTGGCAACACACGCATACCAGAAACAAGAAGCAAAACGTAGTTTATTTCGATTAAAGTTCTGTAAAAGTGAAATGACACAGTTATTTACAGTGATGTTAACTTTAATCGAAATACGATATGTTTTGCACAAATACTGTTTCTCTCAGTGACAACAGCCACGGGTTACCGACGGCTACCGATGGAACATATGGTTCCCATTTGGTACCGATGTTACCATTGGCAACCAACAAACTATGAACGAATACGAGTCGTATATGGTACCAACGCCAGAGCAAGGTTACAACTGGCTACCGATATATTAGCAAAAATGGCAAGGCAGGGGACACCTGCCGTTTTTATATTTCAAAACCGGACATTTACGTGTGTAGTAGACATTGTACATCTTATTATTCACTGGTGTTTTTATCTGGATTAAATTCCTAGGCAATACGCGTTTCGGTGATGATATTCGACGCCATTTTGAACGTAATTCATAACGAGGCCACCGATGCTACAGAGTCGCGGCAAGATTGGTTACCGACATCTTACCCATCGGCAAACCGAGAACTAACGACGGCACCCGATGATTACCGATGGCTGCCTATGGCTACAGAAGGCGCTTTCCGGAACCGATGGGAGAACTCAATAACGATGCTTCCTGGTAAAGTTAGGGAATGATTGCCATTTGTGTAATGTCTTCCTTACAATGAAACATTTTGTTAAAGTTCTCCGGCCAATTTTTGTTTCATGAACGTGTTTATGTTTATTTAAATCGAAATCAATACACAACAATAGATATTTACAATTCACACATTGCAATATATAATGGAAAGCGAGAATAAGATTTTATTTGATGACGTAGAAAACTTTGAACAGGTGAATTAATCCACAGATAAATGTATTTATCAATTATCTGGCAATAGTTGTGGAGCTATACAATTCAGATTTACCTCATCTCCCCGTGCATTCGCGCAGTGGTAAAAGCAGTATCTACGTCACGCAAATTTACATACAACTTAGTAGCGGTTTTCAATATATATTTCTCTCCGAGACTATCAAGTAATGTTCATATGATGTTTAACATGTTTAAGAGATAGGAGATAAATTTGTTAATTGATAATACTACAAAAAGGGTGGTCATTCATCTTTAATGCTCAATTACTGTAAAACGCCTAATAAGGATAAACCATCTGTATAATGCGACAGTCAGATTTAAGATTATGAAGTTGGGATTACGAACCGTTTAGCACATGTAAGTTTGTATATTGGACAGCGGCCTCTGAAGCAGACGAGAAGAAGAACTCGAACTCATGCGGAGCAGAGATCCACAGATATATAGCACACGTATTGTTCCGATGAGCTACCTAGGCTGCTTAAAATGTGAAAATGTTGATCAGTTATGCAGTATACTTGCATCAGGTCGTCATATTCTTTGAGCAACTGTGTCGAGGTTAAGATAATGAATACTAATCTGTTAAATCTTTTGCCGCTAGTTTGATAAAAAACACACACCACTACAACCTATTTAAAAACAACACACACTCTTTTGTAGGTGTTTGGTTTCTTGTTATGGGTAAATTGTGTAAAACGCACCCACCATATGTCTGTATGACGCATTCTCTCAGTTATTTCCAATTCAATGATATGGACAGAATCGTTTAAGGAACAACAGACAGACATAATGCCTCACGTTTGAAATAATTGCAAAAAAAGATATTGGGCTGCAGACAGACACATAATTGGCTATTTACAAACATTTGTAGAGATTCGTTTTAGATTACCGAAGTATCCTTGAGAAGAATATGTCTGTCCTGATAAGCTTCAGATTACTTAAACGGGTTTAATATTGCATATAATGTTAAACGTGTCAGATTAAACATTAAACACCCGAAAATATGTCTAAATTAGTTCGTGTTGAGTCGGATACTTTGGGCGAAACAGAATACCTGATTTGTATGAATATACAAGTACATGTAATAGACAGAGTATGGTCTCATTGAGTTGAATTTAAACACTTTAACCAGCGAGATGAAACCATACTCTATTTGATTTGTAAAATGTCCATATCAGCACCCTGCCATACTCTAACTTCCAATAACTGGTAGTTGTAGCATGGTCACTGAAAATTCACTTTGTAATAGCACAGGTGTAAATCGTTTAATTGAAAATAACGACTGTCGGAATAAATGGTGTACTACAAGTAATAGATAGAGTCTGGTCTCAGCGAGTTGGCTTATTTAAACACCGAGATGGGCGTAGCCCATCGAGTTGTATAAATAACCAACGAGCTGAGACAGACTCTATCTTTTGTGTAGCATGGTGTAACACTGTGACGTCATAGTGACCGTACTCTAAATTCCAATATCCGGTAGTTGTAGTACGGCATAGCCACGCCCCTTTAGTTACCCTAAATTAAACGATTTAATGCTCTTCATTCATCAAAGGAAATGTCATCGACCATTTTAGATAACATATTTAAAAATATCCGGATCTCTTTACATACATGTCAGAAGTTATTCTGAGCGGCTTTACATCAGGCTCTACACGTCCATCAGGCCCAGTACTTCCATGCCACATATATAAAATGTAAAACAACATTTCTTAAATAAATGCAGTAGATTTACTTCTGTTCCTTGTATTGCCTCTTATACTGAAATGACTTAGTATTGCAATATGATCTATTTTAATTTGGACAGAGACAAACTCTTATCATTTATATGACTCATGCATCTAATGAACACATTAGAGTGGCCGAATATAATTGAAATGATAACAGTATTATTTGTTAAGTCAACTTCTATTTGGAAGAACATGCTTAAACTGATAATTTTTTTCTCTCTGAAATTTAATAATGTTTAGAAGGATATTGTTGCTTCAGACTAGTTCGAACACGTGTCGGATTAAATAGTATACACCAGACAAGGTGTCTAAATTAGATCGTGTTGAGTCGGATACTTTGGGGGGGAAACAAGATATTGTGTGAATATACAATTACACTACTGTTTTGGGCTTTACTTAAGTTCTACACGTCCATCAGGCTCAATACTTCCATGTCACAGACATAAAAAGTAAAACAACATTTCTTAAATAAATGCAGTAGATCTACTTCTGTTCCTTGTATTGCTTCTTATACTGTAACGACTTGGTCTTGTAAATATGATCTATTTTAATTTGGATAGAGACAAACTCATATCTTCCAGGTTGTGGTATCCTAAATATAGCACATGGACTTGGCCACGCCCCGTTCCAGGAGTGACCTGAGCCTAAAACATGCCAGATAAATGTTTCAAAATACATTTTCAGAGTTGTTAATTAATTAATAAATAACATTTATTAAAATGAGAACATTTATTTTTACCAAATGTATTTTTTAAATATGAAATTGTGGGATTAACCCCCAATCAAAAGCAGGTAAATCTTTACTGCGGTTATGCATGTAAACAAATATGGCGGTCCCCATGGAAAGTTCTGTAGATGAAACATGCTGAATTTTATGATTTAGCATTTTGGACTTGGACTTACCTTGAAAATAAGAATTTGTATGTTTAGTTTTATTTATTTTTTTATTTGTTTTTATGGGAAAGCAATTAGTGTACCGCAACCTTCAGAATGAGTCATCTGATGAACGAATTAGCTTGAAACATGACCGAATATAATTGAAATGATAATAGTACTTTTTGTTAAGTCAACTTCTATTTGAAGAAAATGCTTAAACTGATAAAGTTTTCGCTCTGAAATTGAACACATCTGATATTTAGAATTGTTGCAGAAGAAATTAACTTATTGAACCGTCTAAATCTGTCATTTTAACGTCCCTAGATATCTAGGACGATCATTTGTTTCTGATGTGTCAGACTGGCTAATTGGATCTCTTCTATTGCGGATTTCGAGCCTTAATGACGTTGCCAACTGATTGTATCAGAAACGTATACGTTATTGGTATGGGATTGATTTTACTGTAAGTATCCAGGGGCAAATTTACACTTTTATCATGCTTGAAGATCTGAGCAAATTCGGCCGATTAAATTAACCGAATTTATTCGCGCGTTTTTTTTCACGCACATAAAGACGATGTTTGCGTGACGTCATGTTGTAAACAATATTTAACGTCAATTAATGATGCACCAGTTACACCTTCAACGTCACTTGCTGCTTCTCACAAATTAAATATAAGACATTTATATTGAATTATATATTATATTAAATTAACCTGAAAATATGTTTTTTGAAAGTCTCATAAAATCTCGCCAACATGAATCCGCGTAACATACCGTAGCGAAGAAATCAGAAGCGGGTCGGGTGACCGAGGCTGTTTTCGCACACATTGTATGCCACAATGTAGCAAATAAATATTTTAATACACGTTTATGTTTCCTTATTTTATTGTAACTATCGTTACAGTAAGATATAAACATCGAACAGAAAATGTAGCATTCAAGGACGACAAACACACACAGAAACAAAGAACAACTAAAGATGAAAAACAAGCAAGATAAGACGTCAAACAAAACACATACATGTGTCAAAACGGCTTCCGCCTTGGAACGGCCATTTTCGTAAAAGGAGATACAAAAGTCGAACAGGAAATGTAGCATTCAAGGACGACAGTCAACCACAAACACGCACAGTAACAATGAACAACTTAAAAATGAATAACAAGCAAGATAAGGCATCACAAACAAAATACGGTTGACAACATGGCTTCCGCCTTGGAACGGCCATTTTCGTAAAAGGAAATACAAAAGTCGAACAGGAAATAAAGCAGTCACAAAACGCAGTTATACAGAACAAACAACTATTAGATCTACATTGATACAAATACTTAAAAGTGAAGTACTGGAAACCAAAAACGTATTTGGTATGATAACATACCGCCTTGAATTGAATTGAATGTTGTTTAACGGCTCATCAACACAGTATATATTATTTAGAGCCGCCTCAGAGAGAGGGGAAGGATAAATAGGAATCCGGGAACCGTGCCCTACTCTTATTATCGAATAGATTCCTATGGTTCTTCAACGTGCTCGGAGGATAGACCGATACACGGGACCGCCCGGTTTACGCCCCCATCCTACGGACGAGCTAAGGGAAAGTGTCTTGCCCAAGAACACACCGACGAAACTCAGTGGCCTTGAAACGGTCACCAATAGAAAGATAGATTGGTGTTTAAACCAGGTTCTTGATTACCACATTGTCATTCCAATTAAACGGGACTGTGTGCATATGGAAATCCCCGCCAGTCTGGCGTACCTAAACCTCAAACAGAATATAACTATTTCAGACAACAGCTAAGCGCATGGTAACAATGATAGCGAAATACTAACTTTAACAAGTGGTCAAAATGTCTCCTGATAACCATAGTGTATTGTAGACACTTGCACAGTCACAAAATTGGGTCAGAAAAAGAGGTTTGTAAAGTTCAGAAAAAAGTCTGTTTCAAAGGTTTTCCAAAATAACTACATTTTAAGCTGTGACCCACGGAAATGCTACATTTTAACCCCAGAGTCACAATTCAAACAAATTGGTAGAGTACCTTAAGCTTATGCTATATGCAACATATTAGACACGACAAGACGAGATTGCAGACGAACATCAAACGTCACCGTCCCTTTGGGCTTTAGGTAGATGTCATCATAGCCTATCCGGTCATCGCACAATTAAAGAGGAAAGCGTAGTGGCGAATTGTAAATGGGTCCACCACCAAGCATGCAGTGCGTTGAAAAATGAAAGGGTCGTAACCTCTTTTGATCAACATAATGTTTATCATTATCAATCCATCGAGATGGAAAGTCTGTGTTCATTAAAGGTAGATATACATTCAGAAGATAAATGCTTAAAAGGGAAATACATGAGTTGAAAGTGGTTATAATTGTAGATATGTTAGTGGAAACACACTAGCAAAGGCGGCCATTTAGGATGCTGGTCACATATCAGAGGCTATCACGAATTATTAAAACCAAATAAATCAACACACCAAGGACGGACACAGCGGAACACGAATAAGTTCTTGTTCTTGTCGTTATATATATTTACTGTTCCATTGGGACCAACGAGTCCAATATAGGTGGCGTGTAAGTAGAACACCGCTTCCGCCGGTGATAGGGGTCGTGAGAGGTGTTTCTTGTTACATTACCTCTCATGAACAGAAAAAACGGAGTCTGTTACTTTATTCTCTTGGTTGTGTTTGTTGCTTCCAGCTGATTACCCTTTTCAGTTTTTATTATCGTTAATTCGTCTCGATATAGTTCTAACTGTTACAATAGCTATTTGATTACTGTGTAATTAACAGTAACAGGCATATCATCTTTCTTTGAATTTTTCCTTTTATACTTTTTTTATATATATTTCGAAGAATGTCCTTCCTAATGGACATCGTGCATGGTGCTGATTATTCTCCCCCAATCACTAATTGTACCATGATGTCCATGAGCGGTCACATTCACATTTACTTAGTGACACTAATCTCATTTTGCAGTACAAATTGTGCTCAATTGGTTTCCAAATTGGACATTAATGGTTGGTTTGGATGGCTATATGCGAATTTTGTCCGAAGAAACTTATTCAAATGTAGGTCACACGAATGACGAAATATATTTTAACAGAAAAACAGAATTACCCGTATTTTCTATCATAATTTATATTGTCCGATTTTTAGACTTAGGCGCTTAACATTTAGCTATCGTGTGTGTTTATGACTAATGCCATCAAATAAAGAACAATTTATCATTACATATCCCTATATTTATGTTTAGTATCATATTGTGTAAATTATATCCCCAAGCTATGCCACGTGTGCTAATTATGAGTGTTTTTTGTCCCATCGCTATAGTACCAACAATCACGTACTTTGGGAGAATGTTAATGAGACACAATACAAGAGTAAAAAATACAACTACCGTCAGTGTATTTTCAGACTGTAGAGTAGCTATTTTCCATGACAGACATTAGGAGTATATATCCGCCTATTTGAAATAGCTCAGCCTATTCGAAAGTAAACTCTATTTCTTTTCAACAGAAATAATCAAATGAATGTAAATATAGCAATATATTTTCTTTATCATACTGTGTATTATATACATCCTTTATCATAATGTGTAATATATACACCCCAGCTACGACCATAGATGTTCATTATCAAACCGTATAAATCCAGACAATACAACAGTACAAACGTATCCATAAATCCGTTACACAATGTAACTAATTTATCAAAACATTACACGGACGTTAAAGCACAACTCTGAACGGTTTGAAATGGCTGTTATGTAGGCGACAAGAGCTTACGTTTAGTGTTTTTTTTAAAATTCGGAAGTACAAAAACAATACCTGCGAACTAATGCATATAGACACTTTTATAAATATCAAACAGAGACAGGGTTGTGATGATAATGCACTTGGCAACCATCCTTCAATCCGACTGGTTGACATTCAAGAATGCGCGACTATTAAGTTGTAAATAACCCGTCGCAAAGCAATCTGTAAATGCATTAAAGTAATAACAGATGTTTAAAGAAAACTGCTGACGTTAAGCCTTCAAAAAACAATGATTCAATTAGTTTTATTTCGATGCGTTTGTCATTAAAACTGCAAAAGGCAATGAAATGTGTTAGATACGGATTAACCAGTATTGAAATTTATGACTTTCACGACTTGATATCAGTCGTTAAACGATCGCAATTGTGTCTAACGGCTCATATACTGAAAGGATAAAGAAACGCATAATCAAACATTTTCCTATACTTCACTATTATATACTCCTTATTCCACGTAATATTCCAGATATTTCTCTACGTGTTTTGTACAAAAAGGGGCTACAACTAATTACAGAAAAGACAACTCTGTCACGTAGTAGACTTTTAGTCAAAGTATTCTTTGTTACACGAAAATCATAAATATTGAAGTTTCGCTTGAAAAAGTCAAGCCATTTAAGTATTGTGTTTAATGTTAAGAGATTGCAACATTTAGAGAACTGTAACTTATGTTGTATTAACATGTAGTTCAATCCATTTGCATATGTTGCTATGCATATTGTGGAGTTGAATTGATGGATTGTAACATATCTGCAATAAAATAGTATTAAACTATTATTATTACGCCGGAGTGTGCCATGAGAACTAAAGAAGCTGATTGACAAATTAGGACAAAGTTGTGTACGCGGGACATTTATAAATGAAAATAAATTGACAGTACTCTTCAAAATAATTTAAGGACCACACAATAAAACAGTAAAGAATTACTGAACCTTAATATTATGGATTTCATGTTCATATAAAAAGTTAATACATGTGTGTGTAATGTAACAGTTGTATAAGAATACAAATAAACTTAAAAATTGCTAAAAGACAGTTAATTGTTTAATTACTTACACCATTTAAAAAATGGACCAAAATCTAAAAATGGACGTTAACTTATTTTAAGGAATATACAGTAGCTACCAGGCTGTATTCTTAACAAATGTGCTGATATTCTGAATTTTGTTATTAACACAGTAAATCCGGTTCTTTGGTCCTTGGAGGCCTTGATTAATGATTATTAAAACCGGAACTCTGGTTACTTTGATTCTAGCAATGTCCCTGGAGAGATTTCTTGATTAGTATGAGCACATGTTTGGAGTTCCGGTAACTTTGGTCTTACTACTGTCCCTAGATACTTTTTCTGCCTTACTGTATGCATACGAATTAAGCACGAAATGTACACAATTCATTATCTAACCTCATGGATATTTGTTTCATTACAAACAGCTTACTGAATATTCACGGAAACTGATGCAAGGAATACATATTGATTTAGACATACCAGTTTTGACTCCACTGATTTCTTATCATAATTATATATAGAGTATTTATTCATTCTCAGTTGTACACCATTAGCACTGAGGCGCAAAGATTAATTGAACTGACGAAGCAATTGATTTATCGAGATCGAAATATATCGGAACCTTTTCGGATAAATACGTTAGACTTGTACTTAAATCATATTGACCCAAATATATATGGCTTTTGTTTGCGTGATGTTTATGCACGAGAAACCCGAATTGCTAAAATGAGATAGTATTTATTAAAAAATAAAAAAACAGGCACATTTGACAAAACTGTACACAATTTCTAAGTCTACAAAATACAAGATATTGCTTATATTGCGAATCCGAACTCTATAACTACAGTATAAACGGCTTAAAGTTATGAGTTACCATCGCTTAATTCATTTAACGCATCTTCAATCACGGTCATATAATTTCCCGTAAATAAATCTAGACTTTTCATAGGCACACATGTGTTTGGAAGAACAGTTTTGTAGTGAAATATGGCAGTTTAGTTTCTTTAAAGAAGTTAACCCGCTAAAAAATGACAAAATTACACTACAAAACATTGTATCAAAACTCTATCCACATATTCAGGTCATATAATAATGTATATGTGCCTATTAAAAAGTAAAGATTTATTCACGGGTTTTAAAAGTACCCGTGAATGAATATTGTCAAATGATTTATGAGTTATTATTACTCTTAATTCGACGCTCCAGTTTCGAGGTTTGGCCTGGCTGGTTAAACTCATTTATATTGTGTCTATAGCGTTTGGATTCTCAAAATATGTAAGTTATATATATATATATATATATATATGTATATATATATATCTCGTTGTCAGTAGGTTTAGAAACGGTGTACATATTATGTAATATTTGGCTGTAGTTGGCGGAATAGGGACCTTAATGCGTTCCATTTGTCAGAGAATAACATACACTAGGCATTATTCACGCTTCTTAAAGGGACACACGGCAATCTTGATTTTTTAAAAACTCACGGCGTCCCGTTAGTTTTTCTCTTCACTTGCATTTGTTCAATCATAAATAGTAATTGTTAGAATAGTTCAAAGCAAATTATCTTTACAAATTACTGACTTTTTATAATAGTGCATCAATAATATATTTAAAAAATTGGTGAAATAATGAAGAAAATTGAAATCTCAATTTTTTATTTAATTATATGCAAGCAGTTTTAAAGTCAAAATGACGTAGTATAAGCAAATTGAGGAGCAAATTTTAATGTTTGAATAAAAATCAAGATTGCCGTGTGTCCCTTTAATTTTCTGAGTTTACAACCATCTAATGTACAACCTAATGTATAATTCATGATTTAAATTATAAATGAAACATTTTCTATTATTTCTCTTTCAAGTGGTATCGGTCTCATTAATTTATTAACTTCATTTTTATTTACACGAAAAGACGTTTAACACGAACTCTTCAGTTTAACATATCGGTAATGCCATGACTGCCGTGGCTTCAGTCTTTGTTTTTGTTGTACAAGATTGTCTCCGAGGTCGAGCCATCTACATTAGGAGCTCGAAGGTCATGAAAACATATTGACAATATCCCACCTACTGTTGCCTCGCTAATATGAAAGGCATGAACACATAGAAGCGTGTACACTTTAATCGTTAAGTTCATCCTTTCCAACTATGTTTAAGTAAGCAACTAAATGTATATGTATTACAATTTATGGCACACATAAAACGTTTGACGGCTATAAAACTGACTCGAATCTCTCTTTTGCAATTAAGCGTCTATCATAAACAAACTACGTTTCCGATTTACATCAAATTTATTGAACAACATGTTGTGGTTATTTGTTACATAATATTTATTTATGGACGACTCCATTACGTGGTCCCGCCTTAATTCCATTAAGTGGGAAAGTTTATATTATCAGGATTTTATGACGGATATTTCGACAATAAAACAAGTTTAGAATAAAGTTTTTACTGAAGTAAAAAACTATAACATGTTTAAGATTACCTACTAAATGTTTTAATTTATTACGATATGAAACCTTTTTAAGCCGAAATTAAGGTTTGATGTCATACCCCAGCCACCTCGCCGTTTTTTGCTTCTTGGAAAAGGGGTTGAATGGGGTATGAACGTTAATACTCGGACCACATAATGTCTATAGATATCTGATATGTTGTACTTTACTTTGGTAATGTGCGTTTATACACTTTTAAGGAAAAGCTGACACAAAAATGAAGAGATCCATTTAAGAACGCTGTTTAGTATTTACTAGTAATTTGCTGGTTTCCGTATTTTTACTATATTTTCGTGCTGGGGTTTCTGTGATTTTGTACTGTATTGTGACATCTGAGTACTTGGACACAATGATGAAAGGAGAGAAATATAATCTTTAATGTTTGAATTTGAAAACGTAAGTATTAGTTTCCTAAAACTATATGCCGTGTTTAATGGTATGTGTTTCTGACAAGTTAAGAGCTGTGTTTTAATAGTGTTCAAATTATGTTGTTGTCGCATGACACACGTAAGATGTAAATGCGACTAGGTTACTATTGGAATAGATGAACCAATGATTTTTTTAAAGGTATTTGAAATGCCGCGGGACTTAAGCCGGGGCTAGGGGGCGTGATAGGTGTTGCACCTTATATTACCTCTCATGAACAGACTCAATGAAACCGAGTCTGCTACATTTCCCCTTGTTTGTGCTTGTTGCTTCCAAGGGATCCCCTTTTCGGTATTTATTTCAAATAATACACTTTGCTGTTGAATATCGATACTTCAGTTTGATTATTGTTTTAACCAAGCATAATTATAACAGTCTTTGCGTCCATTGTAAACCAAGATCAGCATGCGAGTAACTCGCAGCTGATCAGGGTTTACAATCTCCGGATGCTGATCAGTCATTTCCCCAAACACCCCTGTGTCACACAATGGAATGGTCTTAATTATAAGTTATGAATATTACATTTCTAGATAAAGTTTGAGTCTACTTTTACAGTAGCGTGAGGTAGCTACAAAACTTTTTTTAAATAAAGTGCAGGAACGTTTGGGTCTTCCCACGTATATGAAGTGGGACAGATACAAGTAATGAAATTATTGATTGATGCTATACGACGAAGGATATATGCCGTCATATTTGACAGTTTCATTTTCAAGAAGTCATTTATTGTCGGAACTTCATTTTTGATGGAAGCAATATAGATTGTTAAAAAAGAAAAGAATTACAGACGGTCCTCCTTAGAATAATTAAAATACGGAAACCTACTGTAAGCTCGAATACGTCTGCCCAAACTGATTAAGATATTTATTGCCATCCAAAATGGAAACAAATGAATGTAATACTCGAGAAAAATTGAGTCTCGCAGATTTTATAACTGGGTGCACAATTCTTACCATATCCAGTAAGTTTAAGTAGTTTCTAGGGAATTGCACATTTTAATAAAAAAAATATAAAAATAATAATAATAAAGACTTTATTAAACGAGAGAACTCATGTGAAACTAGTCAATCTTTCATGAGGCCCTCAAAATGAATGTGTCTACGTAAGTCCAATGGGTTGTGTTTACTAACTCGATGATAAAGTCGCGTAAGCATCTCAGATTGGATTGAAATACCTTGATAGTTAACACAATCATGCCCTAATCTTAGTATTAACTAGATTCCTGCGGTTCTTTAACATGCTCGAAGGATAACACTCGATTCCACGTGACTGTCCCATGCGCGTCCCCATCTGAGGAACGAGGCCTGAGGAAAGTCTTGCATAAGCACGGACCGAAGAAAGCGAGGGGCGTTGGTGAAGCTCGAATCAACGATCGCCTGATTCATAGTCTACTACAAAACCGTTCTTATGTGCTATCCGCGGCATATTTATCAAATTGGAATATTTGACTTTGTGTCCGTAAACAACATTTGCTTTATATTTAGTATTTGTACCATAGCTCTAATGGTTTTCCTTTGTTCATGCTTATGATATACTTTTCATAAACCTGAAGGTCTGAGCTATAAATGCTGGTTCATTTCAGCCGTACTATAAATGACAGATTCGGCAGTTATACAATGGTCTACACAATTTTACGCGCGAGCAGTTGTAATGTTTACACACAACATGTCAATCAAAACGACTAAACCATTACCAAAACAGCACTCCTTGACACTGCAATTGCCCAATAATATACAAGTTTGTTTGTATGTATGGTGTTTCACATCATTTTCAACACATGTTAAGTTATATATGACGGTGTGATGGAGGAAGACCACCCATTTTTCCTGGGTAAAACCAGTACTGTACACCTCCGCCATCCGTAAGAATCGACACTTCCTCACTTACAAGTCGAGCTCCCAGTGGGTTTCGAACCCACAGGCGGTGAGAGGCGAATGTTTACAACGCAACGTCGTTAACCATTTGGCCACGATAGTATACAAAGGCGATTGGCTGCAATAATCAAAACATGGGTCATTCTCATGCCGCGTGATAATGCTATCGAGCTGTTATGTTTACTGAAAACTGCAACGCCCTAAAACTTCTTGCTCGCGCGTACTTGGATAAATGGCTACAAATCATTTATGGCATATTTTCCCCTATGCGATTTATACTGCACTCTCGGGCCTAAGGCCCTCGAAAAGCAGTATAAATCGCATATACTCGAAAAACTATGCCATAAATGTTACTTATAATTTATATTTGTTTTGGGATATATTCACGAGGTCTTCCGCGTATTAATATAGCGCGACTTTAGGAACGCAATATTTATCCGTGGAAGAACGAGTGCATATATCCAATAATCGCATGCATGAGAATACCTTCTATTGTCCATATTCAATACAGGAACACGAAAGTGTACAGATAGTTCGTATAACCACATATAAATATTGTTTCAAAGTATTCAATGCGTAATTATACATAACTACATATAAATATTAATATTCAGTGTTTCAAAGTATTCAATGCGTAATTATACATAACCACATATAAATATTAATATTCAGTGTTTCAAAGAATTCAATGCGTAATTATACATTACCACATATAAATATTAATATTCAGTGTTTCAAAGAATTCAATGCGTAATTATACATAACCACATATAAATATTAATATTCAGTGTTTCAAAGTATTCAATGCGTAATTATACCTAACCACATTTAAATATTAATATTCAGTGTTTCAAAGTATTCAATGCGTAATTATACATAACCACATATAAATGTTAATATTCAGTGTTTCAAAGTATTCAATGCGTAATTATACATAACCACATATAAATATTAATATTCAGTGTTTCAAAGTATTCAATGCGTAATTATACATAACCACATATAAATATTAATATTCAGTGTTTCAAAGTATTCAATGCGTAATTATACATAACCACATATAAATATTAATATTAAAGTGTTTCAAAGAATTCAATGCGTAATTATACATTACCACATATAAATATTGATATTCAGTGTTTCAAAGAATTCAATGCGTAATTATACATAACCACATGTAAATATTAATATTCAGTGTTTCAAAGTATTCAATGCGTAATTATACATAACCACATTTAAATATTAATATTCAGTGTTTCAAAGTATTCAATGCGTAATTATACATAACCACATATAAATGTTAATATTCAGTGTTTCAAAGTATTCAATGCGTAATTATACATAACCACATATAAATATTAATATTCAGTGTTTGAAAGTATTCAATGCGTAATTATACATAACCACATATAAATATTAATATTCAGTGTTTGAAAGTATTCAATGCGTAATTATACATAACCACATATAAATATTAATATTCAGTGTTTCAAAGAATTCAATGCGTAATTATACATAACCACATATAAATATTAATATTCAGTGTTTCAAAGAATTCAATGCGTAATTATACATAACTACATATAAATATTAATATTCAGTGTTTCAAAGTATTCAATGCGTAATTATACATAACTACATATAAATATTAATATTCAGTGTTTCAAAGTATTCAATGCGTAATTATACATAAACACATATAAATATTAATATTCAGTGTTTCAAAGAATTCAATACGTAATTATACATAACCACATATAAATATTAATATTCAGTGTTTCAAAGAATTCAATGCGTAATTATACATACCCACATATAAATATTAATATTCAGTGTTTCAAAGAATTCAATGCGTAATTATACATAGCCACATATAAATATTAATATTCAGTGTTTCAAAGTATTCAATGCGTAATTATAGATAACCACATATAAATATTAATATTCAATGTTTCAAAGAATTCAATGCGTAATTATACATAACCACATATAAATATTAATATTCAGTATGTCAACGTGTTCAATGCGTTATTATACATAACCACATATAAATATTAATATTCAGTGTTTCAAAGTATTCAATGCGTAATTATACATAACCACATATAAATATTAATATTCAGTGTTTCAAAGTATTCAATGCGTTATTATACATAACCACATATAAATATTAATATTCAGTGTTTCAAAGAATTCAATGCGTAATTATACATAGCCACATATACATATTAATATTCAGTGTTTCAAAGAATTCAACGCGTAATTACACATAACCACATATAAATATTAATATTCAGTGTTTCAAAGAATTCAATGCGTAATTATACATAGCAACATATAAATATTAATATTCAGTGTTTCAAAGTATTCAATGCGTAATTATACATAACCACATATAAATATTATTATTCAGTATGTCAACGTGTTCAATGCGTAATTATACATAACCACATATAAATATTAATATTCAGTGTTTCAAAGTATTCAATGCGTATATATACATAACCACATATAAATATTAATATTCAGTGTTTCAAAGTATTCAATGCGTAATTATACATAACCACATATAAATATTAATATTCAGTGTTTCAAAGAATTCAATGCGTAATTATACATAGCCACATATAAATATTAATATTCAGTGTTTCAAAGAATTCAATGCGTAATTATACATAGCCACATTTAAATATTAATATTCAGTGTTTCAAAGAATTCAATGCGTAATTATACATAACTACATATAAATATTAATATTCAGTGTTTCAAAGTATTCAATGCGTAATTATACATAACCACATATAAATTTTAATATTCAGTGTTTCAAATTATTCAATGCGTAATTATACATAGCCACATATAAATATTAATATTCAGTGTTTCAAAGAATTCAATGCGTAATTATACATAACCATATATAAATATTAATATTCAGTGTTTCAAAGTATTCAATGCGTAATTATACAAAACCACACATAAATATTAATATTCAGTGTTTCAAAGTATTCAATGGGTACATATACATAGCCACATATAAATATTAATATTCAGTGTTTCAAAGTATTCAATGCGTAACTATACATAACCACTTATAAATATTAATATTCAGTGTTTCAAAGTATTCAATGCGTAATTATACATAACCACATATAAATATTAATATTCACTATGTCAACGTGTTCAATGCGTAATTATACATAACCACATATTAATATTAATATTCAGTGTTTCAAAGTATTTAATGCGTAATTATACATAACCACATATAAATATTAATATTCAGTGTTTCAAAGAGTTCAATGCGTAATTATACATACCCACATATAAATATTAATATTCAATGTTTCAAAGAATTCAATGCGTAATTATACATAACCACATATAAATATTAATATTCAGTGTTTCAAAGAATTCAATGCGTAATTATACATAACCACATATAAATATTAATATTCAGTGTTTCAAAGTATTGAATGCGTAATTATACATAAACACATATAAATATTAATATTCAGTGTTTCGAAGAATTCAATGCGTATTTATACATAACCACATATAAATATTAATATTCAGTGTTTCAAAGTATTCAATGCGTAATTATACATAACCACATATAAATATTAATATTCAGTGTTTCAAAGTATTCAATGCGTAATTATACATAACCACATATAAATATTAATATTCAGTATGTCAACGTGTTCAATGCGTAATTATACATAACCACATATACATATTATTATTCAGTGTCTCAAAGTATTCAATGCGTAATTATACATAACCACATATAAATATTAATATTCAGTGTTTCAAAGTATTCAATGCGTAATTATACATAACCACATATAAATATTAATATTCAGTATGTCAACGTGTTCAATGCGTAATTATACATAACCACATATACATATTATTATTCAGTGTTTCAAGGTATTCAATGCGTAATTATACATAACCACATATAAAAAATATTAATATTCAGTGTTTCAAAGTATTCAATGCGTAATTATACATAACCACATATAAATATTAATATTCAGTGTTTCAAAGAATTCAATGCGTAATTATACATAACCACATATAAATATTAATATTCAGTGTTTCAAAGTATTCAATGCGTAATTATACATAACCACATATAAATATTAATCTTCAGTGTTTCAAAGTATTCAATGCGTAATTATACATAACCACATATAAATATTAATATTCAGTGTTTCAAAGTATTCAATGCGTAATTATACATAACCACATATAAATATTAATATTCAGTGTTTCAAAGTATTCAATGCGTAATTATACATAACCACATATAAATATTAATATTCAGTGTTTCAAAGTATTCAATGCGTAATTATACATAACCACATATAAATATTAATATTCAGTGTTTCAAAGAATTCAATGCGTATTTATTCATAACCACATATAAATAATAATATTCAGTGTTTCAAAGTATTCAATGCGTAATTATACATAACCACATATAAATATTAATATTCAGTGTTTCAAAGTATTCAATGCGTAATTATACATAACCACATATAAATATTAATATTCAGTGTTTCAAGGTATTCAGTGCTTAATTATACATAACCACATATAAATATTAATATTCAGTGTTTCAAAGTATTCAATGCGTAATTATACATAACCAGATATAAATATTAATATTCAGTGTTTCAACGTATTCAGTGCGTAATTAAACATAGCCACATATAAATATTAATATTCAGTGTTTCAACGTATTAAGTGCGTAATTATACATAGCCACATATAAATATTAATATTCAGTGTTTCAAAGTATTCAATGCGTAATTATAAATAACCACATATAAATATTAATATTCGGTGTTTCAAAGTATTCAATGCGTAATTATACATAACCACATATAAATATTAATATTCAGTATGTCAACGTGTTCAATGCGTAATTATACATAACCACATATACATATTATTATTCAGTTTTTCAAAGTATTCAATGCGTAATTATACATAACCACATATAAATATTAATATTCAGTGTTTCAAAGTATTCAATGCGTAATTATACATAACCACATATAAATATTAATATTCAGTTTTTCAAAGTATTCAATGCGTAATTATACATAACCACATATAAATATTAATATTCAGTGTTTCAAAAAATCCAATGTGTAATTATACATAACTACATATAAATATTAATATTCAGTGTTTCAAAGTATTCAATGCGTAATTATACATAACCACATATAAATATTAATATTCAGTGTTTCAAAGAATTCAACGCGTAATTACACATAACCACATATAAATATTAATATTCAGTGTTTCAAAGAATTCAATGCGTAATTATACATAGCAACATATAAATATTAATACTCAGTGTTTCAAAGTATTCAATGCGTAATTATACATAACCACATATAAATATTATTATTCAGTATGTCAACGTGTTCAATGCGTAATTAAACATAACCACATATAAATATTAATATTCAGTGTTTCAAAGTATTCAATGCGTAATTATACATAACCACATATAAATATTAATATTCAGTGTTTCAAAGTATTCAATGCGTAATTATACATAACCACATATAAATATTAATATTCAGTGTTTCAAAGAATTCAATGCGTAATTATACATAGCCACATATAAATATTAATATTCAGTGTTTCAAAGAATTCAATGCGTAATTATACATAGCCACATTTAAATATTAATATTCAGTGTTTCAAAGAATTCAAAGCGTAATTATACATAACTACATATAAATATTAATATTCAGTGTTTCAAAGTATTCAATGCGTAATTATACATAACCACATATAAATATTAATATTCAGTGTTTCAAATTATTCAATGCGTAATTATACATAGCCACATATAAATATTAATATTCAGTGTTTCAAAGAATTCAATGCGTAATTATACATAACCATATATAAATATTAATATTCAGTGTTTCAAAGTATTCAATGCGTAATTATACAAAACCACACATAAATATTAATATTCAGTGTTTCAAAGTATTCAATGGGTACATATACATAGCCACATATAAATATTAATATTCAGTGTTTCAAAGTATTCAATGCGTAATTATACATAACCACATATAAATATTAATATTCAGTGTTTCAAAGTATTCAATGCGTAATTATACATTACCACATATAAATATTAATATTCACTATGTCAACGTGTTCAATGCGTAATTATACATAACCACATATTAATATTAATATTCAGTGTTTCAAAGTATTTAATGCGTTATTATACATAACCACATATAAATATTAATATTCAGTGTTTCAAAGAGTTCAATGCGTAATTATACATACCCACATATAAATATTAATATTCAATGTTTCAAAGAATTCAATGCGTAATTATACATAACCACATATAAATATTAATATTCAGTGTTTCAAAGAATTCAATGCGTAATTATACATAACCACATATAAATATTAATATTCAGTGTTTCAAAGTATTGAATGCGTAATTATACATAAACACATATAAATATTAATATTCAGTGTTTCGAAGAATTCAATGCGTATTTATACATAACCACATATAAATATTAATATTCAGTGTTTCAAAGTATTCAATGCGTAATTATACATAACCACATATAAATATTAATATTCAGTGTTTCAAAGTATTCAATGCGTAATTATACATAACCACATATAAATATTAATATTCAGTATGTCAACGTGTTCAATGCGTAATTATACATAACCACATATACATATTATTATTCAGTGTTTCAAGGTATTCAATGCGTAATTATACATAACCACATATAAAAAATATTAATATTCAGTGTTTCAAAGTATTCAATGCGTAATTATACATAACCACATATAAATATTAATATTCAGTGTTTCAAAGAATTCAATGCGTAATTATACATAACCACATATAAATATTAATATTCAGTGTTTCAAAGTATTCAATGCGTAATTATACATAACCACATATAAATATTAATATTCAGTGTTTCAAAGTATTCAATGCGTAATTATACATAACCACATATAAATATTAATATTCAGTGTTTCAAAGTATTCAATGCCTAATTATACATAACCACATATAAATATTAATATTCAGTGTTTCAAAGTATTCAATGCGTAATTATACATAACCACATATAAATATTAATATTCAGTGTTTCAAAGTATTCAATGCGTAATTATACATAACCACATATAAATATTAATATTGAGTGTTTCAAAGTATTCAATGCGTAATTATACATAACCACATATAAATATTAATATTCAGTGTTTCAAAGAATTCAATGCGTATTTAAACATAACCACATATAAATATTAATATTCAGTGTTTCAAAGTATTCAATGCGTAATTATACATAACCACATATAAATATTAATATTCAGTATGTCAACGTGTTCAATGCGTAATTATACATAACCACATATAAATATTAATATTCAGTGTTTCAAAGTATTCAATGCGTAATTATACATAACCACATATAAATATTAATATTCAGTGTTTCAAAGTATTCAATGCGTAATTATACATAACCACATATAAATATTAATATTCAGTCTTTCAAAGTATTCAATGCGTAATTATACATAACCACATATAAATATTAATATTCAGTGTTTCAAGGTATTCAGTGCTTAATTATACATAACCACATATAAATATTAATATTCAGTGTTTCAAAGTATTCAATGCGTAATTATACATAACCAGATATAAATATTAATATTCAGTGTTTCAACGTATTCAGTGCGTAATTATACATAGCCACATATAAATATTAATATTCAGTGTTTCAACGTATTAAGTGCGTAATTATACATAGCCACATATAAATATTAATATTCAGTGTTTCAAAGTATTCAATGCGTAATTATAAATAACCACATATAAATATTAATATTCGGTGTTTCAAAGTATTCAATGCGTAATTATACATAACCACATATAAATATTAATATTCAGTATGTCAACGTGTTCAATGCGTAATTATACATAACCACATATACATATTATTATTCAGTTTTTCAAAGTATTCAATGCGTAATTATACATAACCACATATAAATATTAATATTCAGTGTTTCAAAGTATCCAATGCATAATTATACATAACCGCATATAAATATTAATATTCAGTGTTTCAAAGTATTCAATGAGTAATTATACATAGCCACATATAAATATTAATATTCAGTGTTTCAAAGTATTCAATGCGTAATTATACATAACCACATATAAATATTAATATTCAGTGTTTCAAAAAATCCAATGTGTAATTATACATAACTACATATAAATATTAATATTCAGTGTTTCAAAGTATTCAATGCGTAATTATACATAACCACATATAAATATTAATATTCAGTGTTTCAAAGAATTCAATACGTAATTATACATAACCACATATAAATATTAATATTCAGTGTTTCAAAGAATTCAATGCGTAATTATACATAACCACATATAAATATTAATATTCAGTCTTTCAAAGTATTCAATGCGTAATTATACATAACCACACATAAATATTAATATTCAGTGTTTCAAAGTATTCAATGCGTAATTATACATAGCCACATATAAATATTAATATTCAGTGTTTCAAAGTATTCAATGCGTAATTATACATAACCACATATAAATATTAATATTCAGTGTTTCAAAGTATTCAATGCGTAATTATACATAACCACCAATATTCGGTGTTTCAAAGTATTCAATGCGTAATTATACATAACCACATATAAATATTAACATTCAGTGTTTCAAAGTATGCAATGCGTAATTATACATAACCACATATAAATATTAATATTCAGTGTTTCAAAGTATTCAATGCGTAATTATACATAACCACATATAAATATTAATATTCAGTATGTCAACGTGTTCAATGCGTAATTATACATAACCACATATACATATTATTATTCAGTGTTTCAAAGTATTCAATGCGTAATTATACATAACCACATATAAATATTAATATTCAGTGTTTCAAAGTATTCAATGCGTAATTATACATAACCACATATAAATATTAATATTCAGTATGTCAACGTGTTCAATGCGTAATTATACATAACCACATATACATATTATTATTCAGTGTTTCAAGGTATTCAATGCGTAATTATACATAACCACATATAAAAAATATTAATATTCAGTGTTTCAAAGTATTCAATGCGTAATTATACATAACCACATATAAATATTAATATTCAGTGTTTCAAAGAATTCAATGCGTAATTATACATAACCACATATAAATATTAATATTCAGTGTTTCAAAGTATTCAATGCGTAATTATACATAACCACATATAAATATTAATATTCAGTGTTTCAAAGTATTCAATGCGTAATTATACATAACCACATATAAATATTAATATTCAGTGTTTCAAAGTATTCAATGCCTAATTATACATAACCACATATAAATATTAATATTCAGTGTTTCAAAGTATTCAATGCGTAATTATACATAACCACATATAAATATTAATATTCAGTGTTTCAAAGTATTCAATGCGTAATTATACATAACCACATATAAATATTAATATTGAGTGTTTCAAAGTATTCAATGCGTAATTATACATAACCACATATAAATATTAATATTCAGTGTTTCAAAGAATTCAATGCGTATTTAAACATAACCACATATAAATATTAATATTCAGTGTTTCAAAGTATTCAATGCGTAATTATACATAACCACATATAAATATTAATATTCAGTATGTCAACGTGTTCAATGCGTAATTATACATAACCACATATAAATATTAATATTCAGTGTTTCAAAGTATTCAATGCGTAATTATACATAACCACATATAAATATTAATATTCAGTGTTTCAAAGTATTCAATGCGTAATTATACATAACCACATATAAATATTAATATTCAGTCTTTCAAAGTATTCAATGCGTAATTATACATAACCACATATAAATATTAATATTCAGTGTTTCAAGGTATTCAGTGCTTAATTATACATAACCACATATACATATTAATATTCAGTGTTTCAAAGTATTCAATGCGTAATTATACATAACCAGATATAAATATTAATATTCAGTGTTTCAACGTATTCAGTGCGTAATTATACATAGCCACATATAAATATTAATATTCAGTGTTTCAACGTATTAAGTGCGTAATTATACATAGCCACATATAAATATTAATATTCAGTGTTTCAAAGTATTCAATGCGTAATTATAAATAACCACATATAAATATTAATATTCGGTGTTTCAAAGTATTCAATGCGTAATTATACATAACCACATATAAATATTAATATTCAGTATGTCAACGTGTTCAATGCGTAATTATACATAACCACATATACATATTATTATTCAGTTTTTCAAAGTATTCAATGCGTAATTATACATAACCACATATAAATATTAATATTCAGTGTTTCAAAGTATTCAATGCGTAATTATACATAACCACATATAAATATTAATATTCAGTGTTTCAAAGTATCCAATGCATAATTATACATAACCGCATATAAATATTAATATTCAGTGTTTCAAAGTATTCAATGAGTAATTATACATAGCCACATATAAATATTAATATTCAGTGTTTCAAAGTATTCAATGCGTAATTATACATAACCACATATAAATATTAATATTCAGTGTTTCAAAAAATCCAATGTGTAATTATACATAACTACATATAAATATTAATATTCAGTGTTTCAAAGTATTCAATGCGTAATTATACATAACCACATATAAATATTAATATTCAGTGTTTCAAAGAATTCAATACGTAATTATACATAACCACATATAAATATTAATATTCAGTGTTTCAAAGAATTCAATGCGTAATTATACATACCCACATATAAATATTAATATTCAATGTTTCAAAGAATTCAATGCGTAATTATACATAACCACATATAAATATTAATATTCAGTATGTCAACGTGTTCATTGCGTAATTATACATAACCACATATAAATATTAATATTCAGTGTTTAAAAGTATTCAATGCGTAATTATACCTAATCACATATAAATATTAATATTCAGTGTTTCAAAGTATTCAATGCGTAATTATACATAACCACATATAAATATTAATATTCAGTGTTTCAAAGTATTCAATGCGTAATTATACATAACCACATATAAATATTGATATTCAGTGTTTCAAAGTATTTAATGCGTAATTATACATAGCCACATATAAATATTAATATTCAGTGTTTCAAAGAATTCAATGCGTAATTATACATAACCACATATAAATATTAATATTCAGCCTTTCAAAGTATTCAATGCGTAATTATACATAACCACACATAAATATTAATATTCAGTGTTTCAAAGTATTCAATGCGTAATTATACATAGCCACATATAAATATTAATATTCAGTGTTTCAAAGTATTCAATGCGTAATTATACATAACCACATATAAATATTAATATTCAGTGTTTCAAAGTATTCAATGCGTAATTATACATAACCACCAATATTCGGTGTTTCAAAGTATTCAATGCGTAATTATACATAACCACATATAAATATTAACATTCAGTGTTTCAAAGTATGCAATGCGTAATTATACTTTGACTTTGTCAGCACATCCAGTACCAAGGACATTGAACAACTTTGGACTGAGTTCAAGGAAAATATCCACACACTGATGGTAAAATATATTCCTACCAAGTTGCTGCGAGGAAACAAGACCCACAAACCTTGGATCGACAAGAAGGTCAAGACCCTCATACGCAAAAGGAACAAGCTGTTTGCGAGGAAAGTAAAGTCCAAGTGTGCCAAAGACATCAGGCTGTACAGAGAGACAAAGACTAATCTTCAGAAAGCAGAGAGACAGTCATACTGGAGGTACATCGAGACAATCATTGATGTCGGAAACACAGCAGGCCAAGAGGACAGACCCAACAAACAGAAACGGTTCTGGTCCTACATCAAATCCCTGAAGAAGGACAGCAGCGGAGTAGCCCCACTGAAAGAAAATGGGAAGTTATACGCCGATGCCAAAGACAAGGCTGACATACTCAACCGCCAGTACCAGTCAGTATTCACCAATGAGGACATAACTGATATGCCAACACCAGCAGGGGCACCATTCACTTCAATGTCAGACATAGTGGTCACCATAGAAGGGGTTGCAAAGCTCTTAAAGAAGATGAACCCAAGCAAAGCCTGTGGACCCGACCAGCTTCCTGCAAGGATCTTAAAAGAACTAGCCAATGAAATTGCACCATTCCTGACGGTCATATTCCAAAGAAGTCTACAGCTTGGAGAGATACCAAATGACTGGAGGATAGCAAACGTCACGGCAATCTTTAAGAAGGGAGAAAAGTACAAGGCCAGCAATTACCGTCCAGTATCCCTTACAAGCATTTGCTGCAAGATACAGGAACATATCATAACTAGTAACGTCCTCAAGCACCTTGATGCCCACCACATACTCACGGACTGCCAGCATGGATTCCGAGCCAGAAGGAGCTGCGAAACACAGCTACTAACACTAGTTCATGAACTAGTCACAGCCCTCAACAACGGAGTCCAACATGACTTGATCATCCTGGACTTTTCCAAGGCATTTGACAGAGTCCCTCATGAACGTTTGCTGAGGAAACTAGCCCACTATGGAATAAGAGGCAGCACACTGATGTGGATCAAGGCATTTCTATCGAAAAGAGAGCAACAGGTCCTAGTAGATGGCGCCACTTCAGACAGTGTGCCAGTTATTAGCGGAGTACCTCAAGGCACGGTATTAGGCCCACTGTTGTTCCTCATTTTTATAAATGACCTTCCAGACAGCGTACATTCAAGAGTTCGCCTCTTTGCTGACGACTGTATCTTGTACAGACCAATCAGAACAAGACAAGACAGTGTTGACCTCCAAGATGACCTAGATCGACTCGCCGAATGGGAAAGTATATGGGGCATGGATTTCCACCCAGACAAATGCAGCACCCTCAGAGTCTCTAGATCAAGATCACCGGTAGCCTCTAACTACACACTGAAGGGTCACGTCCTAGAGACCACGGATTCGGCAAAGTACCTCGGGGTGGAGCTACAAAAAGACATGAATTGGAGCCTCCATATCGACAAAACAGTCAAGAAGGCGAACAGTACACTAGGATTCTTGAGAAGGAACCTGAGGATTTCCAACGAACAAACAAAGTCCTCGGCATACTTCTCACTAGTAAGACCCACACTAGAGTACTGTTCTACTATTTGGAGCCCTCACACCCAAGAGCACATCAAGAAGGTAGAGATGGTTCAGCGTCGGGCAGCACGGTATATCACTAACCGCTACAGGAACACTAGCAGTGTCACATCTATGTTGGAGCACCTAGAATGGGAGACTCTGGAGTCGAGGCGTACTAAGAGCCAACTCACCATGCTCTTTAAGATTATTCACGGGCTAGTGGACATACCAGCATCCGAGTTCCTGACACCTGCATCATCTCGCACCAGGTCCAATCACTCTTTGAAATTTAGACAGTTATCTTCTTCCAGCGACTATCTCAAATTTAGTTTTTTCCCAATAACAGTTTGTCGTTGGAATAGTCTACCAGCCACTGTGGCTGAGGCTCCTGATTTGGTATCTTACAAACAGGAGCTTTCCAAACTTTCATTCTAAACCCTGTCCCAGTTGATTGTTTGTTAGGTTCTAGTGATTCTCAGTGCTATGCTGGTTGGGTGAATTCCCAGGGGCCGCTACGGTAGCCAGACAGGATTGATGATGAAGGCCTATCACGCAATTAGCGACTAAGAATATCTTCCTTCTACCTTTCCTATCCATTTTTAGTCATTTTTTCTTCTCACTTTAATTCATTGTTAAGTATATTTGATATTAATTAATGCGCAACCAACCCGCGTTGTAATCGTCAATTGTGACGGAAACGTGTACCATACAGATACAGATACAGATACATAACCACATATAAATATTATTATTCAGTATGTCAACGTGTTCAATGCGTAATTATACATAACCACATATAAATATTAATATTCAGTGTCTCAAAGTATTCAATGCGTAATTATACATAACCACATATAAATATTAATATTCAGTGTTTCAAAGTATTCAATGCGTAATTATACATAACCACATATAAATATTAATATTCAGTATGTCAACGTGTTCAATGCGTAATTATACATAACCACATATAAATATTAATATTCAGTGTTTCAAAGTATTCAATGCGTAATTATACATAACCACATATAAATATTAATATTCAGTGTTTCAAAGTATTCAATGCGTAATTATACATAACCACATATAAATATTAATATTCAGTGTTTCAAGGTATCCAGTGCTTAATTATACATAACCACATATAAATATTAATATTCAGTGTTTCAAAGTATTCAATGCGTAATTATACATAACCACATATAAATATTAATATTCAGTGTTTCAACGTATTCAGTGCGTAATTATACATAGCCACATATAAATATTAATATTCAGTGTTTCAACGTATTCAGTGCGTAATTATACATAGCCACTTATAAATATTAATATTCAGTGTTTCAAAGTATTCAATGCGTAATTATACATAACCACATATAAATATTAATATTCGGTGTTTCAAAGTATTCAATGCGTAATTATACATAGCCACATATACATATTAATATTCAGTATTTCAAAGTATTCAATGCGTAATTATACATAACCACATATAAATATTAATATTCAGTGTTTGAAAGTATTCAATGCGTAATTATACATAGCCACATATAAATATTAATATTCAGTGTTTCAAAGTATTCAATGCGTAATTATACATAACCACATATAAATATTAATATTCAGTGTTTCAATGTATTCAATGCGTAATTATACATAACCACATATTAATATTAATATTCAGTATGTCAACGTGTTTAATGCGTAATTATACATAACCACATATTAATATTAATATTCAGTGTTTCAAAGTATTTAATGCGTAATTATACATAACCACATATAAATATTAATATTCAGTGTTTCAAAGAGTTCAATGCGTAATTATACATACCCACATATAAATATTAATATTCAATGTTTCAAAGAATTCAATGCGTAATTATACATAACCACATATAAATATTAATATTCAGTGTTTCAAAGAATTCAATGCGTAATTATACATAACCACATATAAATATTAATAATCAGTGTTTCAAAGTATTGAATGCGTAATTATACATAAACACATATAAATATTAATATTCAGTGTTTCGAAGAATTCAATGCGTATTTATACATAACCACATATAAATATTAATATTCAGTGTTTCAAAGTATTCAATGCGTAATTATACATAACCACATATAAATATTAATATTGAGTGTTTCAAAGTATTCAATGCGTAATTATACATAACCACATATAAATATTAATATTGAGTGTTTCAAAGAATTCAATGCGTATTTAAACATAACCACATATAAATATTAATATTCAGTGTTTCAAAGTATTCAATGCGTAATTATACATAACCACATATAAATATTAATATTCAGTATGTCAACGTGTTCAATGCGTAATTATACATAACCACATATAAATATTAATATTCAGTGTTTCAAAGTATTCAATGCGTAATTATACATAACCACATATAAATATTAATATTCAGTGTTTCAAAGTATTCAATGCGTAATTATACATAACCACATATAAATATTAATATTCAGTCTTTCAAAGTATTCAATGCGTAATTATACATAACCACATATAAATATTAATATTCAGTGTTTCAAGGTATTCAGTGCTTAATTATACATAACCACATATAAATATTAATATTCAGTGTTTCAAAGTATTCAATGCGTAATTATACATAACCAGATATAAATATTAATATTCAGTGTTTCAACGTATTCAGTGCGTAATTATACATAGCCACATATAAATATTAATATTCAGTGTTTCAACGTATTAAGTGCGTAATTATACATAGCCACATATAAATATTAATATTCAGTGTTTCAAAGTATTCAATGCGTAATTATAAATAACCACATATAAATATTAATATTCGGTGTTTCAAAGTATTCAATGCGTAATTATACATAACCACATATAAATATTAATATTCAGTATGTCAACGTGTTCAATGCGTAATTATACATAACCACATATACATATTATTATTCAGTTTTTCAAAGTATTCAATGCGTAATTATACATAACCACATATAAATATTAATATTCAGTGTTTCAAAGTATTCAATGCGTAATTATACATAACCACATATAAATATTAATATTCAGTGTTTCAAAGTATCCAATGCATAATTATACATAACCGCATATAAATATTAATATTCAGTGTTTCAAAGTATTCAATGAGTAATTATACATAGCCACATATAAATATTAATATTCAGTGTTTCAAAGTATTCAATGCGTAATTATACATAACCACATATAAATATTAATATTCAGTGTTTCAAAAATCCAATGTGTAATTATACATAACTACATATAAATATTAATATTCAGTGTTTCAAAGTATTCAATGCGTAATTATACATAACCACATATAAATATTAATATTCAGTGTTTCAAAGAATTCAATACGTAATTATACATAACCACATATAAATATTAATATTCAGTGTTTCAAAGAATTCAATGCGTAATTATACATACCCACATATAAATATTAATATTCAATGTTTCAAAGAATTCAATGCGTAATTATACATAACCACATATAAATATTAATATTCAGTATGTCAACGTGTTCAATGCGTAATTATACATAACCACATATAAATATTAATATTCAGTGTTTAAAAGTATTCAATGCGTAATTATACCTAATCACATATAAATATTAATATTCAGTGTTTCAAAGTATTCAATGCGTAATTATACATAACCACATATAAATATTAATATTCAGTGTTTCAAAGAATTAAATGCGTAATTATACATAACCACATATAAATATTAATATTCAGTGTTTCAAAGTATTCAATGCGTAATTATACATAACCACATATAAATATTGATATTCAGTGTTTCAAAGTATTTAATGCGTAATTATACATAGCCACATATAAATATTAATATTCAGTGTTTCAAAGAATTCAATGCGTAATTATACATAACCACATATAAATATTAATATTCAGTCTTTCAAAGTATTCAATGCGTAATTATACATAACCACACATAAATATTAATATTCAGTGTTTCAAAGTATTCAATGCGTAATTATACATAGCCACATATAAATATTAATATTCAGTGTTTCAAAGTATTCAATGCGTAATTATACATAACCACATATAAATATTAATATTCAGTGTTTCAAAGTATTCAATGCGTAATTATACATAACCACCAATATTCGGTGTTTCAAAGTATTCAATGCGTAATTATACATAACCACATATAAATATTAACATTCAGTGTTTCAAAGTATGCAATGCGTAATTATACATAACCACATATAAATATTATTATTCAGTATGTCAACGTGTTCAATGCGTAATTATACATAACCACATATAAATATTAATATTCAGTGTCTCAAAGTATTCAATGCGTAATTATACATAACCACATATAAATATTAATATTCAGTGTTTCAAAGTATTCAATGCGTAATTATACATAACCACATATAAATATTAATATTCAGTATGTCAACGTGTTCAATGCGTAATTATACATAACCACATATAAATATTAATATTCAGTGTTTCAAAGTATTCAATGCGTAATTATACATAACCACATATAAATATTAATATTCAGTGTTTCAAAGTATTCAATGCGTAATTATACATAACCACATATAAATATTAATATTCAGTGTTTCAAGGTATCCAGTGCTTAATTATACATAACCACATATAAATATTAATATTCAGTGTTTCAAAGTATTCAATGCGTAATTATACATAACCACATATAAATATTAATATTCAGTGTTTCAACGTATTCAGTGCGTAATTATACATAGCCACATATAAATATTAATATTCAGTGTTTCAACGTATTCAGTGCGTAATTATACATAGCCACTTATAAATATTAATATTCAGTGTTTCAAAGTATTCAATGCGTAATTATACATAACCACATATAAATATTAATATTCGGTGTTTCAAAGTATTCAATGCGTAATTATACATAGCCACATATACATATTAATATTCAGTATTTCAAAGTATTCAATGCGTAATTATACATAACCACATATAAATATTAATATTCAGTGTTTGAAAGTATTCAATGCGTAATTATACATAGCCACATATAAATATTAATATTCAGTGTTTCAAAGTATTCAATGCGTAATTATACATAACCACATATAAATATTAATATTCAGTGTTTCAATGTATTCAATGCGTAATTATACATAACCACATATAAATATTAATATTCAGTATGTCAACGTGTTTAATGCGTAATTATACATAACCACATATAAATATTAATATTCAGTGTTTCAAAGAATTCAATGCGTAATTATACATAACCACATATAAATATTAATATTCAGTATGTCAACGGGTTCAATGCGTAATTATACATAACCACATATACATATTATTATTCAGTGTTTCAAAGAATTCAATGCGTAATTATACATAACCACATATAAATATTAATATTCAGTGTTTCAAAGTATTCAATGCATAATTATACATAACCACATATAAATATTAATATTCAGTGTTTCAAAGAATTCAATGCGTAATTATACATAACCACATATAAATATTAATATTCAGTGTTTCAAAGAATTCAATGCGTAATTATACATAACCACATAAACATATTAATATTCAGTGTTTCAAAATATTCAATGCGTAATTATACATAACCACATATAAATATTAATATTCAGTGTTTCAAAGAATTCAATGCGTAATTATACATAACCACATATAAATATTAATATTCAGTGTTTCAAAGTATTCAATGCGTAATTATACATAACCACATATAAATATTAATATTCATTATGTCAACGTGTTCAATGCGTAATTATACATAACCACATATAAATATTAATATTCAGTGTTACAAAGTATTCAATGCGTAAGTTTACATTACCACAGTATTTAGTGTTTCAACGTATTCAATGCGTAATTATACATAACCACATATAAATATTAATATGCAGTGTTACAAAGTATTCAATGCGTAAGTTTACATTACCACAGTATTTAGTGTTTCAACGTATTCAATGCGTAATTATACATAACCACATATACATATTAATATTCAGTATGTCAACGTGTTCAATGCGTAATTATACATAACCACATATAAATAATAATATTCAGTGTTTCAAAGTATTCAATGCGTAATTATACATAACCACATATAAATATTTATATTCAGTGTTTCAAAGTATTCAATGCGTAATTATACATAACCACATATAAATATTAATATTCAGTGTTACAAAGTATTGAATGCGTAAGTTTACATTACCACAGTATTTAGTGTTTCAACGTATTCAATGCGTAATTTTACATTACCACATATAAATATTAATATTCAGTGTTTCAAAGTATTCAATGCGTAATTTTACATAACCACATATAAATATTAATATTCAGTGTTTGAAGGTATTCAGTGCGTAATTATACATAGCCACATATAAATATGAATATTCAGTGTTTCAAAGTATTGAATGCATAATTATACATAACCACATATAAATATTATTATTATATAACCTATAAATAGACGCGTTTTCATTGGCTAAAAAGTAATTTTTTAGAAAAAATATCTAGCGATATTGACCTGTTTTTTTCTGATATTGACCAGTTTTATAAAACTGTCCCGAGATGTGATATTATTGAAAAAATCTATTGTTTAATTGTTATAAACTGTCAAATTCAAATTGAGGGTTATATAATAAAACAGTTATGGACTTTTCAGCTGTTATACATGATGTTGATATGTACCAAAAAATCATTATTGACCTCGGCTATCGCCTCGGTCAATAATGATTTTTTTGGTGCATATCACATCATGTATAACAGCTGAAAAGTCCATAATTGTATAATATTCAGTGTTTCAAGGTATTCAGTGCGTAATTATACATAGCCACATGTAAATATGAATATCAGTGTTTCAAAGTATTGAATGCATAATTATACATAACCACATATAAATATTAATATTCAGTGTTTCAAGGTATTCAGTGCGTAATTATACATAATCACATATAAATATTAATATTCAGTATGTCAACGTGTTCAATGCGTAATTTTACATAGTCACATATACATATTATTATTTAGTGTTTTAAAATATACAATGCGTAATTATACATAACGACATATAAATAATAATATTCAGTATTTCAAAGTATTCAATGCGTAATTATACATAACTCCAAATATATATTATTATTATTCAGTGTTTCAAGTATTCAATGCGTAATTATACATAACCACATATAAATATTAATATTCAATGCGTAAGTATACATAACCATTTATGCCAGCGGCGTCTCAATTACAGAGACCATGTCTGCAATGTTTTATATTCAATGGCTCATTCACACTAGCGTTTGTTTAGTGCTGTGTGGCGTTCGTAAAAAGTCGCACCGACTACAAATAAGTAGTGTTATTATTTACTGGTCCTTTGGGATCATCAAGCCCATTCTGTGTTGCCTTAAAGTAGAATATCGCTTAAGCCGGTGCTAGGAGGCGTGAGAGGTGTTGCATCTTACAATAACCTCTCATGAACAGACTCAATAAAACCGAGTCTGCTACTTTTCTCTCTATTTGTTGCTTCCAATGCATCACCTTATCAGTATTTATTACAACGCAACGTCGTTAACCCCTCGACAACACAGAAACAAACCAAAAATACAGACTAGTGCCTGACACTAAAGCCGTAAAGTTATATTATCTAATATATGGCAATTAAAAGTTGTCTGGAATGCAATGTCCGCCTATAGCAAATTACCGATCGGGTGTTCAGTGGCGAACCATTTATTCATCATTTGGATTTTAAGTCTCTGCAGGGACGTTGCCTATTTACTCTGCAGAAAATCTATGATATTAGATAGTGTAACGACACAGCTTAGCTCAGGAAGACCAGCAATAATTAAAAAGTTCTTTTAAAACATTATTTAGCCTAAATAGATTTAGAAGTAAAATTCGAAAGAAAATGAGTAGACTGAGCCGCTGACAAAGATCTATACAGACTGCCTGCAAACCGTTAATCTTTCCTGGTATTGTAATTTAAAGAGCATGCATGCGCTTTTAAGATGAAATCTTAGATTACACTAATGGACTACTTTGATTAAAGCTGCATGCACTAAGTTTAAGATTACGTTCATGGATGTGATTAAAGCTACACAGGTTAACATTAAGCTCATCACCGTATATGTTATTATGAGCCCTTTGGAGAACTGGAAGGATACATACAAATCGGGGAACAATTTCTTTATCTTAAATTGACGTATTCAATGCGTAATTATACATAGCCACATATAAATATTAATATTCAGTGTTTCAAAATATTCAATGCGTAATTATACATAACCACATATAAATAATAATATTCTGTGTTTTGATAGAATCCTATGGTTCTTTAGCGGGCTCAGAGATAGACTCCGATACACGGGGTTGCCCTATCCGAGTGTAATGCGGACACATCAAAGAAACCTAGAGGAGCCAGTTCTCATAATTTGGTTGATGTAAACACCATTACGGATTAAGAATGCATATTTCATACATATAAACAAAGACACATAAACCACACAAGTCGCATGTGTATTTATAAACTACAGTCAAACCTGATCAAAGGCCCACCTTTATTAAGAGACCACTTGCTTTAAGAGACATAATTTCAGTTCCCAGTTGTATGGTTTTAAATTTAAATGTCACTGTATTAAGTTACTTCCTATGCTAAGATTAAAGACGACTTTATATGCAATTATAGACGAGTGTATATGTACATACAAGTGACACCACTATTATATGTAATTATCACCAGACGAGTTTACAGACTCAACAGTTTAAAACCATCCCTGTTCATAACAGAGAATAAAGCATTTATATTTATAGAATAAAAATAATTCTTAACATTTTCACTATCATTCAATTCACTCGTTCATGCAACTTAAATGTTTTATCATTTAGACAAAAAGCATTACCACGTCTGCAATATGGATACTATTTCTGACGAAAACACGGCTTATTTATTATTATTATAGTGCAATAACACACGCCTGGAAAACTTATGTCACATATAATCTGCGGAAAGCTTTGGCAGATAAAATAAACTTAGTGAAAATGTAAAGCTCGTTCCAGGAAGATAATCAAAACACGCATATGAAACAATTACAAGGCAGACTAGAAACAATCACAAGGCAGACTAGAAACAATTACAAGGCCGACTAGAAACAATTACAAGGCAGACTAGAAGCAAAGTATGCGACACCACAAACATAAACGTGTTGATAAGCGGGGTACCACCTAGGAACGGTCAGTGGCAAAAACGCCGCTGGGAAGCTCGCCGGTGATTGTGCGAATTCTCCATTTTACAAGTGCAATTCCACAGACGGTATACAGCTTGTATCATAATCGGTTTGCATCTGACAACAACACAGTTGTTTTTGTATTGTTCTATATATCTAGCAAAACCTCTCCGGGCCACTGTACTACTGTCTGGATTTTTAAACATGTTTCCTTTGTGAAACTAAACGTCTTAATGTCTGTTGCTCGAAATATCCATCAAAAAACACGATGTTGTCCAATTTGCTTTTTTTTAAAAAAAATATCTATAGTTTGTAGAGACCATGTCTATATCACTTCCATTTTCAAATTTGTAAAACAACAGGTATATCCAAACCTGTATGACGTCATGAACTTGTCACATTCTTGTCATCTAAAACAAAAAAGTAAATAAAATATATTCACATTTTAGGAGAAAAACTGAACAAAAACAGAACCAAACAGTTCTTTTATTAAGCGAAAAAATGTAGATAAATATTTAGTGAAACATATACATGCTTTAATGAGACATATACATGCTTTAATGAGAAATATGCATGCTTTAGTGAGACATATACATGCTTTACACACACCAGAGAAAGATGATTATTCTCCCATAACAACTATGCATATGATGGGGGAAATTAATACATTTTCAAGAAATTTGATTTTGTATTCAGTTTCAAACTTCTAAAAATCCATATTAATCCCCATACTTTGACCAAGAGGGTTAACAATCTGACAAATGAAAGGACGTAAACCTGTACCATTGACACCGCTTACCTGTTGTTAGTCTGTTACTGGGTTGCACAGTTTATTAGTGTTTCTATTTTAAGCTGACTTTGTTTTAAAGAGGCTACAGGGTCTGAGTATTGCTTTCTATTCTTGAAGCCTTTTCTTTGTAACGAGCCATTTTAATATTGGTGACCACCTAATCTGAATGAATGTATTTTATTAAAATTAGCTGCACAAACTATATATGCTCTTACGTTACAAAGGGAAATTTTAGATTGCCAATATTTCGAGATATAACTGCATGTTCAAAAAGGAGAAAAATGGTCGAACAGAAACCTTAGCACCCAAACGCAATGGTACCGATGTTCCGAACTGTACCGCAGACTAAATCAGATGCGTGAATTAATAGTCAATGAACAGGACAATCAACAACATAACTGTACAGTGGCGAAGTCACAAAAACAATATCCATCAGTGTAGAACGGAACCATCTCTCTATGCCGTGCTATCAAGATTGACATATATGCAAATAATCGTACACTTTAGTATGATTGATGATCCAGACTTGGCTAGATACTATGCCAGAATAGTGTCGTATGTTCAGTGTAAATTTATGGGCCTCTGGGTATTTATGGACGTCTGAGTAAGTTACGGATGATTATGAACATACAGAGATGGATACGTTTTAGGCTGAGTAGAATCATACGAAGACAGTGTGTACAGTTGAATTATACATGACGCTAAAGTATGAGGTATATGCGCCATATATGGAATAATCTGTTAGCTGGACCTTAAATAATCTGTTAGCTGGACCTGAAATTAATATTAAATAAACTTAAAAATACGTTTTTTGAAAGTCTCGTTGAATCTCTCAAAATCTCGCCAAAATCGCCCAAAACGTTGGGTCGATTTCAAACATCCTATTTCCCCCAGGCCCTGGTTCTGGATCCGTGTAGCATAGCGTAACGAAGAAATCAGAAGCGGGCCGTGTGACCAAGGCTAGCCATCTGTTGTAAAATGTGCCTGTTGATGGCAGGATATGGACTTTGTTTTCATCAAACATTTATTTATATAATAAAATAGTTTCCATATATTATGACGTTATTTATGAAACAGCTGTATGTTTGTGGTGTCGCATATATTCTTCCATTTATTCTTTGTTTCATATACAATTGGAATACTGAATAAATATTTAGTTTTATTATAGGCTTACACAAATATCAAGTATACAAGTACAGGTACACTGCAGTGATGGGCAGAGCCAATAACTACGGCGTCCTGTTAGGGTCATCTAACCATCGCATCTTACCATCGACCATCGCATCATACCATCGACTATCGCATCTTACCATCGCATCTTACCATCGACCATCACATCTTACCATCGACCATAGCATATTACTATCGCATCTTACCATCGACCATCGCATCTTACCATAGACCATCAACGTAGGTTGGTTGATGGTAAGATGTGATGGTAAGATGGCCCTAACAGGACACCGTAAATAACAGTGGATGTACTAAACTTTGACTAACACGAGTATAACATCATTTGTAACTGGACAATGATAAAGCAAGACGATGGTGTAATCAGGTCGCTGTATATGCACTTTCACTGCTCAACAAGGGGTGCTGATCATGAAAATGTAAAAAAGTTGACTATGATTCTGCCTCATAATCCCATCATTTAATATATATGCTTAGTCAGAGAACATTTAACTTAAAAAGAGCATACTTCACACACAATTTAAAAGATGAAACACTAGAGCTTTATTTTCATTGTTTTGGAAGTTATAGTCATTGCATACATACTTTGACTGATTGCGACTAATAAATACTGATCAGGGAGATCCTTTGAAAGCAAACAACACATCCACGATAATAAAGTAGCAGATTCGGTTTGAGTCTGTTCATGAGAGGTAATGTAAAAAGCAACACCTGTTCGTTTTGCCGTTATTGCCAGATGGATCATCAGTGTCCTAATCGGTGTCTAACGTATGTACTGTAGGCTGTTTCTTTCAGTAAACAATTTCTTACTAGTCAAATGCTTGTATTAACAAAACTTAGAGGTTTATTTGTTATGTTTTTATATTTATGTAGATCAATAAAAATGTGTATGGACTATTTTTAATGTGCGTCCGTAAAGTTGGCAGGGATTTATGATATTATTTCAATTTCGTGACAGTCGAATTAATTACATTTATGTTGGTTAAGATCCTTAAGCTATTCGTTTTCCTATTTTTCAAGTTTATACGATGTGACTGGAGTGTTTCTGTGTCTGTGTCATATATTAAATGTCTTGTATACACATGCATCATCAGGAAAGAGACGAAATTCGTTTCATGTCAGAATTATGCGCAAATAGTCGCAAATCGATCTACTAGACAACAGGACTCGTCAAAAATACAACAGCGCACACGTTATATACTGAAATGAAAAATAAACGCATAATGGGTATTTCCGCTATATATCGTATGTTTAATATGCTACTGCTAATCGAATGGTACAGGGCGACATTAGGCCTGTCCTTTCGGAAAGAAGGTTTAACACACCAATGGTTGCCCCTTTAAAGCTTCATTATCGACAGAATGCGCATTTGGCTCAAGCAGGTGAACAAACTTAGGCTTTAAACGTTGCAATCTCTTAACATTAAACACAATACTGAAATGGCTTGACTTTTTCAAGCGAAACTTCAGCATTTATGAATTTCGTGTAACAAAGTATCCTTTGATTAAAAGGTCTACTACATGACAGAGTTGTCCTTTCTGTAATTATTTGTAGCCCCATTTTCTACAAAACACGTTGATCTGTATCTGGAATATTACGTGGAATTAGGTGTGTATAATAATGTAAACAAAGAACAAATTTAACGATGAATAAAATGGACGCTGGGGGGTTTAAACCAGGTTCTAGGGTGCACCAAACCTCACACTTACCCTACCGTCAACCCAGTAAAACGGGACAGTGTAAATAAAGAAATCCCCGCCATGAACTATTCTCTAACCAACAAGGCAGCATTAATAGGCAACATAAGTAAAACACAAATATGCTCGCTTAGCATAGAAAGCCACAAAGAAGGTTCTCAATGACTTGACAGAAGCCAGAGCAACAATAAAATAAACCATTGAGGGCACGACACGTCACCGTCCTTTTGGGCTTTAGGTAGATGTCATCATAGGGTCCACAGCCTGTCCAGTCATCGCACAATTAAAGAGGAAAGCATAGTGGCGAATCCACCACCAAGCATGCAGTGCGTTGTAAAATGATAGGGTCATAACCTCTTTTGATAAACATACACAGATAGTATGAAAATGATCATGGCCAAGGATCTTACGAAGTTTGTAAATCACGTCATCATAGAAGTTAGGTTGTGATAGTCCTTGTCGCAGAAGAGTTCTTACATTACTTTTATATTTGGAAAGAAGATCAGGGTTACGATAATACAATTTTGCAAAGGTTTTACGAAGTTTATGGTAACGGTAACCCTGTTGGTGTAGCTTTTTAGTTATACAAAGATTACGAATATTAAAGTCCTCAACTCGAGTACAAGCTCCAGAAAAACTAATAAGTTAAGACACATAGACCCCATAAGAAGTTGCTCGGGGAACATCCCCATCTAAATGGGGATAATTAACAATATCAAAATTAAAATCATCTCTCTTGTCATATATTTTGTTCATTATTTTACCATTTTCAATCGAGAGATGTAAATCAAGAAAAAGAAGCGTTAGTATCAGAAATATTAGCTTGGTTAAGTTGAAGTTCTTTAGTGTATATATTATTAACCATAGTAGGAAAGAAAGGGTTGTCTATGTTTAATATGTCATCCAATTACCGAGAGGTGTCATTAATGGCCTCAATAAAGTTAGAATTCTCAAGACACGGTGTACATATGTTGTAAAATGTGGCTATTGTTGGCGGGATAGCTACTTTGTGCAACGTTTTAGTCGCAAACTAAGCGATGCTTTCTAATAAGTCTATTTAAATATTTGTTAACGCTGATGTCTCAAAAAATATTGTTGTCAGTTTTATATCTTCTATTTTCAATATTGATGCTGCTATTTTTGTTACTGGTAGCTAACAATATCAACACATCACATATATAATGCGTACGATGCATATACCACAAGAAGGGAATTGCTTGTCAAAGTAAATGGTTATTACGAGCTTTCGGAATTAGTTTATAATAATTGCATTTCATACCCATAGAATAATTTGTTGTCTGTCAAAAACAGTTAAGTTCGCCTAAATAGACACGTTTTAGATGCAGGTTAATGCAGGTCAACACATGTGTTCGTAAAATGCTTTATTATCCTGTCTACTGACATACATTCACACACACCGTTATAAATAATCCTGTCTACTGACATACATTCACACACACCGTTATAATTAAGCGCTCACGTGATATGAAATGACTTAATCAACTTTCAGCGTTTATAAATACAAGTCATTGTGTGAGAGCAATTTGGCCATGTTAGACGGTGGGATGATTATGTACGCATATATGTTAAGAAAAACAACATATTACATGGCAATTAAAACATTGCTTTATATCTATTGATTACCAATACAGCATACAACGAATAAGGAGAAGGTTATAGAACATTTCATCGTAGTTATGTTGTGATGACACATTCTATACTGCATGCTGCCAGATACTCCAGACTTGCACTAAAGGCGAACATCATAGTTATTTGATACAACATGGTGGTGATAACAGCACAGTCTATACTGCATGCTGCTAGATACTCCAGACTTGCAATAAAGGCGAACGTCATTCAGCTGCCGAAGTTGCTGACTCTTATATGGCTTTTATATCTGTCTATGGTTAACAGACTGTGACCCATGCAAGTGGCAATAAGCATGCTTTACAACTTGAATTCCTAGAGAACTCGTCTGAAAAACTTGAATGGTATAAACACATATTTTGTAACGTTGAAAGGTTACCATTTCACTTGCTGAAATGACGTTTTCGTAAACCAGTCTACTGAAATGTAGCATGTAATCATTACTATTATATGTATATTAACGACGGAACATTCACAAGCCTTAATAGCGCAGTTGATCGAGGCGCCGTGTTACTGCCCAGGAAGGTAAGCTTCAAGCCTGCTGATTTCCTTCTTTTTTTCTTTTTTTTTTAATTGTCAGTGGTTTCATTATGGCTGATGGTACGGTAGCTGCTGATGTTAAGGTAGCAACAGTTCCTTTACAATTTCACTTTGATAACACAATCTTATAATTACACATGGTAACAGTGAACAGTTTATATGTGTTGTAATGCACACTCTAACGCACACGTATCCCTTACATGTGAACAATTGTATTTCTGTGCTGATGTTACAAGGTAATTGTAATCAATATGTAGGCATGTCAAGGTATTTGAACAGAAAGAAGCGAGGTCGCTCACATTGATTTAAAATGCTTGGTAGGAAGAACTGATGGTAAAAATCGGGTAGAATGTAAGAAAAACGGGTCGTGGCATGTTTATGTCTCCGTGACAACATTTATTTTTTTCAATAATGTTTTAACACCCGTGACTTGGTATATTATTATGTTAACTTCTTGTCTCTCGGCAGCTATTTTACGCTTGCGTAAAACCTTCTTGTAGTTATTTGATACAGTATGGTGGTGATAATAGCACATTCTATACTGCATGCTGCTAGATACTCCAGACTTGCACCTAAAGGCGAACATCATAATTATTTGATACAGCATGGGGTGATAACAGAACAGTCTATACTGCATGCTGCTAGATACTCCAGACTTGCCCTAAAGGCGAACATCATAGTTATTTGATACAGCATGGTGGTGATAACAGCACAGTCTATACTGCACGCTGCTAGATACTCCAGACTTGCACTAAAGGCGAACATCATAGTTATTTGATACAACATGGGGTGATAACAGCACAGTCTATACTGCATGCTGCTAGATACACCAGACTTGCACTAAAGGCGAACATCATAGTTAGCACCACAGTCTATACTGCATGCTGCTAGATACTCCAGACTTGCACCTAAAGGCGAACATCATAATTATTTGATACAGCATGGGGTGATAACAGAACAGTCTATACTGCATGCTGCTAGATACTCCAGACTTGCCCTAAAGGCGAACATCATAGTTATTTGATACAGCATGGGGTGATAATAGCACATTCTATACTGCATGCTGCTAGATACTCCAGACTTGCACCTAAAGGCGAACATCATAATTATTTGATACAGCATGGGGTGATAACAGAACAGTCTATACTGCATGCTGCTAGATACTCCAGACTTGCCCTAAAGGCGAACACCATAGTTATTTGATACAGCATGGTGGTGATAACAGCACAGTCTATACTGCATGCTGCTAGATACTCCAGTCTTGCACTAAAGGCGAACATCATAGTTATTTGATACAGCATGGTGGTGATAACAGCACAGTCTATACTGCATGCTGCTAGATACTCCAGTCTTGCACTAAAGGCGAACACCATAGTTATTTGATACAGCATGGTGGTGATAACAGCACAGTCTATACTGCATGCTGCTAGATACTCCAGTCTTGCACTAAAGGCGAACATCATAGTTATTTGTTACAGCAAAGTGGTGATAGCACCACAGTTTATACTGCATGCTGCTAGATACTCCAGACTTGCACTAAAGGCGAACATCATAGTTAGTTGATACAGCATGGTGGTGATAACAGCACTGTCTATACTGCATGCTGTTAGATACTCCAGACTTGCACTAAAGGCGAACATCATAGTTATTTGATACAGCATGGTGGTGATAACAGCACTGTCTATACTGCATGCTGCAAGATACTCCAGACTTGCACTAAAGGCGAACATCATAGTTATTTGATACAGCATGGTGGTGATAACAGCACAGTCTATACTGCATGCTGCTAGATACTCCAGTCTTGCACTAAAGGCGAACACCATAGTTATTTGATACAGCATGGTGGTGATAACAGCACAGTCTATACTGCATGCTGCTAGATACTCCAGTCTTGCACTAAAGGCGAACATCATAGTTATTTGTTACAGCAAAGTGGTGATAGCACCACAGTTTATACTGCATGCTGCTAGATACTCCAGACTTGCACTAAAGGCGAACATCATAGTTATTTGTTACAGCAAAGTGGTGATAGCACCACAGTTTATACTGCATGCTGCTAGATACTCCAGACTTGCACTAAAGGCGAACATCATAGTTAGTTGATACAGCATGGTGGTGATAACAGCACTGTCTATACTGCATGCTGCAAGATACTCCAGACTTGCACTAAAGGCGAACATCATAGTTATTTGATACAGCATGGGGGTGATAACAGAACAGTCTATACTGCATGCTGCTAGATACTCCAGACTTGCACTAAAGGCGAACATCATAGTTATTTGATACAGCATGGGGGTGATAACAGAACAGTCTATACTGCATGCTGCTAGATACTCCAGACTTGCACTGAAGGCGAACATCATAGTTATTTGATACAACGTGGTGGTGATAACAGCACTGTCTATACTGCATGCTGCTAGATACTCCAGACTTGCACTAAAGGCGAACATCATAGTTAGTTGATACAGCATGGGGGTGATAACAGAACAGTCTATACTGCATGCTGCTAGATACTCCAGACTTGCCCTGAAGGCGAACATCATAGTTATTTGATACAACGTGGTGGTGATAACAGCACTGTCTATACTGCATGCTGCTAGATACTCCAGACTTGCACTAAAGGCGAACATCATAGTTATTTGATACAGCATGGGGGTGATAACAGAACAGTCTATACTGCATGCTGCTAGATACTCCAGACTTGCACTGAAGGCGAACATCATAGTTATTTGATACAACGTGGTGGTGATAACAGCACTGTCTATACTGCATGCTGCTAGATACTCCAGACTTGCACTAAAGGCGAACATCATAGTTATTTGATACAGCATGGTGGTGATAACAGCACTGTCTATACTGCATGCTGCTAGATACTCTAGACTTGCAATAAAGGCGAACATCATAGTTATTTGATACAGCATGGGGGTGATAACAGAATAGTCTATAATGCATGCTGATAGATACTCCAGACTTGCACTAAAGGCGAACATCATAGTTACTTGATACGGCATGGTGGTGATAACAGCACATTCTATACTGCATGCTGCTAGATACTCCAGACTTGCACTAAAGGCGAACATCATAGTTATTTGATACAACATGGGGTGATAACAGCACAGTCTATACTGCATGCTGCTAGATACTCCAGACTTGCACTAAAGGCGAACATCATAGTTATTTGATACAGCATGGGATGATAACAGAACAGTCTTTACTGCATGCTGCTAGATACTCCATACTTGCACTAAAGGCGAACATCATAGTTATTTGAACAACATGGGGTGATAACAGCACAGTCTATACTGCATGCTGCTAGATACTCCATACTTGCACTAAAGGCGAACATCATAGTTATTTGATACAGCATGGGGGTGATAACAGAACAGTCTATACTGCATGCTGCTAGATACTCCAGACTTGCACTGAAGGCGAACATCATAGTTATTTGATACAACGTGGTGGTGATAACAGCACTGTCTATACTGCATGCTGCTAGATACTCCATACTTGCACTAAAGGCGAACATCATAATTATTTGATACAGCATGGGGGTGATAACAGAACAGTCTATACTGCATGCTGCTAGATACTTCAGACTTGCACTAAAGGAAAGCATCATAGTTACTTGATACAGCATGGTGGTGACAACATAACAATCTATACTGCATGCTGCTAGATACTCCAGACTTGCACTAAAGGCGAACATCATAGTTATTTGATACAACATGGGGTGATAACATCACAGTCTATACTGCATGCTGCCAGATACTCCAGACTTGCACTAAAGGCGAACATCATAGTTATTTGATACAACGTGGTGGTGATAACAGCACAGTCTATACTGCATGCTGCTAGATACTCCAGACTTGCACTAAAGGCGAACATCATAGTTATTTGATACAGCATGGGGGTGATAACAGAACAGTCTATACTGCATGCTGCTAGATACTCCAGACTTGCCCTAAAGGCGAACATCATAGTTATTTGATACAACGTGGTGGTGAGAACAGCACACTCTATACTGCATGCTGCTAGATACTCCATACTTGCACTAAAGGCGAACATCATAGTTATTTGATACAGCATGGGGGTGATAACAGCACTGTCTATACTGCATGCTGCTAGATACTCCAGACTTGCACTAAAGGCGAACATCATAGTTATTTGATACAGCATGGGGGTGATAACAGAACAGTCTATACTGCATGCTGCTAGATACTCCAGACTTGCACTGAAGGCGAACATCATAGTTATTTGATACAACGTGGTGGTGATAACAGCACTGTCTATACTGCATGCTGCTAGATACTCCAGACTTGCACTAAAGGCGAACATCATAGTTATTTGATACAGCATGGTGGTGATAACAGCACTGTCTATACTGCATGCTGCTAGATACTCCAGACTTGCTCTAAAGGCGAACATCATAGTTATTTGATACAACATGGGTGTGATAACAACACATTCTATACTGCATGCTGTTAGATACTCCAGACTTGCACTAAAGGCGAACATCATAGTTATTTGATACAACATGGTGGTGATAACAGCACTGTCTATACTGCATGCTGCTAGATACTCTAGACTTGCAATAAAGGCGAACATCATAGTTATTTGATACAGCATGGGGGTGATAACAGAATAGTCTATAATGCATGCTGATAGATACTCCAGACTTGCACTAAAGGCGAACATCATAGTTACTTGATACGGCATGGTGGTGATAACAGCACATTCTATACTGCATGCTGCTAGATACTCCAGACTTGCACTAAAGGCGAACATCATAGTTATTTGATACAACATGGGGTGATAACAGCACAGTCTATACTGCATGCTGCTAGATACTCCAGACTTGCACTAAAGGCGAACATCATAGTTATTTGATACAGCATGGGATGATAACAGAACAGTCTTTACTGCATGCTGCTAGATACTCCATACTTGCACTAAAGGCGAACATCATAGTTATTTGAACAACATGGGGTGATAACAGCACAGTCTATACTGCATGCTGCTAGATACTCCATACTTGCACTAAAGGCGAACATCATAGTTATTTGATACAGCATGGGGGTGATAACAGAACAGTCTATACTGCATGCTGCTAGATACTCCAGACTTGCACTGAAGGCGAACATCATAGTTATTTGATACAACGTGGTGGTGATAACAGCACTGTCTATACTGCATGCTGCTAGATACTCCATACTTGCACTAAAGGCGAACATCATAATTATTTGATACAGCATGGGGGTGATAACAGAACAGTCTATACTGCATGCTGCTAGATACTTCAGACTTGCACTAAAGGAAAGCATCATAGTTACTTGATACAGCATGGTGGTGACAACATAACAATCTATACTGCATGCTGCTAGATACTCCAGACTTGCACTAAAGGCGAACATCATAGTTATTTGATACAACATGGGGTGATAACATCACAGTCTATACTGCATGCTGCCAGATACTCCAGACTTGCACTAAAGGCGAACATCATAGTTATTTGATACAACGTGGTGGTGATAACAGCACAGTCTATACTGCATGCTGCTAGATACTCCAGACTTGCACTAAAGGCGAACATCATAGTTATTTGATACAGCATGGGGGTGATAACAGAACAGTCTATACTGCATGCTGCTAGATACTCCAGACTTGCCCTAAAGGCGAACATCATAGTTATTTGATACAACGTGGTGGTGAGAACAGCACACTCTATACTGCATGCTGCTAGATACTCCATACTTGCACTAAAGGCGAACATCATAGTTATTTGATACAGCATGGGGGTGATAACAGAACAGTCTATACTGCATGCTGCTAGATACTCCAGACTTGCACTAAAGGCGAACATCATAGTTATTTGAACAACATGGGGTGATAACAGCACAGACTATACTGCATGCTGCTAGATACTCCATACTTGCACTAAAGGCGAACATCATAGTTATTTGATACAGCATGGGGGTGATAACAGAACAGTCTATACTGCATGCTGCTAGATACTCCAGACTTGCACTGAAGGCGAACATCATAGTTATTTGATACGGCATGGTGGTGATAACAGCACAGTCTATACTGCATGCTGCTAGATACTCCAGACTTGCACTGAAGGCGAACATCATAGTTATTTGATACAACGTGGTGGTGATAACAGCACTGTCTATACTGCATGCTGCTAGATACTCCAGACTTGCACTAAAGGCGAACATCATAGTTATTTGATACAGCATGGGGGTGATAACAGCACAGTCTATACTGCATGCTGCTAGATACTTCATACTTGCACTAAAGGCGAACATCATAGTTATTTGATACAGCATGGGGGTGATAACAGAACAGTCTATACTGCATGCTGCTAGATACTCCAGACTTGCACTAAAGGCGAAAATCATAGTTATTTGATACAACGTGGTGGTGATAACAGCACTGTCTATACTGCATGCTGCTAGATACTCCAGACTTGCACTAAAGGCGAACATCATAGTTATTTGATACAGCATGGGGGTGATAACAGAACAGTCTATACTGCATGCTGCTAGATACTTCAGACTTGCACTAAAGGCGAGCATCATAGTTACTTGATACAGCATGGGGGTGATAACAGAACAGTCTATACTGCATGCTGCTAGATACTTCAGACTTGCACTAAAGGCGAACATAATAGTTATTTGATACAACATGGGGTGATAACAGCACAGTCTATACTGCATGCTGCTAGATACTCCATACTTGCACTAAAGGCGAACATCATAGTTATTTGATACAGCATGGGGGTGATAACAGAACAGTCTATACTGCATGCTGCTAGATACTCCAGACTTGCACTAAAGGCGAACATCATAGTTATTTGAACAACATGGGGTGATAACAGCACAGTCTATACTGCATGCTGCTAGATACTCCATACTTGCACTAAAGGCGAACATCATAGTTATTTGATACAGCATGGGGGTGATAACAGAACAGTCTATACTGCATGCTGCTAGATACTCCAGACTTGCACTGAAGGCGAACATCATAGTTATTTGATACAACGTGGTGGTGATAACAGCACTGTCTATACTGCATGCTGCTAGATACTCCATACTTGCACTAAAGGCGAACATCATAATTATTTGATACAGCATGGGGGTGATAACAGAACAGTCTATACTGCATGCTGCTAGATACTTCAGACTTGCACTAAAGGCGAGCATCATAGTTACTTGATACAGCATGGTGGTGACAACATAACAATCTATACTGCATGCTGCTAGATACTCCAGACTTGCACTAAAGGCGAACATCATAGTTATTTGATACAACATGGGGTGATAACATCACAGTCTATACTGCATGCTGCTAGATACTCCAGACTTGCACTAAAGGCGAACATCATAGTTATTTGATACAGCATGGGGGTGATAACAGAACAGTCTATACTGCATGCTGCTAGATACTTCAGACTTGCACTAAAGGCGAGCATCATAGTTACTTGATACAGCATGGTGTTGACAACATAACAGTCTATACTGCATGCTGCTAGATACTCCAGACTTGCACTAAAGGCGAACATCATAGTTATTTGATACAACATGGGGTGATAACAGCACAATCTATACTGCATGCTGCTAGATACTCCAGACTTGCACTAAAGGCGAACATCATAGTTATTTGATACAACGTGGTGGTGATAACAGCACAGTCTATACTGCATGCTGCTAGATACTCCAGACTTGCACTAAAGGCGAACATCATAGTTATTTGATACAACGTGGTGGTGATAACAGCACTGTCTATACTGCATGCTGCTAGATACTCCAGACTTGCAATAAAGGCGAACATCATAGTTATTTGATACAACGTGGCGGTGATAACAGCACAGTCTATAATGCATGCTGCTAGATACTCCAGACTTGCACTAAAGGCGAACATCATAGTTATTTGATACAGCATGGGGTGATAACAGCACTGTCTATACTGCATGCTGCTAGATACTCTAGACTTGCAATAAAGGCGAACATCATAGTTATTTGATACAACGTGGCGGTGATAACAGCACAGTCTATAATGCATGCTGCTAGATACTCCAGACTTGCACTAAAGGCGAACATCATAGTTATTTGATACAGCATGGGGTGATAACAGCACTGTCTATACTGCATGCTGCTAGATACTCTAGACTTGCAATAAAGGCGAACATCATAGTTATTTGATACAACGTGGCGGTGATAACAGCACAGTCTATACTGCATGCTGCTAGATACTCCAGACTTGCACTAAAGGCGAACATCATAGTTATTTGATACAGCATGGGGGTGATAACAGAACAGTCTATACTGCATGCTGCTAGATACTCCAGACTTGCACTAAAGGCGAACATCATAGTTATTTGATACAACGTGGTGATAACAGCACAGTCTATACTGTATGCTGCTAGATACTCCAGACTTGCTCTAAAGGCGAACATCATAGTTATTTGATAGAACGTGGTGATAACAGCACAGTCTATATTGCATGCTGCTAGATACTCCAGACTTGCTCTAAAGGCGAACATCATAGTTATTTGATACAACGTGGCGGTGATTACAGGGCTGTCTATACTGCATGCTGCTAGATACTCCAGACTTGCACTAAAGGCGAAAATCATAGTTATTTGTTACAGCAAAATGGTGATAGCACCACAGTCTATACTGCATGCTGCTAGATACTCCAGACTTGCTCTAAAGGCGAACATCATAGTTATTTGATACAACGTGGCGGTGATAACAGCACAGTCTGTACTGCATGCTGCTAGATACTCGAGACTTTCCCTAAAGGCGAACATCACAGTTATTTGATACAACATGGTGGTGATAACAGCACAGTCTATACGGCATGCTGCTAGATACTTCAGACTTGCTCTAAAGGCGAAAATCATAGTTATTTGATACAACATGGTAGTGATAACAGCACAGTCTATACTGCATGCTGCTAGATACTCCAGACTTGCACTAAATGCGAACATCATAGTTATTTGATACACCATGGGGTGATAGCAGCACAGTCTATAATGCACGCTGCTAGATACACCAGACTTGGTCTAAAGGCGAACATCATAGTTATTTGATACAACGTGGTGATAACAGCACAGTCTATACTGCATGCTGCTAGATAATCCAGACTTGCTCTAAAGGCGAACATCATAGTTATTTGATAAAACGTGGCGGTGATAACAGCACAGTCTATACTGCATGCTGCTAGCTACTCCAGACTTGCACTAAAGGCAAAAATCATAGTTATTTGATACAACCTGGTGGTGATAACAGGACAGTCTATACTGCATGCTGCTAGATACTCCAGACTTGCACTAAAGGCGAACATCATAGTTATTTGTTACAGCAAAGTGGTGATAGCAACACAGTCTATACTGCATGCTGCTAGATACTCCAGACTTGCACTAAATGCGAAAATCATAGTTATTTGTTACAGCAAAGTGGTGATAGCAGCACAGTCTATACTGCATGGTGCTAGATACTCCAGACTTGCACTAAAGGCGAACATCATAGTTATTTGATACAACATGGGTTGAGAACAGCACAGTCTATATTGCATGCTGCTAGATACTCCAGACTTGCACTAAAGTCTAACATCATAGTTATTTGATACAACATGGTGGTGATAACATCACATTCTATACTGCATGCTGCTAGATACTCCAGACTTGCACTAAAGGCGAACATCATAGTTATTTGATACAACATGGGGGTGATAACAGCACAGTCTATACTGCATGCTGCAAGATACTCCAGACTTGCACTAAATGCGAACATCATAGTTATTTGATACAGCATGGGGTGAGAACAGCACTGTCTATACTGCATGCCGTTAGATACTCCAGACTTGCCCTAAAGGCGAACATCATAGTTATTTGATACAGCATGGTGGTGATAACAGCACTGTCTATACTGCATGCTGCTAGATACTCCAGTCTTGCACTAAAGGCGAACATCATAGTTATTTGATACAGCATGGGGGTGATAACAGAACAGTCTATACTGCATGCTGCTAGATACCCAGATTTGCACTAAAGGCGAACATCATAGTTATTTGATAAAACGTGGCGGTGATAACAGCACAGTCTATACTGCATGCTGCTAGCTACTCCAGACTTGCACTAAAGGCAAAAATCATAGTTATTTGATACAACCTGGTGGTGATAACAGGACAGTCTATACTGCATGCTGCTAGATACTTCAGACTTGCACTAAAGGCGAACATCATAGTTATTTGTTACAGCAAAGTGGTGATAGCAGCACAGTCTATACTGCATGCTGCTAGATACTCCAGACTTGCACTAAATGCGAAAATCATAGTTATTTGTTACAGCAAAGTGGTGATAGCAGCACAGTCTATACTGCATGGTGCTAGATACTCCAGACTTGCTCTAAAGGCGAACATCATAGTTATTTGATACAACATGGGTTGAGAACAGCACAGTCTATATTGCATGCTGCTAGATACTCCAGACTTGCACTAAAGTCTAACATCATAGTTATTTGATACAACATGGTGGTGATAACATCACATTCTATACTGCATGCTGCTAGATACTCCAGACTTGCACTAAAGGCGAACATCATAGTTATTTGATACAACATGGGGGTGATAACAGCACAGTCTATACTGCATGCTGCAAGATACTCCAGACTTGCACTAAATGCGAACATCATAGTTATTTGATACAGCATGGGGTGAGAACAGCACTGTCTATACTGCATGCTGTTAGATACTCCAGACTTGCCCTAAAGGCGAACATCATAGTTATTTGATACAGCATGGTGGTGATAACAGCACTGTCTATACTGCATGCTGCTAGATACTCCAGTCTTGCACTAAAGGCGAACATCATAGTTATTTGATACAGCATGGGGGTGATAACAGCACAGTCTATACTGAATGCTGCTAGATACTCCAGACTTGCACTAAAGGCGAACATCATAGTTATTTGATACAGCATGGTGGTGATAACAGCACTGTCTATACTGCATGCTGCTAGATACTCCAGTCTTGCACTAAAGGCGAACATCATAGTTATTTGATACAGCATGGGGGTGATAACAGCACAGTCTATACTGTATGCTGCTAGATACTCCAGACTTGCACTAAAGGCGAACATCATAGTTATTTGATACAACATGGTGGTGATAACAGCACAGTCTATACTGCATGCTGCTAGATACTCCAGACTTGCACTAAAGGCGAACATCATAGTTATTTGATACAGCATGGGTGTGATAACAGAATAGTCTATAATGCATGCTGCTAGATACTCCGGACTTGCACTAAAGGCGAACATCATAGTTATTTGATACAGCATGGGTGTGATAACAGAATAGTCTATAATGCATGCTGCTAGATACTCCGGACTTGCACTAAAGGCGAACATCATAGTTACTTGATACGGCATGGTGGTGATAACAGCAAATTCTATACTGCATGCTGCTAGATACTCAAGACTTGCACCTAAAGGCGAACATGATAGTTATTTGATACAACATGGGGTGATAACAGCCCAGTCTATACTGCATGCTGCTAGATACTCCATACTTGCACTAAAGGCGAACATCATAGTTATTTGATACAGCATGGGGATGATAACAGAACAGTCTATACTGCATGCTGTTAGATACTCCAGAATTGCACTAAAGGCGAACATCATAGTTATTTGAACAACATGGGGTGATAACAGCACAGTCTATACTGCATGCTGCTAGATACTCCATACTTGCACTAAAGGTGAACATCATAGTTATTTGATACAGCATGGGGGTGATAACAGAACAGTCTATACTGCATGCTGCTAGATACTCCAGACTTGCACTGAAGGCGAACATCATAGTTATTTGATACAACGTGGTGGTGATAACAGCACTGTCTATACTGCATGCTGCTAGATACTCCAGACTTGCACTAAAGGCGAACATCATAGTTATTTGATACAGCATGGGTGTGATAACAGCACAGTCTATACTGCATGCTGCTAGATACTCCATACTTGCACTAAAGGCGAACATCATAGTTATTTGATACAGCATGGGGGTGATAACAGAACAGTCTATACTGCATGCTGCTAGATACTCCAGACTTGCACTGAAGGCGAACATCATAGTTATTTGATACAACGTGGTGGTGATAACAGCACTGTCTATACTGCATGCTGCTAGATACTCTAGACTTGCACTAAAGGCGAACATCATAGTTATTTGATACAGCATGGGTGTGATAACAGCATAGTCTATACTGCATGCTGCTAGATACTCCAGACTTGCCCTAAAGGCGAACATCATAGTTATTTGATACAACATGGGGTGATAACAGAACAGTCTATATTGCATGCTGCTAGATACTCCAGACTTGCACTAAAGGCGAGCATCATAGTTACTTGATACAGCATGGTGGTGACAACATAACAGTCTATACTGCATGCTGCTAGATACTCCAGACTTGCACTAAAGGCGAACATCATAGTTATTTGATACAACATGGGGTGATAACAGCACAGACTATACTGCATGCTGCTAGATACTCCAGACTTGCACTAAAGGCGAACATCATAGTTATTTGATACAACGTGGTGGTGATAACAACACAGTCTATACTGCATGCTGCTAGATACTCCATATTTGCACTAAAGGCGAACATCATAGTTATTTGATACAGCATGTGGTGATAACAGCACTGTCTATACTGCATGCTGCTAGATACTCCAGACTTGCACTGAAGGCGAACATCATAGTTATTTGATGCAACGTGGTGGTGATAACAACACATTCTATACTGCATGCTGCTAGATACTCCAGACTTGCACTAAAGGCGAACATCATAGTTATTTGATACAACGTGGTGGTGATAACAACACATTCTATACTGCATGCTGCTAGATACTCCAGACTTGCACTGAAGGCGAACATCATAGTTATTTGATACAACGTGGTGGTGATAACAACACATTCTATACTGCATGCTGCTAGATACTCCAGACTTGCACTGAAGGCGAACATCATAGTTATTTGATACAACATGGTGGTGATAACAGCACTGTCTATACTGCATGCTGCTAGATACTCTAGACTTGCACTAAAGGCGAACATCATAGTTATTTGATACAACGTGGTGGTGATAACAACACATTCTATACTGCATGCTGCTAGATACTCCAGACTTGCACTGAAGGCGAACATCTTAGTTATTTGATACAACGTGGTGGTGATAACAACACAGTCTGTACTGCATGCTGCTAGATACTCCAGACTTGCACTAAAGGCGAACATCATAGTTATTTGATACAGCATGTGGTGATAACAGCACAGTCTATACTGCATGCTGCTAGATACTCCAGACTTGCACTAAAGGCGAACATCATAGTTATTTGTTACAGCAAAGTGGTGATAACATCACATTCTATACTGCATGCTGCTAGATACTCCAGACTTGCACTAAAGGCGAACATCATAGTTACTTGATACAGCATGGGGGTGATAACAGCACAGTCTATACTGCATGCTGCTAGATACTCCAGACTTGCAATAAAGGCGAACATCATAGTTATTTGATACAGCATGGGGGTGATAACAGCACAGTCTATACTGCATGCTGCTAGATACTCCAGACTTGCACTAAAGGCGAACATCATAGTTACTTGATACAGCATGGGGGTGATAACAGCACAGTCTATACTGCATGCTGCTAGATACTCCAGACTTGCACTAAAGGCGAACATCATAGTTACTTGATACAGCATGGGGTGATAACAGCACAGTCTATACTGCATGCTGCTAGATACTCCAGACTTGCACTAAAGGCGAACATCATAGTTACTTGATACAGCATGGGGGTGATAACAGCACAGTCTATACTGCATGCTGCTAGATACTCCAGACTTGCACTAAAGGCGAACTTCATAGTTACTTGATACAGCATGGTGGTGATAACATCACACTCTATACTGCATGCTGGTAGATACTCCAGACTTGCACTAAAGGCGAACATCATAGTTATTTGATACAACATGGGGTGATAACAGCACAGTCTATACTGCATGCTGCTAGATACTCCAGACTTGCTCTAAAGGCGAACATCATAGTTATTTGATACAACGTGGCGGTGATAACAGCACAGTCTATATTGTATGCTGCTAGATACTCTAGACTTTCACTAAAGGCGAACATCATAGTTATTTGATACAGCATGGGGGTGATAACATCACATTCTATACTGCATGCTGCTAGATACTCCAGACTTGCTCTAAAGGCGAAAATCATAGTTATTTGATATAACATGGTGGTGATAACAGCACAGTCTATACTGCATGCTGCTAGATACTCCAGACTTGCACTAAATGCGAACATCATAATTATTTGATACAACATGGTGGTGATAACAGCACAGTCTATACTGCATACTGCTAGATACTCCAGACTTGCACTAAAGGCGAAAATCATAGTTATTTGATACAACATGGGGTGATAGCAGCACAGTCTATAATGCACGCTGCTAGATACACCAGATTTGGTCTAAAGGCGAACATCATAGTTATTTGATACAACGTGGTGATAACAGCACAGTCTATACTGCATGCTGCTAGATAATCCAGACTTGCTCTAAATGCGAACATCATAGTTATTTGATACAACGTGGCGGTGATAACAGCACAGTCTATACTGCATGCTGCTAGACACTCCAGAATTGCTCTAAAGGTGAACATCATAGTTATTTGATAAAACGTGGCGGTGATAACAGCACAGTCTATACTGCATGCTGCTAGCCACTCCAGACTTGCACTAAAGGCAAAAATCATAGTTATTTGATACAACCTGGTGGTGATAACAGGACAGTCTATACTGCATGCTGCTAGATACTCCAGACTTGCACTAAAGGCGAACATCATAGTTATTTGTTACAGCAAAGTGGTGATAGCAGCACAGTCTATACTGCATGCTGCTAGATACTCCAGACTTGCACTAAAGGCGAAAATCATAGTTATTTGTTACAGCAATGTGGTGATAGCAGCACAGTCTATACTGCATGGTGCTAGATACTGCAGACTTGCACTAAAGGCGAAAATCATAGTTATTTGATACAACATGGTGGTGATAACAGCACAGTCTATACTGCATGCTGCCTAATACTCCAGACTTGCACTAAAGACGAACATCATAGTTATTTGATAGAACGTTGTGGTGATAACAGAACAGTCTATACTGCATGCTGCTAGATACTCCAGACTTGCACTAAAGTCTAACATCATAGTTATTTGATACAACATGGTGGTGATTACATCACATTCTATACTGCATGCTGCTAGATACTCCAGACTTGCACTAAAGGCGAACATCATAGCTATTTGATACAACATGGGGGTGATAACAGAACTGTCTATACTGCATGCTGCTAGATACTCCAGACTTGGTCTAAAGGCGAACATCATAGTTATTTGGTACAGCATGGGCTGAGAACAGCACAGTCTATACTGCATGCTGCTAGATACTCCAGACTTGCACTAAAGGCGAACATCATAGTTATTTGATACAGCATGGGAGTGATAACAGAGCAGTCTATACTGCATGCTGCAAGATACTCTAGACTTGCACTAAATGCGAACATCATAGTTATTTGATACAGCATGGGGTGAGAACAGCACAATCTATACTGCATGCTGCTAGGTGCTCTAGACTTGCACTAAAGGCGAACATCATAGTTATTTGATACAGCATGGGGTAAGAACAGCACAGTCTATACTGCATGCTGCTAGATACTCCAGACTTGCACTAAAGGCTAACATCATAGTTATTTGATACAACATGGTGGTGATAACAGCACAGTCTATACTGCATGCTGCTAGATACTCCAGACTTGCACTAAAGGCGAACATCATAGTTATTTGATACAGCATGGGGTGAGAACAGCACAGTCTATACTGCATGCTGGTAGATACTCCAGACCTGCAATAATGGCGAACATCATAGTTATTTGTTGCAGCAAAGTGGTGATAGCAGCACAGTCTATCTCATATACTTACTGCATGTCGCTAGATACACCAGAATGGATCTTGCACAAAAGCAAAACTGCTCACCAGGTAGAGGTTATAAAAGAATATACATGTAAAGGCGAACATTATACCATTATTTGCTGCTAGGTCTGTGTCTTGTATACGTAATGCATACGTCTGAAGCTAGATACTGCCAGACTTTGAACGTGCACGGCAACGTAATAACAAACCCTCTAGAAGTCTTGATAGACATATTAATGTAGGTTGTTGACATGCTTATTGTGTAAATGAATATTTATGTGTAGCAGACAGACAGGAAATATTTTAAATACGTTATTCTTACTATTACTTTAATTATGTGTCACTGCCTTGGCAGTAATTCGTTAGTTTCTCTAACATAGTAGTGTGTGCCTTGTATGTTTGCAGGAATGTTGCTAGACGATCAAGGCCGCATGTCGCTAAATAATCAAGGCCTGAGAACGACAAAGCCAAAGAGACAAAAGCGGTGAATACGAAATAAGGAAAACTAGATACATTATCTGAGAAAATAAGTCATTTATCAGAATGAATAAATGAATGATGTTTTACAGCACGTCGACACATAGATAGGTCATATTGCGCGCAAAAACTGATAAAAGATGAAGAAATGAAGTAGTAATTGAAAATTAATGTAAATGTATAAAGATAAAACTATTTACAAATAAGGGATGATATTGTAGTATATGTAAATCAACAAATGGATATATAAATAAGTAAATATATATAAGAACATGTTATAATGATTTATAAAGTCTGATTTCTTTCAGAAAATCTAAAACAAGACTAAAATCTACAGTATCAAATAACTCTTTTATAGTATTAACTGTGTAGTACCTTTGCCGCATAGGATCAAAGTCTACACATTCCAACAAGATATGTTTGACCATTAGCGGTGCAAAACATGGTATACATTCGGGTAATTGCTCACCTTGCAATACATATGAATGAGTATAACGTGTATGCCCTATCCTGCACCGGGCTAGGACAACTTCTCGACAAATGGGTCTATTAGATGGACGCCATTCTCCGAGTAAGGTTTAATTGAATGGGGTTGTTCAGTGTCAAATCCCTAGCGGCTTGCCAAGAGTTACGAATACATGTATTAATACAACTTTTAAAATCAGTATAAGGTAATTTGGCATTATATATATGTAAACCTATATGCTGCCTTAGCAGCACAATCAACTCTATTATTAACACGTATTCTTGGAAGCCAGCAGGAAATTATCTGCTCCCCAATTAGTGTTTGCAACAACTTTAAGTACATTAAAGGCACTTGGCTTTCAAGTATTTAAGGTGTGGTATAATCGTTAATTTACGGTCGAAAATAAGACCTAGGAATTTTGTCTCATCCACTGCTGATATTGGTGACCCATCCATCCAGTGTTAGATGAGGGTCTTCATGATGTTTACGTAATTGACAAAAGTGCATACAATTAGTTTTAGATTTATAACATTTAAAAGCGTTTTCATCAGATCAGGTCTGAAGTTTATTGAGACATTGTTGTAATTGTCTCTCTATAGTGTTCATGTAACAAAGTCGTCAACATATAGAGAGCAATCCACACCAGGATTGATGCATTTAACTATACTGTTAATTTATTATATTAAAAAGGGTGACAGAGAGTATGTTGCCTTGTGGCATACCCATCTCCTGTCCATGAATGTCAGAGAGGGTTGAACCCATTCGTAAACGAAACTGTCTATCATCTAAGAAATTCTCTATAAAAATTGGTAATCGGCCTCTAAGACCAAGGTCATAAAGATCATGAAACCGTACTTCCATGCAGTATCATAAGCTTCCGCAATTAAAGAACATATTATAAAATATTACGGAAAGGTCTTCGAGACTCAGGAATCAATCTGTTTTGGTCTATCAAGAACTCTGGAGAAGTTCATGCCTCTTCTCTAAGCACGTACGACTTTTCTACACTGTATACTACACTACCACATAATCTTATCAAAGAAAAATTGCTTCAGCTTATTCAGAAGACATTTGCTAGAGAAGGTACCACTTTTCTAGCTTGAAATAATGTCAGGGCTTTCTTTAATAACGCCCTCATTGATAAGTATAATTTGTGGACTTGTACTGATGTTTGTAGAGCCTTATCTTTTCTTCTGGATAACATCTTTATAAGATACGTTAAAACTATTTACCGCCAGGTTGTTGCTATTCCTATGGGTACTGACTGTGCGCCACTTGTTGCAGATTTGTTTTTGTATTGCTATGAAAGAGATTTTATGTTGAGTTTGTCACCTGCTAGCCAGGGTGAAATTATTGATGCATTTAATAATACTTCTCGGTATCCTAATGACATACTCAATATTGATAATCCGTTCTTTGCTCATATGGTTACTAACATTTATCCACCATAGCTCACGTTGAATAAAGCCAACAGTTCGGATACAGTAGCAGCATTTCTCGATCTTCATCTCTCGATTTCAAATGATTGTATTCATACTAAAATCTATGATAAGAGAGATGATTTCAATTTTAACATCGTTAACTATCCACACCTGGATGGAGATGTACCTCGTGCTACCTCATACGGAGTGTATATCTCCCAGCTCATTCGATTTGCTAGAGCGTGTAATGATGTTATAGACTTCAATGATCGAAATCAAGTTATTACATGTAAACTTCTTCATCAGGCTTTTCGTTATCACAAACTACGTAGATCTTTCTCTAAATTCTACCGCCGCAACGAGGGCCTGCTGGAAAAGTACAACACCAACCTTAAAACACTTCTGCGACTAGGCATATCATAACCCTCATTTTATGGAGATGTGGTCTATAAACTTCGAAAAATTAAAGGTGTCTGACGGGTTTTCTGACCGCTTTAATCAGGAAGTTCGTCAGAAAAGGATATAACCCTTTGGTTTTACAGCGCACTGCATGTTTAGTGATTGACCCCTCTACAGTCAGTCATTACGCTTCACTTTTCACTTGTGCGATGACTGGACTACCTCTTTGGACTCTATGATTGTACCTACTGAAACCCCAACTAAGGGAGGTGGGTGCTTGAGCTTTCGTCCCACGAGTTTTCTGGTCGTACCCTAGATTGGTTTTTTCTTTAGCTGCAACTACTATGGTTGTTCAGTACGATTCTGGATACATCCTGAGATTTTTTATTTTTTTTTGTATGTGTTTCTTTAGTTAGTTTCTCTGGATGTGGACTTTATTGTAAGATAATTCCTTTTGATGGGATGTAGTTTTGTTTAAACTGTCTTGTCTATTTGGGCGCTGAAGGCAGGATAATAGCGAGGATTGTGCGCATATAAAATCGATTTAAGCTAACCAGTAGGCCTTATTGCCTACTGACCGTTCCAAGTCGTTAAACTTGTCTTCACCACCCTTTCTGTTGTTTTTTGTCTCTTTCATTGTATTTTCAAGTCCTTGTTTGCAGTACAGTGCGGACCTACGATGCCATTGCGTTCGGACGCTGTAGTTTCTATAAGACCCTATATCTCATTTCTCCAAGTCAAAAAATACAGCGACTAGATGTTCTTTCTTTACGAAAGCTTCCCTTATACATGATTCAAATCGAATGAGATTGTCTGTTGTGCCTCGTTGGCACGGGAAATCCACTTTGATGCTTTGTTATCAGTTTGTTGGACTGCAGGTACCAAACGAGCCTCTCATTAATCACTCGTTCTATGATTTTACATATACAAATCGTTAAAGCAATAGGGCGATAATTTATTGGGTCCGTATGATCATTTCCATGTTTGGGGACTGGAATAACGGTTGCTTCCCGCCCAGAATCGGGGAAGTTTCCTGTCACCCAAACCTTATTAAATATATTAAGAAGTGTAGAGAGACAGGTTTCATGTAAATATTTTTTTAATAATTGATAATGGATATCATCAGGACCAGCTGATTATCATGAACCTTTTTAAGGGATTCTCGAAGTTCTTTGAGAGTGAACAGTTTATTGTATTTTTCCAAAAGTCGTTTATCAGAACTGTGATGAGTCATGGATATATATATATATATATGTATATGTTACAGATGTATAATGTAAGCTTAACTTGATTTCAAATGACCCTAATCTGTTTATCTAGCTCCTTTTATTATACCTCACGTTTACACTCCTGTATAAATTGCCCATACTTTTAGCGTGAAGCATTTTTTACAGTTCACCGGTAAACAATTTTTACTATCACACGATTGTGACGTCACGGGAAGTATAAAAATAGATTTTGGGTTTTTACGACACGCTTTGCGCAATTGGAAATCGGCGAACGCTTATTAAAATACAGTTGAAGTTATGACAATCGTAAGACGTTTGGTTTACCAAACGAAAATAAACAAATATGCCAGCAGATTCGGACAATTTCGGAAGCGGATTTGAACACTCTGGAACTGGCCATTTTGTGTTCGGTATAATAAAATAAATATTGCATCCCAGTGAGTGTGACAGTGGATATTGTCAAACTTCGGAAAAATAAGGCCAACCTCGGCTTCGCTCATCCCCACTGTGGTGCAATATTTATATAATATATTTAGAAAAAAAAGCAACCTCCATCCTTACAGTACAGAAAACAGATTCAACGTGTCCGACAACTGAGATATATTAAGCTTTTGTCATGGAGGAGATAATTTGTTAGAATAAAATTGACAAATTGACATTGGGAAAAATATGTGAATCACGCTTTACAGTACCGTCAGCCTCCATAATGGTGTCTGCTCCCATGAGAGACCGTGCAGGACAGTTTTGGAATGTATGCTCGTTGTCTCGGAGATATTTCACTTCTGAACTTATATATTCAGTTTTGTTACAAACCAAAGGCTGAATTAATAAGGGCATTAGATAAATGAAGAAGCAATGTTTAAAGCGGAATATCACATATAGCTGGAGTTGGACGCATGGGAAATACTGCTAAAAGTAGGTTAATTTCGTTAAATTAAGCTGAAATCCCATAAGAAATGTTTAACGTAAGATGGCTAGAAGCCTGACTGACAAAGCATAATACATAAATACGGAAAAGGTGATCCCTAGTAAGCAAGGAACCCAAATAGAAAATAAAAGGAGCAGAAAATCGGTTTTTATCAAAGTAGCTATCCCGCCAACAACAGCCACCGTTTACAACATATGTACGCCGTTTCTAAACTTACTGACGACACGGTATATACATATATATATAACTTATATATTTTGAGAATCCAAACTCTATAGACACAGTATAGACTGCTTTAACCAGTCAGACCACACCCCAAAACTGGAGCGTCGAATTAAGAGTAACCAACTCATAATTAATTGTATGCATATTCAGTCACGGGTATTTTAAGATCCCATTTATAAACATTTACTTTTTAATTTGCAAATATACATTATGATATGACCCGAAAACCTGGAAAGGATTTTGATAAACGGTTTTGTAGTTTAATTTTGCCATTATTTGGAGCTTATTTTCTTTTAAGTTTATGTAAGGTAATGTCAGATACAACAACTGTGACTTACGCCCACTAGTACAGGTAAGAGTGAGGTTTGGTGCACCCTAGAACCTGGTTTAAATCCCCAGCGGCCTTTTATGCCACTGACCCTTTCAAGGCGGTAGCACTATTGTCAACCCTTTTATGCTTGTGATGTTATATTTTGCCTTTTATTTATCTTTGTTGTTTGTTTCTGTGCATGTTTGTGGTTGACTGTGGTCCTTGAATGCTGCATTTCCTGTTCGACTTGTATATTCATTTAGATGGAGTCCATTTTGAGTCCATTTTGTATAAACAAAAAGTATGAAAGTATGAAGAAACTAAACCACTCATTAAATAGTTAATTAATGCCCCGTTATTGTACTCGAAAGTGATTTGTTTTTCTGTTTAGCAAAAGAAATAACATGGTATTTTGTCTAAAAGTACAAACAGTACACATGTGACAACATAAAATATGTCAGCAAAGTGTTATAGTTTGGAATAACAATATGTCAGCAAAGTGTTATAGTTTGGAATAACAATATGTCAGCAAAGTGTTATAGTTTGGAATAACAATATGTCAGCAAAGTGTTATAGTTTGAAATAACAATATGTCAGCAATGTGTTATAGTTTGGAATAACAATGTGTCAGCAAAGTGTTATAGTTTGGAATAGCAATATGTCAGCAAAGTGTTATAGTTTGGAATACTAATTATTAAATAAAGCCTTGTTATGATTAGAGGTTCCATTCGTCTTTTTAACAAATCTGTCGTAATGTTTGATTTTAGAGTATAATCGTTTTTAGAGACGTTATTAGGTACTTCTTTTGATGCATGTTCTAGAACGTTTGTTTATATAATGAAGGGAACTAGTATACAGTGTTGTGAGACCACTAGTATATAGTGTCGTGAGACGACTAGTATATAGTGTTGTGAGACGATTAGTATAAACTGTTGTGAGAAAAAAAAGAAATGTTGAAGGCATTCAGACGGACGTCTAAAGTTTCTAAAGAATCATCAACATGTTGACATGTGTTTGTGCTATATCTGAGCAACCACTGTAAACTAATTCAATGTGCATTCTATCACAGTTCAGCTCATTTATACGTAATATGTTGGGTAAACAAGTATACATCTGGCACTAAATGGCCATTTCTTTAGTTTAATGTCTATACAACTTCGTCTGTAATACTGGATGTGTCCATTCAGGCAGAATATATAACAGACCATATACTGTTACTTTTCCATTATCTATCTCAGGTCGAGTAAGAACATTTCTCTGAGGCTTACAGGCAAAGTGTCTATTACACACACAAAGCACACTCCTTGAAACTATTTCCAATTGAAAACGTTCAATATAGCATTGTCTTTCCTAGATGCATTCCTGTATATCGGTTTGCTTTCTAGCTCGTGTATATATTTGCGAAAGTGTACTGCTACTTAAATAATTTAATACGAATAAAATGACATCACATATAAAGCATGATTTATTTATTCTCATGATTTTGCAGAATCTGTTGGTTTTTCAAGTAAGGGGTTTACACGCACACAATAACAAAACTAAAACAAGGCCAAAATAAACTAGAAATATTTGTTTTTTGTTATTTATTGAACTGGAACATATTTTAATAAAAAATATTTACTACGATTATTACAAATAATATAACAGATATATTTCGGTAACCTTGGTGTTTTATCCATGGTGTTATCATTTTTATCAAATGTATCATTGACAGCAGTTGTTTATAAGATTTTATTTCCTGTTCGTAAAAAGGTAAAAGAAACAACTCCAATCGTTTTAGTCATACGATGTATATTCATACGAAGTACGACTGCTTATCTAAACCCCTTGTTTCTCGGTAAGTTGTTAATGGCATTTCTGGCAAATTCATGTTATGCTTCTTTCATCCATTACATTTGTGAATGATTATCTTGTTAACCTGTTTGACTTGTATATCTACTTTTACGAGGGTCATTCAATAAGTTCTGTCACTAACGCGTTTTAACAATTACGTGCTCATTGTGAGTGTTGATGTTTGGTACCAAATGAAAGAAAGTTTCAATACCATTCCATGGATGGTAAAATGAATGCTGTATCTTTTGTGTGACGAAAGTTATGGAACATTTAATATACATCACTTATACATACTGAGGCATTTTCGTCCTGAGCTTTTTCAGGTATGTTAACTGTTACTTTTTTAAATGCCTGTTTCTCTTTAAGTACTAGTCGAAGACCTTTGAAATTTCTCATACATTACCAGTTATATCTGTGAATTACAAGATTCAGAATTTAAGCATGGTAGATGAAAAGGCATTGTCTTAGAAATTAACATTTTAAGCTAACATGTAAAATTAATTTAATGATAAATGGATATTAAATGGAAGGGCAGTCTTCTGAAATAGCGTTTTTGGATGATCAATATTTTCACTAAACATTGTGCAAAATTCTACAATAATGTGTTGAATATGAAATTTAAACACTGAAGGACTAGGATTTGTAAAGAAATATGAAAACATATGTATACTATGAGAATAATTACGACATTTAAAAGATATTATAACATTTCCGTAACCAAAATCAAGAAAATCAGTGTTATTTCCGCTAAAATTAAGGCATATGCATTCACTCATATCTGGTTTACAGCAAGACCTTTCCGAATTCTCGACAATCATTTTCATGGATTATAGGCAAATAACAACAGATGGCGTACAAGAAAATTTAAAAGCATAAACTTATTCAAATAAATTTTACAACGTTTTGTAACAAGGACATTTTCAGAGATGCCAGTATCCAAAAGGTGTGGTAGGGGGAGGTAATTCAGGGGTATAAATAACCGGAAATTTTTCATTTTTGTTGTGGAATTTAAGAGAGCGAACCCAGTAGTACTATAAATACACTACTTTATCTCAGTGTAATATCCAGTTCAAAGGATATATGCCTAGTGACAGAACTTTTTGAAGCACCCTCGTATTATTTAAAACTGTGAAACATTCCCCCGCAAAAATGGTCGGATAATAACATATATTGACCACACGACTGATACATGACAAGTGACACGTGAGAGGGAGCCGTAATCTCTGTTTTTGTTAGGAAAGCAATATTCGGTTAGGATACAATTAAGCAGAGATACTTTTGTCAGTAGTTAAATCTAAACAGTTAAGAAACTCATCTAGTGAAATGTGATGAATAATGATAACATCGAGGGAATTTAAAGCAACACTGAGAAACAATCAAGACCCCACATTGATGTAGGTTCGATACTTATAGATTATTATATGTCCGTTTTCATATCAGGGTTAGGGTTTGATTTATTCATAATATTCATAATCGCACACTTTGCCACCATTTTGAGGTCATATTGGCAGGATTATATCATGAGGACTGAAAACACGACATGCTTCTGATTGACAAACTGTTGTAAATTGTCTGATATATCACACTTAGAGATAGATTATTTGAAATTGATATAACAGTGTGTTAACATTAATTTTAATTCTAACATGGAAGATGCTATTTTCAGTATACACAAACAAAAACAACAGTCTGGATAAATATACCATACACAATGAAGTCGGTTTGGTAAATCAACATTAATTTTAACGTCTTAATTGTTAACTATTTTAGATGAACACCAACATATACTTTTTATCACATTTATTTGATAACCTTATAATTCTCTATTATACTACTACTTTAGATGAACACCAACATATACGTGTTATCTCATTTATTTGATAACCTTATAATTCTCTATTATACCAGTTTATTACAAATTTCTCATTATTATTTCTATAAGTTTGTCTTGCCTAACATTTGCGCAAAAATACAATTTTCTGTGATTTCTTTTGTTTCATTAGAAGGCGTGCTGAAATTGAAAACTTCAAAGATTTCTCCTATTATTATCATTTTAGTGCGTTTCTTACTTTTGTATTGATACCTGTTTAGCTTCTCATAACTTTTTTCATTTGCTTCTTTTTTTTAATCTAAAATATTGGGTGATTTCTAAAGCCATACTCAATTGTCAGCTGATTCTGAATTTAAAACCCCACTTTGGGCATTGGGGGTGTATTACTAAAGATTAATATTGCTAAAAAGTTAAATCACCAACACGTCATTATTTTTCTAGAAACTAACTAGATATATGTTAGTCTTCATAAAAAACAGGGAAATTAAAAATTCTTGTTATACTGATATTCACCAGAGAGCATCTTTACGATGTTCGACTGTTATTGATGTTTGTTTAATAAAATATTGTGTCTATGACAGTAGTTTCTTGATTTTACAACCAAAAATGAATTATTTCCAGGGTGCAACAAAAACTTGCTAAACTTTTTTTCCCTCAGTATATACTAGACTGGTGTAAAAGTGAAGAGCGACCACGAAAAGCGGACGGACGGATGAACATATTAAACGTCCAAACAAACGAACGGACAAATTCGTAGGTTTTTTAATATTGTATTGTTGTATAATTTTATTGTTATACCTTAATACATATGCATTCTTTCTCTGTAGCATTACAAATGCAAATGAAACGTATTATTTCTAAAACAAACACAAAACAAAATGATGGACCGACATAAAAGTTCCAGAATATTCTGAATACATCCTGAGGTGTTTCGAATTATGATTTGTTTTTTTTACAACAACATATGAGTGTATCGTTTGCCAATTTCTCTGGATGAGGACTTTATTGTTAGCCAAATTGCCTAGTGACAGTTCCAAATCGGTAACCCCGTCTTCACCACTGTTTGTGTTGTGTATTGTCCTTTCCATTGTATATTTAATTTGCTTTATGTCTGTGGTACAGTGCGGACCTACGGTGTCATTGCTTTTGGGTGCTGTGATTTCTATACAACCATTGTTCTCATTGTTTTACTTAGGACAACATATACATACAGTATACGGCTTATAGCTGGGTTTTAATTTGAACGATGCTGTATTGTAGCTGGATTTGTCAGGAGAAAACAATCGCTAAAACATTGCATAGCTTAGTCCACACAACCCCTTCTCCAAAAAGCGAAAGCGGCACATTGTATGGTTTCTTCCCATTGTCAGATCCTCTGTTTCCATGACAACCATCATGCAAATCAAACTCAAGGGAATTAAAATATGATGAATTCTACAATAATTAGCTAGCAAGATTATTTTACAAGTAAAAATTTACAATAATATTTAAATTCTGAAAATTTATCACAAAATGTATTTTAATAACTCCATGTTAAGAAATACTGATAAGGGGAGGAAGCTGCACGTACTTTCTGAAATATATAAAGTTCCTAATTATATGAAACTCGTTAATATATGCCAAATATTAACTAGTTGCCAGTAAATATTGGCGCAGTTTTCCTGTGGCGCCTGTAGCATTTATCGATATTCGTGCTATCCCATTTACGATATGTCATCGTTGTTTGATGCATAATAAATGTTTTATCATATTGACGAAAGTTTTGACTAATTCTGAAATAGTTTTCACGGACTCTATTGAATTACGTTCTACATTTGACAGAGGTTGAACACTTTATGCAGTTCACCCCCAGAATAAAAGCGAACATGTGTCAGAATAAGATGAATATGTCTCTCTTCAGAAACATTGTCGGTGCTCGCATGCATTATTTTGCTTTTCGCAGTTTTTATCTTTTATGATGTTTTAGTTATTTTACGAATACATAAATCAAGCAATTATTGTTCAAGGTCTAATATTGATGCCTGAAAGAATAGTCAGCTACTCGATTTCTAATATGTTGTGCCAATAGATGTTTTTTTTAATTTTAGTGATTATTATGGTTAGTTAAACAAGTATCATTCAACAGCAATGAGTTATATATATATATATATAGAGAGAGAGAGAGATAGAGCGTGCATGACATTATCTGTCATAGCTGACAGTTTATTTTTGAGTAGAAAAACAAGTATAAAAGTCGAACAGGAAATGCAGCTTTCACAGAACACAGTAAATCCAAAAACACGCAAAACGACAAACAATGCTGAATGGCAATGTTAATAAGGAATAAAGGCATATGACGTCACAAACACAAAAAGGATTGACAATAGGGTTACCGCCTTGGAAGGGTCAGTGATAAAAAAGGCCGCTGATTTTTTTTACTTTGCTCGACAAACGTCAAGATAATCTGTAAAAATAGATATAAATGTCGAACAGAAAATATAGCATTCACAGAACAACCAAACACACGCATTCAAAGCAAAGATCAACCACAAAGAAAAATAAAAGCAAAGTATACGATACCACCACAACAACTGGGTTGACAATGGGCATATCAAATGGACGCCTTGGAACGATCAGTTGCAAGTACAAAACTAGATGCAAAAGTCGAACGAAAATTGTAACATTCACAGAACGCGGCCATCCAATGAATGAATGCATGAATGGTGTTTTACTTCACGTCGACACATAAATAGGTCATATTGTGCGCAGATGAAGAAATGAAGCAGTAATTAAAAATTAATGTAAATATATAAAGATAAAACTATTTACAAATAAGGGATGATATGGTAGTAATATAAGCTATAAATGTAAATCAACAAATGCCCATCAACGGGTATATAAACAAGTAAATATATATAAGAACATATTTTAATGATTTATATAGTCTGATTTCTTTCAGGAAATCTAAAACAAGACTAAAATCTATAGTAGCAAATAACTCTTTCATAGTATTAACATTGTAGTACATTTGACGTATATGATCAAAGTCTACACATTCCAACAAGATATGTTTGGCCGTTAAGGGTGCAAAGCAGGGTATACATTCTGGTAATTGTAATACATATGAATGAGTATAAAGTGTATGCCCTATCCTATACCTGGCTAGCACAACTTCTTCTCGACGAATGAGTCTACTAGAAGAACGCCATTCCCCGAGTAAAGGTTTAATTGAATGGAGTTTATTGTTAACTGACAAATCACAAGCGGCTTGCCAAGAGTTACGAATATATGTGTTAATACAAGTTTTAAAATCAGTATAAGGTAATTTGGCATTAGATATATGTAAACCTACTGCTGTTTTAGCAGCACTATCAGCTCTATCATTACCACGTTTTCCTACATGGCATGGAAGCCAGCAGAAAACAATAACATTATCAACTATAAGAAAATTGTAATTTTCTAAAAGTTGAAGCACAACTGGGTTATCATGTTTCATATTACCCAGGGCTTGATGAGATGAAAGGGAATCAGAACCTATTACAAAATGATCATCCTCAGATTCCCGAATATAGTTTAAGACCAGTTCAATTGCCTTAAATTCAGCTGAAAAGATAGAGGCCTTGTCAGGCAGGCGGCTCTTTATGCTGTGTTTGTGAACAACAACTGCTGCAGCTACCTTATCTCCATCTGTAGAACCATCTGGCATATATGTTGAAAGTTACTGTATTTCGATTTAACTTTGAGAGACAGTAGGGTCTGTACTGGATTTGTTACTATTACAAAGATCAAAAATAATTGTTGGTGTTTCCAAAGTCCATGGTGGAATTTATGGTACTTTGTAATTGGCAATCAAATTTAGGTCGATTTCAGTGTCTCTTAATTTTGGTTTAATACAAAGACCAAATGGTCGAATGGCCTTCGGTTTTCGATCAAGAGGAGGTTTATAACTAAGATTAGAAACAGTATCGAAAGTTGGGTTGAATGGTAAGAATGTAATTTAATGGCATATTAAAGGACTAATTTCTCCCGTCTATGAGACAGTGATGGTTCATTTGCTTCAACATATAGACTTTCGCTGACACATACTTGTTTACTTGACCTTATTTTAACAAAATGATATATAGGGTCCTATAGAAACCACAGCGTCCGAACGCAATGGCATCGTAGGTCCGCACTGTACTGCAAACAAGGACTTGAAACTACAATGAAAGAGACAAAAAACAACAGAAAGGGTGGTGAAGACAGGGTTACCGACTTGGAACGATCAGTAGGCAATAAGACCTACTGGTTAGCTTGAATCGATTTTATATGCGCACAATCCTCGCTATTATCCTGTCTTCAGCGCCCAAATAGACAAGACAGTGTAAACAAAACTAAATCCCATCAAAAGGAAATCTCTAACAATAAAGTCCACATCCAGAGAAACCAACTAAAGATATACATACAAAATAATAAACATCTCAGGATGTATCCAGAATCGTACTGAACAACCATAGTAGTTGCTGCTAAAGAGAAGACCAATCTAGGGTACGACCAGAAAACCCGAGGGACGAAAGCTCATGCACCCACCTCCCTTAGTTGGGGTTTCAGTAGGTACAATCATAGAGTCCCAATAGGTAGTCCAGTCATCGCACAAGTGAAAAGTGAAGCGTAATGACTGAATGTAGAGGGGTCAATCACTAAACATGCAGTGCGCTGTAAAACCAAGGGGTTATATCCTTTTCTGACGAACTTCCTGATTAAATTTGTAAAGCGGTCAGGAAACACGTCAGACCCCTTTAACTTTCGAAGTTTATAGACCACATCTCCATAAAATGAGGGTTGTGATATGCCTAACAAACCATCATAGATTGTAATTTAATGGCATATTGAAGGGCTAATTTCTCCCGTCTATGAGACAATGATGGTTCATTTGCTTCAACATATAGACTTTTTCTGCCACATACTTGTTCATTTGACCTTATTTTAACCAACCATCTCAATTTGATAAATGATAAAGCGCTTCAAGTTAGCAATATTAAAATAACACGTTCTACTCTCCGAGGTGCTTATACATAATATTATGCAAAATACATAGTTTTTGATATCATAATCCCTTCTGTACTTTAAATGTTATTTGCAAAATAAATTCTTTACAGTCAAACAATGATGAAATATAAACCATCTAATTGACAAATCAGAATTTCTTCTTGATATTTGCCCTCCACGATAAATCCTATTCTACTGAAAAAATATTATCTTCAGCAATTGCATCATTACTTATATAAAACATACTAACAAGGGAGATCCCTTGGACTTAACAAACACAACCAAGAGAATAAAGTAGTAGATTCGGTTTTATTGAGTCTGTTCATGAGAGGTAATGTAGGAAGCAACACCTCTTTTGTCCCTAGCACCGGCTTAAGCGGTATTCTACTTAAAATCCAGATATCTTAGGCTCGTTGATCCCAAAGGACCATCAAAAAATAACACTACTGATTCGTAGCACGGATATACCTTTTACAGCCGCCACACTGCACTAACCGAAGGCTATTATGAATGTTAAGGGTGATTCTTTGGAAGCAACAAACACAACCAAGAGAATAAAGTAGCCTACTCGGTTTTATTGAGCCTGTTCGTGAGAGGTAATGTATGAAGCAACACCTCTCATTCCCCCTATCATAAGATCACTCAATAACTACACTATTACCGTTAGAGCTTCACATGTTTTTTAACAACTATAACCATGTATCTTTAAACTGAACAAAACTCGAAAAAAATGCAATTGTGTGTCCAGCAAAGGTTATACTAGTAGGTAAACATTTCGAACAGGAATTGTAGCTTTCACAGAACACCGTCAACCAAAAACACGCATTAAAACAAACAACAATTATAATGTTAATAAGAAGCAAGACACGTTACATCTGTTACGAGTAAAATGTAACACGAAAGGAAGCAAAACCAGCACACACAAATGTAATTAACACATTTATGTATACCTTATAATTTACACTCATAAAGTTACGCTTTGTTTGATGTGGGAAATCATAGACAATTGTATTGAAGTACAAAAGAACACCAGTAACAGTGGCGGATCCAGGATTTCAGCTTAGGGGGTGCGTAATATTTTGGTCAATTTTCGGGTCCGTCTCTAGCCTCATAAAACGTTTGCGGTAGTGCACTGGTAGGCTAGATAAGTCCGTTTTCAAATAAAAGGATTTAAGAATGTGTTAATTAAACCACTCATTAGCCATTATGCGCCTGGATCCGCTAGTGAGTAAGAAATATTGAAATTGAAATTGTCATTTATTTAAGAAATGACGAACATATCAAATAGTAATAGCATTTATTTTTTACAATAAATGATATATATGTTTTCACATCAAATCAATTTACATTTATTTACATAACATATTCACTTACATAATACACAAATGCGGTTTTTCATTAATATCCAATTGTTTGAATTAAGTCCAAATAAAAGTATCCAATGTTCCTTTAATTCAGATTAGCAAGTGTCTCTTTAATCTAAAACAGTAAGTGTCTCTATAATCCAAAACAGTAAGTGTCTCTTTCAGTCTAAATTAATGTCCAATATTTCCAGCTTAGTCCAAATATCTAATTTCACTGTGAATTATGTATGAGCACAATATATTTTATCAAAGCATCCAAATCTAAAATAACTGTAATAAAACTGAAATTGATCTAAATAGAACTCAACTCAACTGCTGGGCTGCTGCCAGAGATAACCTGTTTATATACAGCCCAAAGACTTCTCCAAAAGCCTCCTCACCAAAACTATCAAATGAAAACAGTCCAACGTTCATCATAAATGAATTTGCCTGAAATAGTCCAATGAGAACAGTTCAAATTTCATTACAAATGAATTTACATAAATAATTTGCGTACCAGATAAACATGTTTATTTTATATCTATACAATTTTTACTTTCTTCAAAGCCAAATCCATAATAAACACGCAACAATGCATGTACTCTTTGAGACACATGCAACAATACATGTAAACTTTAGATATAGGTAACACATCACAAACGCAAATGGTTTGACAATAGGGCCACGCCTTGGAACGGTCAGTGACAAAAAGACCACTTGGGATTTACCAGGTTCTAGGGTGCACAAAACCTCAATCGTACCCTATTTCATCCCAAAAAACGGGACAGTGTAAATAAAGAAATGTACGCCAGGCTATATTCTCTAACAAGCAAGACTGCATTAATACGAAAATATAAGTATAACACCTAGTTGATCATGTATATATGAATATAAACATAAAAAACCCGAAAGCCTAGATAGTCACAGTGCAAGCACTCAATGACTTGGCAGAAGCCTGAGCAAAATAATTTAATATTATTACAGGCCAAAATGTAGATTTTTATATCTTTACAGCAGTTAAAATGAACATGAAGTCAAGCTTGTACATCTGTTATTCAAAGACCTCCTGGTAAATATGCAACAAGTAGCAAATTGTGTAATTCATTTTTTTTCACACAATACCTACAGCAAATCCATGTATGGGATTTAACGCCAGTATAGCAAACACCACAAACAAGATGGAAAAGTATCAGATTTGGTTTTATTGAGTCAGTTCATGAGAGGTAATATACTGTGCAACACCATTCACGACCCCTGGCACCGGTTTAATGCGACTGTTTCGAAAATGAAGACTAGACAATAATAACCAAGCTCAGAGGTAAGATACTGAGGACTTCCACTTAGATTGCAAACACTCCATTATGAAAATCCTTCTGACAATTTAAACAGCATGTATGCCTGACGAAAATATATTGCTCGACATTTATAGATAGTTTTAACTATAATTATATTCATTAAATAAGATTAGCGGTGTCTGGGCAACTTCCACTTTTAAAATAGATCCAAAAGTCGAACATTAACTGTATATTTTGAGAAAGAACGTAGACATAAAAAAGAACGAACATTTACTTAAGAACATATTCGCATTTTAGGAGTGTTCGCGGTTTTAAATGCCGGTAGCAAAAGGCATATTTCAGGAAGCGCGTTGAGACGAATTTATTGCCTGCTCAGTAGGAGGCTCCGTCTGCTTGAAAAGCGAAAATGACATTTATTCAACAGAAAATATCAAATGAATGTAAATCTAAAAATATATAGAAGTAAAGTACCTATGAGACATCACACACATGCGAACAAAAATGACATTGGAACGGGCAGTGTCAAAATAACTGTGCATGTTTAAACCGGGTTTTAGGGTGCACGACATCCGCGACATCTAAATAAATAGGGACTATTTAAATACAGAAATGCCAGCCAAAAATGTGAATAAAATAGTCTTAGTACCTTTCATATTTATTCGATAGTTGTGACCGAGATGTTTAGGCCACACATACACATTTAAGAACGCATTTACCAATTAAATGCCACATATCTAGATGAAAAACATTCCATTTCTAGTTAATTCTAGGAGGGACTCGTGTCTTTATGGCTTGTACGCTGAGGCCAATAGTTGTGGAAGTCAAATTGATTAGAATTGTAAACTATAGCTATTATCAAAAACCATTATGTGCCAAGATTGCTAAGCCAATACGTGTCTTGAGAGAAGGAATTGACTCAAAATAGAGATCTCGGATAAACATCTACGCTGATAAATGGCGTAGCCAAACATTATACATAAGTAAAGCATAACCAAATATCAAATATATTTTGGAGAACCAAACTAACATGTCCAAACATTTCATTGCCTTTTGTACGCAAATAAAACCAGTTATTCAGTGTTACATATCGTGAATAAAGACATTTTAGTAAAACTCCAAACTAATATTGAATCTGTATCAGTCAAAAGTATGGTTTTACAAAAGAAAGTTCAATAAACTGTTGAACGATTACGCACATCAACATAACGTGTCAAGTCAAGTTAAGAAACAATTGCAGAATATATAGTGATACAACAACGTCATCGTCATCATCATTATTCTCTCTCTCTCTCTCTCTCTCTCTCTCCATTTAATTGTTGTTATGTTGAATGTGTGTTTTTGATTGACTACGTTTTTGCGTATTACATCTCATGTTCGATTGGTGTATCTACTTGTTAACGGAAAAGTGTTTCAGCCATGACCACCTTATCTATAAGAGTAGGGCATGATTCCAGAATTCCTATGTATCCTTCTCCTTTCTCTGAAGCGACTCGGGATAACACAAACAATGGGTTGTTGAACCTTTAAAGAACAGCTCAATTCAATTAATGTGTAAGACATAAACACTGCATTATTAACAGTGTTCAGCAGCGAATCTTATCCAAGAGAAACTAGAGAGTAAATTACACCTGTAACAAAAGCTATTATGGTTATTTTATCTAGATGACCTTTAAAGAGGCACTACCTATATCTACGCGATTTTTAATGTAAAATATTAAATACTCAATAATACTGCATTTATATGTATACAAAGCTATTTTATGAGTATTCTAAGAAGAAACATGGTTCGTATTCCAGTTCTGTAAATTATTGATTATGATCAAAAAAATATCTTGAATAAAATGCTGCCCAGCCGTTTATTCCTGCCGGAGAACTACGAGTTTTTACGATTTTCTCGGACATGCGCAATGCGATTACAAACTATTCGGCGCAGTTCCGATAGCAAACGAATCCATCGGAACTCTTCGCTAATCAGACGAGGTAGTTCCGATTGTAAACGAATAAGATCGGAAAATCTCCGCAATCGGCTTGTCTAAAACAATTACGAATACAATTTCAAAAATCCGATCTTTTCAATCCTGTTTTTCCACAGCAAAACGCATATTACATTGGGTGAAATTATTGCCATTTACCTTTTTCATAGTCTTTATAATTCAGTAAAGTTTATATCAAGTGGTGGACAAAAAGATATAGGTAGAGCCTCTTTAATTATAAGCAATACAAAAAGAACAAACAAATTCTGCAGGTTTTTAACGTTATCTTGATGTAATAAAAAATATCGCTTCAGGACAAGAAGTGTTGCACATGGGAATACAGGGATCCACATGGATTATAAAACAATCATAAATGCGATTTCCGATTGAGACAGACATGCAAAGGTTACTTAATGTCAATACTCGTGTAATTTTCTTTTCCCATCACAGAAACTAACGACATTAGCTACCGTAAAATGAAAGATTGTGCACCAAAATAAAGCGAAAAAACACTTAACTTAACTCTAATATAAAACAACAAAACTCTGTTTTGCGACCATCGAGCGGATTTTATTTCGAGACTTGGTTAGAGATACACTACAAAAGTGTGGTTTATTGTTAATGTTATAGTACATAAGACGTCTCATTACTAATTCATGTAAATAGTATTTTCCAATATATATATACTCGTATATATGGTCTCATAAATTTTATCATGTTACGTTCAAAACAGTTTACTACTTTACGGAATTCCAATAATTTAAATATCCGTGATACAACTGGTTTTAACGTATATTCGTCAAGAGAATACGAGCCGCCTGCGTAAAAAAACTAAACTTCTTCTTTTCTCTTTTGAGAGGAAACATGGAATCCGTGGCACGCTCAGACTTACTTAGTAGTTGTATTCTTTGGAATATTGCAACTACGGACCTTGTTCAAACATGCAATATTAACATACAGAAATATTTTATGACAAAACGTTTATGATGTTCAACAACGCCCCTGTTCTTATATACCCGTCTATTAATACCCGTGTATAACTGGTTGAACCTGTTTTTATTTATAACACGTTACATCTAAGACATAGGTTCCCCGCTATACGATGTAACGCTGGGAACCAGTAAATCTTTATAAAGTCTCACACCACAATTAATTTCCCCATAGGGTTACTGTACAGCCTTTTCCAACATCTGAGCTTCAAAGCAGGGCAGCAGACATTGTTGTTGGTTTAATATATTCAGTATAGCCAAGACCAGTAATTTAAAACAATAAAATACATAAGTTAGCCAGTTTTTTTTTTCTCGCTCATGTTTTGTGAACCCTATGGAAAATACAAAATTCATACACTATCTAGCTGAATATGTGGTGCTTCGGTCAAACAATTCTGAAATTTGAATGAAACCTCATATCAACATGGGATTTTCTGTATCATCTGTCTTTTACACTGCAGATGTATGCTAAAGGAAAGAAAAACCTATTTTTCAAATTAAAAATTGCCTAAAATTGAGAACAAATAGAATTATTTTCTGTTTCCTTTTGTCTCTAGGTCCCTGAGCTTTTAGGGCAGATAATAGAGATGCGAGACCATAACACGATTAGAAGCAAGAAAGTAGTTGAGCCTTTGTTTAATTCGATAAAAGAGAGATGTAATTCCATTATAGAGAGGTTCGATTTAATTAGACCACACTTCGATTGAACTGAACCTCTGTTCATTTGAGTTAGATCGATGTTCAATTGGACCGTGGTCTTGTTCAACTGATGAGATGCTCATTTTAATTGCAAAGAGGTCGAATTTAGTTGAAGGAGGTCTTATTCTAAGCCGTAAGAAATAACAAAATCAAATAATCGGAACTCACTATACATTTGGTGAGAAGTTTGAACCGACCTGAAATTCACAAGGTCAGTTTTAGAAAACAGACGTAGGACATGGCTTAAAATGACACAGTTATGAGTGAAAGGGTAAGTATTTTAAAAATGATCCTTTTCTGTCTAATGAGCAAGCTGGGCGTCTAAAATACTCAGTCACAAAACGTCTAAAAGAGATTAATCGTTTCTATGACCTGGAAACATAATCAAGGACCGTCAAGTATATTTTCAAAAAATGATCCACATGCAATACATGTCAAATTTATACGATTTTTAAATAATTGTTCTGCTGTGACGTATTGCTACATTCATTCCCAAAATATGTAAATTACTCGGAGGCTCAAAGTGACTGTCACCAATCATGAACATACTGCCGTTGTTGATTATTGAACTGAAATGGCATACCTACTGGAAACATTCTCCGATCATCAAGTTAATAAGCACACAGTTTCATCTTTAAGAGTGTGTAACATCTTTATACACATTTAAAAACAAGACACATTCTTTGTCATTTGTCATTTGTCAAGTAGTTTCAGTTCAATCCACTCGAAGGAGACATTACTGTCACATATCTGATCTATGGAAATCATACAGTAAAATAAAAACTGAACAATATGTGCTACTGACATTTAGTTTTTCATCCATTCAACAACACAAAACGTACTCCGATTTCAGCGGGGTTGAGTGTCTTTTTTTTAGGCATTCCCCCTTTTTTTCGTCCTAAGAATTCTAAAAATATCCACATATATCCCCTGCCATACCATGAAAATTCGGACCCGCGAAGAAAATGTGTGAAAGTTTGATATATATCGTTGACGTTCCTTAAGCGTAACTTATTGAGGTTGTTTAAGTGCCAAACTGACAAGTCAACTATGTTCTTCAGGTAAGTTATGATATTTAGATTTAATCAAGTGTTTTAATGTGCATTTAAACAATACTTCTAATAATATGATATGTAAAACATAAATAAGCATCTCTCAAAACGACGACTATGTCCACCTTGAGTATGTTCTTATTTTATATAGCAAGCCTGCTGTGTAGGGTTGCATTTTTATGGGATTAATCTTTTTCAGTATATCAAATTTGTGTCTAGAAATTCGCATAAATTCGCATGTGTACGTTAGATATCTATATCTATGGCTGGGAAATTCGCAAGATAAATGTAAAAGTCTGAAAATTAAAAAATAACATTTACAGTTTGTATGCGATTTTTTCCCCACATGAATTTCATACCTAAAACCTGCGTAGACGGTCGATGCCCAAATTCTGGGAATAGTCGAAATAACATTGTAGTGCTAAAGAATGTATCCCACGGAAACGTGTGTGTTTTCGTTTGTGGTTTATATGACACTGTAGTTGATTTAATTTTCGACAGACAGACCCAGAAACCTTTAAGTATTGCATGAAAATGAATATTCAATATATTAAAGAAACCTTTTGAAATGTGTCTGAAATGTCGAAGACTCCATAAGGTTTCACTCCATATATAGGATGCCATTTACACAAATATCCGTGACTCTCATGATGAACGTTGGTGGCGACGAACTAGCTAGCATCCATCATGATAACGTCACTGTGACCCTTACCTTTGTCCTATCTATCTATCTATCTATCTATCTATCTATCTATCTATCTATCTATCTATCTATCTATCTATCTATCTATCTATCTATCTATCTATCTATCTATCTATCTATCCATCCATCCATCCATCCATCCATCCATACATCCATCCATCTATCATGATAACGTCACTGTGACCCAAACATTTGTCCTACTAAACCTATTGCAGTCAAGGAGGGTGTGGTCGGTGGAGCGCTTCTCAGAATTGGATAATTGTCAAAGCAATGTGACCTTAATGACCTAGTGATCCCAATTTCAGTATACGTCCGTTTCTCACAAATGTACGTATACAGTTTAATGCGTGTCAGTGTCAGGGTTTCAAAGTTATCGCGTAAAATGCTTTTTTTTTAAAATAACTTTGACCTACTGGGCCTGACAGCAATATGTTCCTTCTCTCCTCAAGATTAACGCACCTATGAAGTTTCATGTGTGTGGGTTTACGGTTTCAGTTATTGCGCGGAATGCATATTTCCGTATAAGGTTATAACGCATTCATTGACCTTTGGATGTTTACCCCCGAACAATCAGGATTCCTCCTCTCAACAAGGGCAATATACCTATGAAGTTTCATGAGTGGTATGGTTTCGAAGTTATCGTGTGTAATGAATAATTGCTTATGATCGGACGAACGGACGTACAATCCCATAACATAATGCCCTGATTTCAAACAGGCGTACAAAAACGCATGTCAACAACATCTACAGAACAGTTATAACCATTTTGTCGAAATCAACTATATTGCGCATATTAAATATACGACATAGATGCAGAATTTATTAAATCATTGGATATAAATAATCATTTCATTTACGGCCATGAATAACAGAACACACGTGTTTGTCTACATAAAACATAATCCGGACGGTAAAATCTCGTGAAAGAAGCAGTGCGTAGACTAATTAATATGAATATTATTTCACCGATAAATCATGGTCGTTCACCGATAAATCATGGTCGTACACTCATAGAAAAGTTATAAATACTTATTTAACACGAAATGTCCTTTCATCATTAATAATAACAAACTAACCGACCAAAATATGTAACACATTCTAAATGACATATGTTGGATAATGCACAGTTCTAGGTTTATTATAAGAAATATGACACAATAAACTTGTTTAACAAATGTAAAATGTTTAAATCTGGCAAGAACTCAATATTCGGCTGCAACAATTGTCCAACGGTTATTTAGCCGGAATACTGGATTCATTTCCTCTGCTAGAAATGCAAAACTCAATTCGTTTAATAATACAGCTTTGTAGTGCAGCACAAAGTAGGAATGAATGAATGAATGGCGTTTTACGGCACGTCAACACATAAATAGGTCATATTGTGCGCAAAAAGTGAAGAAAAATTAAGAAATGAAGTATTAATCAAAAACTAATGTAAATACACAAAGACAAAACTACTAAAAAATAAGGGATGATAAGGTGCAATACAAACCATGCATGCAAACCAACGAACGCCCGTCAACGGGCACACAAACAAGCAAATACATACTAAAACACATCACAATGACCTACATAGTCCGATCTCCCCTAGGAAATCCAAAACAAGAGCAAAATCCACAGCATCAAACAACTCCCTCACAGCACCAACACTGCAGCACCTCCGACGCACAGGACCAAAGTCCACACACTCCAACAAGATGCGTCCGACCGCCAACGGCGCAAAGCAGGGCACACACTCCGGCAACTGCTCACCCTGCAACAAATATGAATGAGTACAACGTGCATGCCCAATCCCGCACCGGGCAAGGGCAACCTCCTCCCGACGAACGGGTCCACCAGAAGAACGCCACTCCCCGAGCAACGGTTCAATTGGATGGAGTCCACCGTCAACTGACATATCCCAAGCGGCCCGCCAAGAGCCACGAATATATGCGTCAATACAACTTCCAAAATCAGCACAAGGCAACTTGGCACTAGACATAGGCAAATCCAACGCTGTCCCAGCAGCACTATCAGCCCCATCACCACCACGCACCCCCACACGGCTTGGAAGCCAGCAGAAAACAATAACACCATCAACTACAAGAGAACTGCACCCCTCCAAAAGCCGAAGCACAACTGGGCTATCATGCTTCACACCCCCCAGCGCCCGAAGAGACGAAAGGGAACCAGAAAAGATCACAAAACGGCCACCATCAGACTCCTGAACACAACTCAAGGCAAGTCCAACTGCCACAAGTTCAGCCGAAAAGACAGAGGCCCTGCCAGGCAGGCGGCTCCCCACGCTGCGCCCGCGAACAGCCGCCGCAGCCACCCCATCTCCACCCCCAGAGCCACCCGTGAAGACACGCCGAAAGCCACCGCACCCCGACTCAACTTTACCAAACCCGCCCTGAAAGACAGCAGGGCCCGCACTGGATTTGCCACCTCCACAAAGACCAAAAACAACTGCCGGAGCCTCCAAAGCCCGCGGTGGAACCCGTGGCACCCTGCACCCGGCTATCAAACCCAGGCCGACCCGAGCGTCTCCCAACTTCGGTCCAACACGAAGACCAAACGGCCGAACGGCCCCCGGTCCCCGACCAAAAAGAGGCCCACAACCAGGCCCAAAAACACCATCGAAAGTTGGGTTTGAAGGGTTAGACTTTAATTTATTGGCGTATTGAAGAGCTAATTTGTCTCGTCTATGAGACAGCGACGGCTCACTAGCCTCAACACACAGACCTTCAGCCGGTGATGCACGAAAGGCACCCAAGGCGAGTCGCAATCCCCGACCATGCACAGGGCCGAGCATCCGCAAGCACGACTTGCGAGTCGATCCACACACTATCGAGCCGTAGTCCAGCCCGGATCCGACAAGAGATCCGCAAAGGCGCAAGAGGACCCCTCGATCCGCCCCCCAACCAGTGTCCGCAACAACCCCAAGCAAGTCAAGAGCTCCAAGGCACCCGGCCCTCAAGCATCCAAGGCGCGGTACAAACGTCAACTTCGAAGACAAAACTTGAAGAAAGTCATTCTGAAAGCATATACGTTTTCTTTCATTTCAGTTATATACGTGATAAGAGTTTGTTAGAGCGTTAACGTGCCGTGGTATTTTGAGATTAAGTTCGTCTGTGCATGGAAATTAAGAAATAACCTCATCAATGCAAAAGTCACCATCAGGAGATTTTCCACAAATCAAATTAACTAGGCGTTCAGGCATCAGGATTTAATTATTTTTTTAGGAACCGTTTTTCTTCAGTGCATGTTTGCAAAAAAAACGAATTTACAAGAACCTACACAACTTGATTTAATTTGAACAAAGGAGCATATATGTAAAGCTTCTTTGATATACAGTTAAATCATGTAACATATTCAGTTAACATTTTTCTAAAACAAAACATAAAAAACAACATGTACCTGGCAATACACGTATAATAAAGTGCACTACATTGATACACCAAGCTGATGTTTATATAATTATGTAAGTGTATTCATCAATATCGGATAAAGGCCAACTAAAAGTGTCAGAATACTATTACCGAGAAGAAACTTTGAGTGGCTGGCTGGATGTAGTCCAGATCTTCAGAACTAAACGGCTTCTTAAGTTCTGTCACAAACAAAATTACTTGTGTCACTAGGATTGACATAGCGTAAACAAATTCTGGGGTGATTGACCATCCGGACGGGATATTATTATGCGCTTGTCTACGACTGTGAACTTGTATGATGGCTTTATACAATGCCTTGAAAGGGTATTTTCCTTCTGTTTTTTTGACTGCTGTCCTTCATTGTATCACATTTTCTGTAATTATTTTTTTCATTGCTGAATCCATCTGTTTCTTCTGGTCAAATATATGACAAGAAATCCATTCAAAAGTTAGAATGCTGTCCTAAACGTGTTGCCTTAGGTAATGTATGTGTGTTTTACCTTATTAGAATATCCTCCTTTTGTATTCTTATCATAATCTGAGTGAGTGCAAACTTCCTATTCATTAGCATGATTAGGTTTAAGTGTGTTTCCAGTGGACTGGCATGATAAGGTTTAAGTATGTTTCCAGTGGACTGGACATTGAAGAGTATCAATTAAGTAGTTTAGTCCACAATTGATTTTCTTCATTCGTATGGTATGGTGGATGATCTTCACATACTGACAGAGAACTGTAGAGGAAGGCTATGCGATTTAATTTAGTTTAATTTCACAGAAATATGTCCTGCCTAATAATGTTTTTAAACTGGTAACTGAACCAAGCGTTGTTTAAAGGACATACCTTATTATGTTATACTACATTATATGAGCTTTTTTTAAATTCTCGGTGTCCCATTATTTTCAACATACCTTGAACTTGTTGAAGGCGTAAGCGGTAGCTAGCATATTTCACTACCGTTCATGAACAGTCTCAATCAAACCGAGAATGCAATATTTCATATGTGTCGTGTTCGGACGTTTCCAAAGGTCCACTCTCATTCTCTTTGCATATTTGAATTCTATTATTAACGATTTTGAATAGTTAAAAAAAATTGTATTTGTATATTATTAATTGTTTATTTTATTGCATCAACAACATATTTAAACCCATGGTAAAACAACTAAGGCCAATTTGGCCTGTGTCTCTTTGGGGTTAAATTTATAATGGATAAAGTGATACTTTCATTTAATACCGATTGGTTACTATGGCAATTACATTGCACATATCTTAAACTAATAATATAGATCATGGATGTATTTTCTATTATTCCTATGACTATTACAGAGAATCGGGGTAATCTTGAACTATTCACCAATTGTTAATACTGGCACCTATATTTATTAATCAAATACATACTTTTATTTTTTATTTTAAATCTAGTTGCATTCCAGGATTCAATTGTATCCTCCTTTATCTGAAGCGATTCGAAATAACAACAACAATGGGTTTGTTTAACCTTTAAACAACAGCATGTGCAAAACATAAACACTGCATTATCAACAGTGTTTTGCGGCGAATCTTTTCCGACAGAAACTTGATAGGAAATAAAGCTATTATGGCTATTTTATCTAGTTGACCTTTAAATATAAGCTATACAACAAAAAACAAACACATCCTGCCGGTTTTTACTGTTATGTTGATGCAATACAAAATGTCGCTTAATGACCAGAAGTGTTGTACAATGTACTACAGGGATCTACATGGACTATGAAACCAATCAGCAATGCAATTTCCAACTGAGACAGTCAGGCAAAGTTACTTAATGTCAATACTCGTGTGCTTTTCTTTTCCCATCAAAGAAACTAACGACATTAGCTACCGTAAAATGAAAGATTGTACACCAAAGCTGTAAAAACCCATCTCTATAACACGATTAGAAGCAAGCAAGCAGTTGAGCCTTTGTCTAATTCAATTAAATAGAGATGTAATTAAATTATAGATAGGTTCAATTAAATTAGACCACTCTTCAATTGAACCGAACCTCTGTTGAGATGCATATTTTAATTGCAGAGAGGTTGAATTCAGTTGAAAGCAGGTCTTAATCTAACCGTAAAAAAAAAATAAAAAAAATAATCGGAGCTACATTTGATGACGTTTGAACCGACCTGAAATTCACAAGGTCAGTTTTAGAAAACAGACGCAGGAAATGGTTTAAAATTGTACAAAATAGAGTCAGTCACAAACGTCTAAAATATATTAATCGTCTCTATGAGCTGGAAACATAACTAACAACATCAACAAGATCAAGGACCGTCAGTATTTTCTCAAAAAATGATCCACATTCAATACATGTCAAATGTATACGTATTGCTACATTCTTGCCTAAAATATGTAAATTACTCGGAGGCTCAAAGTGACATTCACCAATCATGAACATACTGCCGTTGTTGCCTATTGAACTGAGATGGCACATTCTCTGATCATAAAGTTAATAAGCACAAAGTTTCATCTTTAATAATGTGTAACATCTTTATATACTTAAAACAATGATACATTCTTTGCCATTATGATGCCCAGTAGTTTCAATTCAATACACCCGAAAGAGAAATTAGTGTCACATATCTGCTCTATGTAAATCATACAAGAAAATAAAAACTGAACGATATATGCTAATGAAAGTAAATTTTCCATCCATTCAACAACACAAAAACATACTCCGATTTCAGCGGGGTTGGGTGTCTTTTTCTTAGGCACTCCCCCTTTTTTTCGTCCTAAGAAATCTAAAACTGTCCACATATACCCCCTGCCATACCTTGAAAATTCGGACCCGCGAAGAAAATGTGTGAAAGTTTGATATATATCGTTGACGTTGCTTAAGCGCAACTTACTGAGGTTGTTTAAGTGCCAAACTGACAAGTCAATTATGTTCTTCTTCAGGTAAGTTATGATATTTAGATTTAATCAAGTGTTTTAATGTGCATTTAAACAGTACTTCTAATATTAATATGATAGTAAAACATAAATAGGCATCTCTCAAAACGACGACTATGTCCGCATTGAGTTTGTTCTTATTATATATAGCACGCATGCAGTGTAGGTTGCATTTTTTGGAGATAAATATTCTTCAGTATACCACATTTGTGTCTAGAAATTTGTATATGTACATCAGATATCTATACTTTGGCTGGGGAATTTACAAGATAAATGTTAAGGTCTGAATATTAAAAAATAGCCTTTACACTTTGTATGCGATTTTTCCCCCAGATACATTTCATAGACAGAAAGCATTTCTAACACCTGCGTAGATGGTCGATGCCCAAATTCTGGGAATAGCCGACATGTATAGTGGTTTTAACGTTGTAGTGCTAATGAATGTATCCCACGGAATCGTGTGTGTTTTCGTTTGTGGTTTCCATGTCACTGTAGTTGATTAAATTTTCGACAGACAGATCCAGAAACCTTCAAATATTGCATGAAAATAAATATTCAATATATCAAAGAAGCATTTTGAAATGTGTCTGAAATGTCTATGACTCCATAATGTTTCACTCCATATATAGGATGCCATTTACACAAATATCCGTGACTACGGTCTAGCTTGTATTGTATATAAAGATAACTAATTTGACTTAATTTGGATCTCAATTGATATTTTAGATAGTATTCTAATGAGAAAATCTCTTTACTACATGGTTATGTCAACCAACTAACGAGTTTTTCTTTTTCTCATTTTATAAAAACAGTTGAGATCCAAATTATGTCAAATTAGTTATCTTTATATGCAATACAAGCTAGTTTGTAAACAGATTGTATATCAAAAGTAACAAGAAACTATATATGTACAATCGGTAAAATAACCTCGTCTTATTGACCTATGGTAACTATGACCTCTGACCGACTTTCTCGGAAATACAAGACCCATATCATTATAATAGTATAAAGCTATACATTTAAATAATATTCATGACAAAAGCTTTTGCCGATTAATATTTGTTACTTACTAATCACATTATGTCTTTAATCTTTCACGAAGAATTTCAAAAATCAGCTTTATTTCGACCAAATTATGAGTTTATTATGTAGACTAAAATAGGTAGATTTAATATTATATTTACTGTTCGAGACTATACAGTTATCTCATGGCGAGTGTAACAAGTGCCCTGAATACAGATTTTCCGTCATGTTGAATTCACGCCTGTTTTGATCCCTGAAGACGTATCTATGGTGATTTTGGACAGTGTAACACGTGCTCTTAATATATGTGCTTAATATCCGTCATTTTGTCTCATTACTGGTCGAGTCCCTGAAGACATTTACAACCTTGTGGTATGTACTAAAATCAATAACTTTATATTCTCAGTAGGAAACAGGACGGGTTTTCATATTGCCTCATTATTGGAACAAACAAATTCGGTCAACGTATACAAGTGAATATAAAAGTCGAACATAAAACGCAACATTCAAGGACCACAGTCAATCACAAATACGCCCAGAAACAAACAACAACTTCACAGATCAATAAATGGCAAGATATGACATCACAAACATAAAAGGGTTGACAATAAGTCATTATTATGGGTGTACTTCCCTTACAGTTCACCGACTGAGTCATGTACGTGGTACAGTTGGTGTCAGACTGGTATTATTTTGCTGCGGATCGTTACCCGCGAAAGTAGTCCTTTAAAAAAAATGTGTTGACAGTTCAGGGCCTGGTTACTTGTGAAAAAATGTGGTTGAATACTGTGTTTACTATGCCATTATATAAAATGTAATGTTTGGCAGGTTTTATT
>JAWPHD010001394.1:0-220000 GCA_037043455.1 Cyrtodaria siliqua | reverse complement strand
CTATTTGCATTTTAAAGCGTGACAAAACCACCACACACAAATATACATGACTATGTGAAAATAAAATATTTCAATATTAAAATAACACAAAACATTACAATGGAGAAGGAGAAAATGAGAAAATGAGACATGGAATTACAATTACATCAAATCAATTCATTAGCGTTTTCCTCATTTCAAATGCTTTAAAAATATATACTCTTAAATTTTTAATTTCTTTTTCATTTTTGCTGTAAAAAAGTTCTTTTAATTTGAACATGCTCGATCGATTCCAAAAATATGTTTTAATATATATTTTTCGGATGTCTTTTAACAGATCGCAATCTAAAATGAAATGAAACTCGTCTTCAAGTTTGTTGCGAATTAAACATGTTCTATCTGGAAATGGTATACTTCTAGGTCTATGCCACCTACCAGTCTCTATATCAAGGCTATGGGACGAGACAATTAACCTGGTCATCGATATTCTAAATTTTGGTATGCTTATGCAATTAAGAAATAATTGAAAATCAAAACTAACAATTGCTTTAAAAAATATTGCTCTCGATGAACTTTCTAAACGTTCATGCCAAGACTGTATTTTATTATCACGAAGTCGTTGCTTAATTATATCTAAGGAAAAATTCCCATCTCCGACACTCTGGTTTAGCCACACGTAGTAAAAACCCATTGACGATAATAAATCGCGAACTAGAGTTACCCATGATACTTTGTTTGGGTAAATATCAACATCTGTTTTTAGAACATTATACATAACTTTGCAATACTTGTTTTCACTGCTGCTTAAAACATGTAACCAATATTTAATAATTCTATAAAATCTGTTATTGATAAGGCTAAACCTGCCCAGAGTATCATACACGAAGTCATTTTGCGTTGTACGTTTTACTTTCAATATACGTTTGCAATAAAGTGTATACAATTAAGTGCATTACATTGATACACCAAGCTGATGTTTATATTATTAAGTGTATTCATCAGTATCTGATAAAGGCCAACAAAAAGTGTCAGAATACTATTACCGAGAAGAAACGTTGAGTGGCCGGGAGTAGTCCAGATCTCCAGAACTAAACGACATCTTAATTTCTGTCACAAACAAAATTACTTGTGTCACTAGGATTGGCATAGCGTAAAAACAAATTCTGGTGTGATTGACGATCCGGACGGGATATTATTCTGCGCTTGTCTACGACTGTGTACATGTATAATGCAGTCGGTATACTGTGCTTGCTACTGGACATTATATTGAGAATGATATTTGCTTCAGAGCAGGTGGACACTGCATTTAGGAATAGTAGCTTTATATTTAATCATGAGACCTTTTACGTTCATATTATATATACTGCTTGCTTTTATTTGTATATAAAACAACAGACGTTTTACAGAAAGTTTACACCATTGCTCAGATCAATACGCAGCTTTATGTGTTGGTCTGTGCATTAGTACAACCATAATAAAATATTGCAGATTGTAGACTGTAACTGTCAGTGTATGAAAAATAACCAAAGTCCTTTAGATGTTTTGGCGTTTTAACCTTTAAACAATCCACCAAAAACATGATTAAAAGGTGTTTCAAATTCATATTTTCCCACAAAAACACTATATGCCATCCATTGTTGATTTATTCATAATTGCCTTACAATGAAGGTACCATCAACTGTTAATTAAAACGTGCATTATTTTGTTTTTATTTTGTCTGAACCTAGCGGATTTATTCAATAAAGACAGATAGAAATGGCCTATAAATTACCTCCCTTGTAGCCGTATCAGCACCCTTTGCTGTTGTTAATCCGGTCCTATACTTGATCTCATTTGTTTTGTGATTATCATTGTATTACAATTAGATGGTGTGCATTATTAAAAGAATTTCTTGCATACATATCATTTCCAACAACATGACTTTATACAATGCCTTGAAAGGGTATATTTTTTCAATTTATATTTACAACTTTTAAACACATTTTAATAGAACAGAAGTTTGCAGTGGTTTATAATTGGATATTGAAATGCGTACTCATATAGCAAAACAGCAATAATAACAGAGGTGAACCAAACGGTTGGACCTGGTTGTACGGGGAGAACTATCAGGGGAGACAACTCACTGCTGTCCCTCATTGTATCACTTTCTCTGTAGTTTTTTTTTTTTATTGCTGAACCCAAATAGAGGACAAGAAAAAAAATGAATGAATGAATGGTGTTTTACGGCACGTCGACACATAAATAGGTCATATTGTGCGCAAAAAAATACAGACTGAAGATGTACATCGCGTTATGATTTATTTTAAGTTAATATCTCTCTGACAAAACCTGTAAAACAAATTGTGCAAGCGTTAGAATTGTTTTTTCCATTTCATATTGGATGATGGATCAACATACATTTCAGTTATATGCCTGAAATAACCTAACCATCCAACTAACGGCCGGAGTACAATACAAAACTGTTTATCAAAACTCTAGAAGGTTTTCAGGTCATATAATGTTATATATGTGCCAACTAAAAGCATAGGTTTGTTCACGGGTTCTTAAAATACCTGTGTTTGAATATGCTTTGGTAACTTTTAATTCGAAGCTCCAGTTTTTTGGGTTTGGTCTGGCTAGTTAAAGGCGTTTAAACTGAGTCCATAACATTGGATTCTCCAAATAGGTTCACATAATATATACCACGTCGTCAGTAGGTTTAGAAACGGTGTGCATATGTTGTAAAATATGACTGTTGTTGACAACAAAGGCGAATCGAACGATAACGAAGCACACCCAGAACTTGAACTTGAACGCTGATGAAACGCATAAAAGGACGTAAATGGCAGGATGAACAATATGTATGCAAAATGAAATCTGAGAGCATTTGATGAATGCAATGCGAACCATTTTGAAATGAGTATGACTGAAAGCATATAAAAACGAAATACACACAGATAAATGGAACTGCAGTCCTAATGACAATTATTTGGTCTGTGATGAAACGAAGATGAACGCCTTTTTTAATTATGCATTTATTTATTTGGAGATACTTTCGTCTTGTCTTTGTTAACATATACGTATATAGGCAAGAATGCTACTGCTCTAAAACTGCCTGGCATATTTTCAAGACATTCCAGAGTGATATTACTTAAATATTTTGTTTGGGTCAGTATGAATTTCTTGTTAACTTCAAAAACGCCGCCACAGTCTAAAATAGATAAAGATAGATATAAAAGTCGAACAGTTAATGTAGCATTCATTCAAGGTCTACAGCCAACGAAAGATTCGCATAGAAACAAACAATAATTACAAAGACGAATACGTGGCATTTATTTTAAATATAGTTGCATTCCAGTATTCAACTGTATCCTCCTTTCTCGGAATAACATCGCAATGGGTTCGTTTAACCTTTAAACAACAGTATGTGCAAAACATAAACACTGCATTATCAACAGTGTTTAGCGGCGAATCTTATCCGACAGAAACTTGATAGTAAATAAAGCTATTAAGGCTATTTTATCTAGTTGACCTTTAAGTATAAGCTATACAACAAAGAACAAACACATCCTGCAGGTTTTTACTGTTATTTTGATGCAATAAAAAATATCGCTTCATGACCAGAAGTGTTGTACAATGTACTACAGGGATCTACATGGACTATAAAACCAATCAGAAATGCAATTTCCAACTGAGACAGACATGCAAAGTTTACTTAATGTCAATACTCGCGTCATTGTCTTTTCCCATCACAGAAACTAACGACATTAGCTACCGTAAAATGAAAGATTGTACACCAAAGCAGAAAAAACCCATCTCTATAACACGATTAGAAGCAAGCAAGCAGTTGAGCCTTTGTCTAATTCAATTAAAGAGAGATGTAATTCAATTATATATAGGTTCAATTAAATTAGACCATTCTTCAATTGAACTGAACCTCTGTTGAGATGCTCATTTTAAATGCAGAGAGGTCGAATTCAGTTGAAAGCGGTCTTATTCTAAGTCTTAAAAAATAATAAAATCAAATAATCGGAGCTACATTTGATGAGACGTTTGAACCGGCCTGCAATTCACAAGGTCAGTTTTAGAAAACAGACGCTGGAAATGTTTTAAAATTGTATTAAATAGAGTCAGTCACAAACTTCTAAAATAGATTAATCGTCTCTATGAGCTGGAAACATAACTAACAAAATCAACATGATCAAGGACCGTCAGTATTTTTCCAAAAATGATCCACATTCATTACATGTCTATATTTATACGATTGTTAAATAATTGTTCTGGTGTGACGTATTGCTACATTCATGCCCAAAATATGTAAATTACTCGGAGGCTTAAAGTGACTTTCACCAATCATGAACATACTGCCGTTGTTGCCTATTGAACTGAGATGGCATATCTACTAGAAACATTCTCTGATCATAAGGTTAATAAGCACAAAGTTTAATCTTTACTAGTGTATAACATCTTTATATACTTAAAACAATGATACATTCTTTGTCATTATGATGCCCAGTAGTTTCAATTCAATACAGCCGAAAGAGAAATTAGTGTCACATATTTGCTCTATGTAAATCATACAAGAAAATAAAAACTGAACGATTTGTGCTACTGAACGTATTTTTTTCATCCATTCAACAACACAAAAATATACCCCGATTTCAGCAGTGGTGGGGGTCTTTGTTTTTAGGCATTCCCCGTTTGTTTCGTCCTAAGAAATCTAAAAAATATCCGCATATACCCCCTGCCATACCATGAAATTTCGGACCTGCGAAAAAAATGTGTGAAAGTTTGATATATATCGTTGACGTTGCTTAAGCGTAACTTACTGAGGTTGTTTAAGTGCCAAACTGACAAGTCAACTATGTTCTTCTTCACGCAAGTTATGATATTTAGATTTAATCAAGTGTTTTAATGTGCATTTAAGCAGTACTTCTAATATTAATATGATAGTAAAACATAAATAGGCATCTCTCAAAACGACGACTATGTCCACCTTGAGTTTGTTCTTATTATATATAGCACGCCTGCATAGCACGCCTGCAGTGTAGGGTTGCATTTTCTAGTACCGAAAAACAGTAATGGATGTAGATACATGAACGGGACGTAATACTTGGCCTATACATAAGTAGATCCTTTAACCTATGTATATTATTGGTATTATTAAAAAGAGTATTGGCTTCCGGTTTATTTCCGACGCGCATGCGCAGACTCGGTATTTCGGTTTTAATGAACGCCATTTTTCTTTGGTGTACAATAGGTCGACGTTATAATATAAACTGGACATTTGAAACCATTGTAATCGTGAAAAAAACGTTGGCGAGAAGTGTTTTTGGGCGAAAGGTAAGTACGGCATTTAAGTGTTTGTAGGTGTTGTGGTGATTTTAGTAGAAAAGTAGGTCACGCTTCACGTGGCTTTTCACAAGTTCATGTGAATAAGGCTGTGTGCAGTGAATCAACGTGTGCATATCGACGTCAGTTTCATTGAGAATTTTTAAACTTATTGCATACATGTTCGTGGGTACCGGTTGTGGAAAAGTTCGTCACGGAAGATAGGTAGGGGTTTATGTTGTAAGTGTTGAGGCAACGTATTGGATAGAGGTAGTTGAAAGTAGGTCACACATGCGTTCAACTGAATATAATTTTGGAGACGCTCGGCACACTGAGTACCAGCTCACATTAATTGATCTGCTCAGTCCCACAGTACCGTAAATTGCCCAGTACCAGCTACGTAACCCCACGCCGGAGTATAGGTATACACTACTGCGTGCTCAGTAATCTATTTGGTATTTGAGCAAGTGTGGGTCCCAAAATTTCCGTAGAAGGAATGGATAGGTAGGCCTTTATTACGCTATTAAACTGTAGTAACTTCCCATTGATCGGACCACCATGAAATCGAAGGCAAAGTTTATCAAAATATCAGCCTATTTTTAAACAAGACTCGAACGTTTGCGTGTCAGTTTAGTACCCGAAAGTGGGAACCAGTCAAAATTGAACCATATCTACTTCCGACACGGATGTAAATGTATGAAGTTTTGAATATGAGAAAGTTAAACAGTTTATTGAACAACAAATGAATGGAATAAAACACTACAGACTTACATCCATCACATTAACTGAAAAATCATTAATTTCAGGATGGGAGGAGGCGTGGCATAGGAAATTGCATCTTTTGATTATTACCTTTATCATAGATATACAGGTAGATGTATGCCTTTATAGAACTGTTATTATAATTATTTATGAAGGACTGTAAGGGGACATTTTAGTGATATTTTTACTGAGGTGAAGTATATGTATACAAATGTATCAAATACATACACCTTGTACACTGTCGTGTGCAGAAATATAATTCCTATCTGACAATACCGCTCTTCCTACGACTTGTCAACCCTCCGAGATATCGAAGTCAAAAGTCACCAACAAATATGCACATGATAAAAAAAACAAAACAAGTTTGTAGCACCTACTGTTTGAAAACTATAAGTGATATTGATATGGGATTTTTTCTAAAATGAACCGCATGACATGATTTTGGTCCTTGTCGAAAATCAATTTAAGCGTCATTAAATATGGCCATCATTGTAAACATAGTGTTATATAGTAAAAATTTTAGCGACTATTCCTCTGAAACTAATTGAAACATGAAACTTAACAGAAATGTTGCTCTTGATATCTAGTTGATCCTACCAAAATGTCAGGTTCGCCGGAATTTGAAGATGGTCGCCATGGCTAAAAATATTTTTTTCAAAAGCAATTTGTAGCGACTACTTGAAAACTATAAGTGATATTGAATCAGATATGGAACTTTTTCTAAAATTACAGGCATGACATGATGTTGTTCCTTGTTGAATATTATTTTGTTTCGACATTAAGCATGGCAGCCAGCGACCATCTTTGTTTACATAGAGTTATATAGTAAAAAGTTGTAGCGACTACTTCTCTGAAACTACTTGACTGATTTTCATAAAACTTCACATGGATGCTAATCTAGCTATCAAAACATATCAGTAGAGATTCAGGGTCATTGACCTCTTGTTGTTGTCCGTTTTCAGAGATATAAAAAATCTTAATCCAAGCCTTCCTTCTCTTTGCCAGATGCATTTTACAAGGCGACACTCACAACAGGTTTATGACCCGGGATTTTTTATGCCCCCACCACCGAATGGTAAGGGGCATATAGCGTTATCCATGTATGTCCGTACTTCCGTCCCGAATTGATTGTGTGTCTATCGCTCCCCACATTTTTCAACCGGTTGCTTCGAAACTTTACAGGATGCTTACCTATGATGTCAAGATATGCATATCATTTCGGCATCAAAATCGACGCAGTATTACTTTTATACAGACGAAAAGTCACCATAAGGTCTCTTGGAAAGAAATTTCAGGATTGTTACTCAGGTCACTTGGTAAATGGTTAAGGTCACTGTTACTATAAATAGGATTTTGGTTTCCATTCAATAACATTAGTTTCCCTTGACGGATTTAACAAGAACTCCACCTCATTGGAATTAAGCATTGGATTGTTCTGCAGGTTATCGAAAGGTCAAGGTCACTGTTACTAAGAAATACAAATTGCTTTTTGCTGAATAAATTCACTTTCCCTTCAGGAATTTTAATAAAACTTCACCACAAAGTGCGGAAAGAAAGCTCACAATTGTTATTTAGGTAGTTTGATTTTAAGTCACGGTCATTCTTGCTATAGGAAATTGGTTTCCATTCAATACCTTTAGTTTCTCTTGACGGATTTAACAAAATGGATTTACAAAACGGTCTCCCCGTGCTACGAATCAGTAGTGTTATTTTTACTGGTTCTTTGGGACCAACGAGCCCAATATAGGTGGCTTTGAAGTAGAATACCGCTTAAGCCGGTGCTAGGGGGCGTGAGAGGGTGTTGCTTCTTTCATTACTTCTCATGAACAGACTCAATAAAACCGAGTATGCTGCTTTATTCTCTTAATTGTGTTTGTTGCTCCCAAAGGATCACTTTTATCAGTATTTATTAACATTCACACTAGCGTTCGTTTAGTGCAGGGTGGCGGCTGTAAAAATTCTCCCCGTGCTACGAATCAGTAGTGTTAGTTTTGCTGGTCCTTTGGGACCAACGAGCCCAATATAGGTGGCTTTGAAGTAGAATAAGCCGGTGCTAGGGGGCGTGAGAGTTGTTGCTTCTTTCATTACGTCTCATGAACAGACTCAATAAAACCGAGTCTGCTGCTTTAATCTCTTAATTGTGTTTGTTGCTTCCACAGGATTACTTTTATCAGTATTTGTTACAATCAGGTCATTCGTCCGAAGGTTAAGATCACTGTTAATACAAATAAAAATTGGTTTCTGCTGTATAAATACACCTTCCCATAATATTTTTAACGAAACTTCACCACAAACTGCAGCTCATTTAAATGAGGCTCAGGATTGTTATTAGGTAATTTGATTTTAGAGCAAGGTCACTGTTAGTACATGTAAAATTTGTTACTACTCAGTAAATAGATTTTTCCTTGCATGATTTTAAGGAAACTTCACCACAAGGTATGGCTCGTGGAAAGAAAGCTTGGGATTGTTATTCAGGTTGTTTTGTCAAAAGGTCAAGCCTCAAGGTCATTGTCACTATACATAAAATAAAAAATGGTTTCCACTAAGTAAAATTAGTTCCCATTGCATGATTTTAACAAGACCACCGTGAAGCTACACCTCTTTTCGCTCAGTAACTTTAGCCTCCCTTGAGGGATTTATTAATTTGTTATTCAGATCATTTATGCAAAGAGTAACTTTATCCAAACGTCAAGTTAACTGTTGACTTCACATTATCTCAGTGGAGTTTAACAAAACTTCATCAAAATGTGCAGCTCATTTAAATGAAGCTCAGGATTGTTATTAGGTAATTTGATTTTAGAGCAAGGTCACTGTTAGTACATGTAAAATTTGTTACTACTCAGTAAATAGATTTTTCCTTGCATGATTTTAAGGAAACTTCACCACAAGGTATGGCTCGTGGAAAGAAAGCTTGGGATTGTTATTCAGGTTGTTTTGTCAAAAGGTCAAGCCCCAAGGTCATTGTCACTATACATAAAATAAAAAATGGTTTCCACTAAGTAAAATTAGTTCCCATTGCATGATTTTAACAAGACCACCGTGAAGCTACACCTCTTTTCGCTCAGTCACTTTTGCCTCCCTTGAGGGATTTATTAATTTGTTATTCAGATCATTTATGCAAAGAGTAACTTTATCCAAACGTCAAGTTAACTGTTGACTTCACATTATCTCAGTGGAGTTTAACAAAACTTCATCAAAATGTGCAGCTCATTTAAATGAAGCTCAGGATTGTTATTAGGTAATTTGATTTTAGAGCAAGGTTACTGTTAGTACATGTAAAATTTGTTACTACTCAGTAAATAGATTTTTCCTTGCATGATTTTAAGGAAACTTCACCACAAGGTATGGCTCGTGGAAAGAAAGCTTGGGATTGTTATTCAGGTTGTTTTGTCAAAAGGTCAAGCCTCAAGGTCATTGTCACTATACATACAATAAAAAATGGTTTCCACTAAGTAAAATTAGTTCCCATTGCATGATTTTAACAAGACCACCGTGAAGCTACACCTCTTTTCGCTCAGTAACTTTAGCCTCCCTTGAGGGATTTATTAATTTGTTATTCAGATCATTTATGCAAAGAGTAACTTTATCCAAACGTCAAGTTAACTGTTGACTTCACATTATCTCAGTGGAGTTTAACAAAACTTCATCAAAATGTGCAGCTCATTGAAAGGAAGCACTGGATTGTTATTCAGGTCGGTTGGTCAAAGTTCAAAGTTGCTGTTAATTTAAAAAAAACACCTTTTTTTCTCAATAAGTTTCTCAATACTTTCTCTTGAGGGCTTTCTTATGAAATTTGGCAGGATTGAGGAGTATCCATTGTTTTAAGATAGGTGGTTACACATATACAATATAGGGGACTTGTACTTCGCTGAATTTGCTTGTTTTCACTGTTTTTTTAATGAAGTGTTGGAATTAATTTATAAGCATAACCTGCAGCTTCATCTGGCAGATTCAAAGGACATGTTTAAGAGTTAAGATCAGTGCCCAGAATGGATTATGTAAATATACATTATTTGAAGTTAAATATGTTTAATCTAAAGTTGGCTGATGTATTCTTTGTACGCTCTGTGATGTTGGGAACATCTCTGTAGTGTAAGGACGCATGGTTGTCTTTCGAGAAAAGAGATCCAGGTTCGAGTCCTGGCGGAGAACCTAGCACACTTACTGAGCTGTACAAACTTCGTTCTGGGATAACCACAACTTTTAAATAAATACATATGATAAAATTGTTCATTACACAATTATACTAGCGTTAAAAGATCATTCCATAATATGTATATGCGCTTCCATAAAATTGAAGCGGCTATACGTAGTGTTACCCTTATCATGAATATCGAAATGTCTGTTAGTGTATATAATACATTCATCCAAACTGGCATTTCGAAATCAGACAAAACCAAAAGACAAAAGACAATTAAACTATAATGATTTGAATACAATTATTATACAACTTTATTGTTTTATTTATATAGTACTGAAGTCGGCAAACACAGATTGTGTCACCTCCCCAATTTTGGTGATGTGTCACTTGACTGATCATCGATCGGTCAAATTCTTGCTAATATGTCATGCTAATAATATCATCCTTCCAATGCCTTTCGAACATGTCCGTACTCCCCATGCTATAATACATGTATTATAGCTTTTCTTGTTAGGAGATAAATCTTCTTCAGCATACCAAATTTGTGTCTAGAAATTTGCATATGTACGTCAGATACTCACAAGATAAATGTAAAGGTCTGAATATTAAAAAAAAGCATTTACACTTTGCATGTGATTTTTTCCCCACATAAATTTCATAGGCAGAAAGGATTTCTAAAACCTGCGTAGACGGTCGATGCTCAAATTCTGTGAATAGTCGAAATATATAGTGGTTTTAACGTTGTAGTGCTAATGATTGTATCCCACGGAATTGTGTGTGTTTTCGTTTGTGGTTTCCATGTCACTGTAGTTGATTTAATTTTCGACTGACAGATCCAGAAACCTTCAAGTATTGCATGGAAATGAATATTCAATATATCAAAAAAACAACGTTTGAAATGTATCTGAAATGTCTAGGACTCCAAAAGTTTTCACTCCATATGTAGGATGCCATTTACACAAAAATCCGTGACTACGGACTAGCTTGTATTGTATATAAAGATTTAATTTGACTTAATTTGGATCTCAATTGATTTTTTTAGATATTATTCTAATGAGAAAATCTCTTTACTACATGGTTATGTCAACCAGCTAACGAGATTTTCTTTTTCTTATTTTATAAAAACGGAGTGATACTCGGTGAAGTAAATATTGAATATCAAAAGTAAAAAGAAACTATATTTGTACAATCGGTAAAATAACGTCGTCTTATTGACCTATGGTTACTATGACCTCTGACCGACTTTATCGGAAATATAAGACCTATCATTATAATAGTGTAAAGCTATACATTTATATAATATACATGACAAAAGGTTTTGTCAATTAATATTTGTTAATTTCTAATCACATCATGTCTTCAAACTTTAACAGTTAGAATTTTAAAAATCAGACATTTCGACAAAATTATGAGTTTATTATGTAGACTAAAATACGCAGATTTAATATTATATTTACTGTTCGAGACTATACAATTATTTCATGGCGAGTGTAACAAGTGCCCTTAATACAGATTTTGCGTTATTTTGAATTCACTTCTGTTTTATTCCCTGAAGACATGTCTGTGGTGATTTTGGACCAGTGTAACACGTGCTCTAAATATATGTGTTTAATATAGACATTTACAACCTTGTGGTATGTACTAAAATCAATAACGTTACATTCTCAGTATAAAACAGGATGGGTTTTCATATTGCCTCATTATTGGAACAATGTTTTGGGGGCGAAATTGATGGAATACATACTGTTTCTACAAACAACATTCGGACAACGTATACAAGTGAATATAAAAGTCGAACATCGCAGCATTCAAGGACCCAGTCAACCACAAATAAACTCAGAAACAAACAACAACTACACAGATCAATAAATGGCAAGATAGGACATCACAAACATAAAAGTGTTGACAATAAGACATTATTATGGGTGTACTTCCCTTACAGTTCATCGACTGAGTCATGTACCTGGTACAGTTGCGCTTCAGTAAAATCTGGATGCATTGTTTTCGTTGCTTCTATACATTCCCCTTTTACTTGATAGTAAATTACACCTCTAACAAAAGCTATTATGTCTATATTATCTAGTTGACCTTTAAATATAAGCTATACAAAAAAGAACAAACACATCCTGCAGGTTTTTACCGTTATTTTGATGTAATAGAGAATATCTCTTCATGACCAGAAGTGTTGCACAAGGGAATACAGAGATCTACATGGACTATAAAACCAATCGAAAATGCAATTTCCAACTGAGACAGACATGCAAAGTTTACTTACTGTCAACACTCGTGTAATTTCTTTTCCCATCACAGAAACTAACGACATTAGCTACCGTAAAATGAAAGATTGTACACCAAACAAAAGTGAAAAAGCAGAAAAAAATCCGTTTCTATAACACGAATAGAAGCAAGCAAGCGGTTGAGCTATTGTCTAATTCAATTAAAGAGAGGTGTAATTCAATTATAGATAGGTTCAATTGAATAAGACCACTCTTCAATTGAACTGAACCTCTGTTCAATTTAGATAGATCGATGTTCAGTTGCAACTGAATTGGACCGTAGTCTTGTTCAACTGATGAGATGCTCATTTTAATTGCAGAGAGGTCGAATTCAGTTGAAAGCAGTCTTATTCTAAGCCGTAAAATATCAAATAATCGGAGCTCCTTATACAGCTGGTGAGAAGTTTGAACCGACCTGAAATTCACAAGGTCAATTTTAGAAAACAGACGCAGGAAATGATTTAAAATGACACAGTAATGAGTGAAATGGGGAAGTATTTTAAAAATGACAATTTTCTGTTTAATGAACAAGCTGGATGTCTAAAATAGAGTCAGTCACAAAACGTCAGAAATTGATTAATCGTCTCTATGAGCAGGAAACATAACTAGCAACATCAAGGACCGTCAGTATTTTTGTTAAATAATTGTTCTGGAGTGACGTATTGCTACATTCATGCCCAAAATATGTAAAGTGACTTTCACCAATAATGAACATACTGCCGTTGTTGCCTATTGAACTGAGATGGCTTGTCTACTAGTAACATTCTCTGGTCTTCAAGTTAATAATACAGGGTGTTTCCCTCTATTAATAAGGGTGTTTTCCTCTATTAATAAGTGCAATGATAAGAGGTGCAGTTGTTGCAATTATTTATCTTGCAAGTCCACCATTAAATCAGCTGTTAGTGGTAGATTGTTTAATGTATGTCTAGCTTCAAATTTTGATACATCTCACGTCATTTATGTTCTGACTTGAAATGCATCACGTTGCGGTATACAGTATGTTGGACAAACAGGTCGATCCTTAAAAGTTCGATTTCGTGAACACAAATATAATATTGACATTTTGACACGTAAATCGCGTGTAATTAAAAATAGTATGGAAAGCACTCTATGCTCTCACGGCTTACCTCTTTGTCCATTTCTTCACTAAAATTGATCGACAAGGAAGCCGACAAAGTATTCATTCGTGCAGCTTACTTGTATAACACTGCTTCTATTGTTCAAAGCTACACACAACATGTTCTCCGACCCCATATTGACAAGGAGTCTGATCACGTCAGGCATATTCTAAATCTACTATATATTAATAAAGGTATTGATTTCATTGACATGCCTATTATTTTTCGAGATACTCATGTAGTTTCAAACATTCCGAAAGTCCTGTAATTTGTTATAAGTATAAAAAGCCTATTAGAAATATTGATTTCAACTACAACAAAATAGTTTCTGACCTTGATATAGTACATAATACTCCTAAGGAATGTGAATGCAACACATCAACATTTTGCTATGCTCCATCAGGTCATGTCATCACTGGTAATTTTGTTATTGTTGATAAACGTATTCGGCATTTTTTTTCATAAGGTCCTAAATATAGATTACCTTCAGCTATTGATTTTAATGCCTGTCGTGCCCAGATCGCCCACTCCATTGAAGATATTAGTATAAAATGGTGTCGTAGAGAACATGCTGACCCAAACTCGCTTTCTACTTGGAAAAAGTCAATTCTTAATATTTATAGATAAACGTATTAACTTTAATAATGCTAACCCTCTTTACTTCCTCCGTGACCTAGGTTTTCCTTTCGTAATTTAAAATCGGGAATTCAGGAATTTCATAATACATTTGTTTTAGTTCCTGCAGTTAAAGCAGCTAAGCTAATAATGTAATTATTATTTGATGCCTACATTACTCAATGTTTTGTCTCTGGAACTCGGCAGCACCAATTCGTATACTCCAGTTAATTCTAATGAGGATGATGTTGTTTCCGCACATATCACTCGGTGCACTTCTTTCAAGGCTGGTGTAAACGATCAGCAAAATAAACCGCCTACTATGTACTGGATTCTTAAATTACATAAACATCCGTATAAGGCTCGCTTTATTTCGAATTCTAGTGCCTGCACCACAACAAACATCTCCAAACGTTTAACTTCTTGTCTTACTGCCATTAAATATCACGTTAAACTATATTGTTATAAAACTTATGAAAACTCTGGGATTAATTTATTTTGGTCTATACAAAATTCAGGAGACGTTCTTGATAAAATTTGCAATAAAGGTCAAGTTTCATCAATAAGCACTTATGAATTCTCTACACTATATACAACCTTACCACATCACATTATTAAAGACAAGCTAATTTCTCTTATTCAAAAAACATTCGCTAGAGAAAATACTACATTTTTGGCATGTAATAATATGAAAGCGTTTTTTACTAACGGCAGTTTAGACAATTATACTATGTGGACTTGCTATGAAGTTTGTGAAGCACTCATCTTCCTATTTGATAATATTTTCGTCAGGTATGGAACCACCGGTTATAGACAAATTATTGGTATCCCTATGGGTACGGACTGTGCACCACTTGTCTCAGATTTGTTTTTATTTTGCTATGAAATAGATTTTATGTTGAGTCTTTCACCAGATACCCAGGCAGATGTTATTGAAACCTTTAATGACACCTCTCGTATCTGGATGACATATTGAACATTGACAACCCTTTCTTTCCCACTCTGGTTAATAATATTTATCCTAAAGTACTTCAGCTTGACCAGGTTAACAAAGCTAATATATCTGATAATAACGCTTCTTTTCTTGATTTAGATCTTTCGATTGAAAATGGTGAAATAATTAGCAAAATCTATGACAAGAGAGATGATTTTAATTTCGACATTGTTAATTATCCCCACTTGGATGGGGATGTTCCCCGAGCAACTTCTTATGGGGTGTATGTGTCTCAACTTATTCGTTTTTCAAGAGCTTGTAATCGAGTTGAGGACTTTAATATTCGTAATCTTTGTATAACTTAAAGGCTACTCAATCAGTGTTACCGTTACAATAAACTTCGTAAAACCTTTGCAAAACCTTGATCGTAAACCTGATCTTCTTTCCAAATATAAAAGTAATTTAAGGACTCTTCTGCGACAAGGACTATCACAACCTGACTTCTATGGTGATGTGATTTATAAACTTCGTAAGATTCTTGGTCATGATCATTATCATACTATCTTTGTTAAACTTGTTAAAAAGTTTATCAAAAGAGGTTATGACCCTATTATTTTGCAACGTACTGCATGCTTGGTGGTGGACCCTTTTACAGTTCGCCACTTTGCTTTCCTCTTTAATTGTACGATGACCGGACAGGCTGTGGACCGTATGATGACGCCTACCTAAAGCCCATTGGGACGGTGGCGTTTGATGTATGTCTATGATCTTTCTTGTCGTGCCCGTAATGGTTTATTCTCTTGTTGCTCTGGCTTCTGTCAAGTCATTGAGTACCTTGATTGTGGCTTTCTAGGCTATTGTTTTATTTGTATTATATTTACACGAGCATATTTGTGTTTTACTTATTTTGCCTATTGATACTGCCTTGTTGGTTAGAGATTAGATCATGGCGGGGATTTCTTTATTTACAATGTCCTGATTTAATGGGATGACAGTAGGGTAAGTATGAGGTTTGGTGCACCCTAGAACCGGTTTAAACCCCCAGTGGCCTACTTTGCCACTGACCGTTCCAAGGCGGTAGCCCTATTGTCAACCATTTTGTGTTTGTGATGTCGTTTGTATTTATTATTACTTTTGCCTTCTTGTGTGTCTGTTTGCGTGTTTGTTTCTGTGTTTTGTGATTGACTGTCCTCCTTGAATGCTACTTTCCCTGTCCGATCTTTTTATATTTCTTAATAAGCACACAGTTTCATCTTTACTAGTGTGTAACAGATTTATATACTTAAAACAATGATACATTCTTTGCCATTATGATACCCAGTAGTTTAAGTTCAATACATCCGAAAGAAAAATAAGTGTCACATATCTGCTCTATGTAAATCATACAAGACAATAAAAACTGAAAAATATGTGCTACTGAAATTAAATTGTTCAATCATTCAACAACACAAAAACATACCCCGATTTCAGCGGGGTGGGGGTCTTTGTTTTTAGGCCTTCCCCTTTTTTTTCATCCTAAGAAATCTAAAAATATCCACATATACGCACTGCCATACCATGAAAATTCGGACCCGCAAAAAAAATGTGTGAAAGTTTGATATATATCGTTGACGTTCCTTAAGCGTAACTTACTGAGGTTGTTTAAGTGACAAACTGACAAGTCAACTATGTTTTTCTTCAGGTAAGTTATGATATTTAGATTTAATCAAGTGTTTTAATGTGCATTTAAACAATACTTCTAATAATAATATGCATTTAAACAATACTTCTAATATTAATATGATAGTAAAACATAAATAGGCATCTCTCAAAATGACGACTATGTCCACCTTGAGTTTGTTCTTATTACATATAGCCTGCAGTGTAGGTTGCATTTTTATGAGATACATCTTCTTCAGCGTACCAAATTTGTGTCTAGAAAAAATTGCATACGTCAGATATCTATATCTGGGAAATGGCTGGGAAATTCACAAGATAAATGTAAAGGTTTGAATATTAAAAATAGCATTTACACTTTGTATGCGACATTTTCCCCATATAAAGTTCATAGGCAGAAAAGATTTCTAAAACCTGCGTAGACGGTCGATGCTCAAATTCTGGGAATAGTCGAAATAATATTGTAGTGCTAATGAATGTATCCCACGGAATCGTGTGTGTTTTCGTTTGTGGTTTCCATGTCACTGTATCTGATTTAATTTTAGACAGACAGATCCAGAAACCTTCAAGTATTGCATGAAAATGAATATTCAATATGTCAAAGAAACCTTTTGAAATGTGTCTGAAATGTCTATGACTCCATAAGGTTTCTCTCCGTATATAGAATGCCATTTACACAAATATCCATGACTACGGACTAGCTAGTACTGTATATGAAGATAACTAATTTGACTTAATTTGGATCTCAATTGATTTTTTTAGATATTATTCTAATGGGAAAAGCTCTTTACTACATGTTTATGTCAACCAAACAACGGGTTTTTCTTTTTCTCTTTTTATAAAAACAGGAAGTGATACTCGGTGAAGTAAACATTGTGTATCAAAAGTAAAAAGAAACTATATTTGTACAATCGGTAAAATAACGTCGTCACGTCTTATTGATCTATAGTTACTATGACCTCTGACCGACTTTATCGGAAATACAAGACCCATATCATTATAACAGTATAAAGCCATACATTTAAATATTATACATGACAAAGGGGTTGTGTCGATTAATATTTGTTAGTTTCTAATCACATCATGTCTTTAAGCATTAAAGATTAGAATTTTAAAAATCAAGTTTATTTCGACACAATTATGAGTTTTTTATGTAGACTAAAATACGCAGATTTAATATTATATTTACTGTTCGAGACTATTTCATGGCGAGTGTAACAAGTGCTCTGAATACTGATTTCACGTCATTTTGAATTCACGCCTGTTTTGTTCCCTGAAGACATGACTATGATGATTTTGGACCAGTGTAACACGTGCTCTGAATATATGTGTTTAATATCTGTCATTTGGTCTCATTACTGGTTGAGTCCCTGAAGACATTTATGTACTAAAATCAATAACGTTATATTCTCAGTAGAAAACAGGATGGGTTTTCATATTGCCTCATTATTGGAACAATGTTTTGTGGGCGAAATTTATGGAATACATACTGTTTCTACAAACAAATTTGGTCAACGTATACAAGTGAATATAAAAGTCGAACATAAAACGCAGCATTCAAGGACCACAGTCAACCACAAATACGTCCAGAAACAAACAACAACTACACATATCAATAAATGGCAAGATATGACATTCCAAACATAAAAGGGTTGACAATAAGTCATTATTATGGGTGTACTTTCCTTACAGTTCACCGACTGAGTCATGTACCTTGTACATTGTGCTTCAGTAACATCTGGATGCATTGTTTTGGGTGCTTCTATACATTTCCCTTTCATACTAACCTACCAGGTAACTTATATATTTCGTTTCCAATTTCCAACAGCGTATTAAACAAAGTGTAGAGTGTTGTTCTAAAACGTATAACACCTCCCTACACTTTTTGTAGAACATAATGTTCATTTTTGCAAAGGCGACTCAGTAAATATATATAGGTGCTGTGTAGCTCATGTATGTGTGCAAGCAAACGTAACTGCAAGGTTAGTTAATGTTTCCTGAAATAAATAAGAAAATAGAAGTGTTATATTCGCTGACACTACCAATACGAGGTATGCTATTTAACTGCCGCGTTCTTTTATAACAGCAACCGTTGCCGCGCAGGTTTTTTGGCAAAATAAAAAGTAATTAAAGAGCTTTTGCCTGTATCATATGGAAGTACGCTAATTATATTCAATTTCTAACGTTGACATTATTACGAACGATTTGAAGCGAGGATGACATTTCTCATGGGAGAAGCTTGATTTCCCATTACCCATGGGCGAATTCCAGATGTCCACGAGACAGTTCCTATACGAGCGCTTGGGTAGATTTTCCCAAGATTTGAATTTGGGAATATTTTTCCATGGGAACGTGAGGTTTTCATTTTATATCTAAAACAACATTCATGCCACTGATAACTTGTTTGTTTGTATATTTGACAATAAAATATGCATTTTAAGTAATAATAAAAGTTCCCAAAATATTTTGTTTTAGGAAAATATTTCATTCACATATTAAGGTGTTTTACATGATGACGTGTTTACGGTGAATAGGGGCGTTATCTATTATTTATCACAAGATATACTAGAATAGTTTGATATTGGTGGAAATTAGTTACAACAGAAAATATAATTTTATCATCTATATATAAATCTTCATTATCTGATTGTGAAAGTGGTTTAAACAATTGGTTATCCATGTAAAATCTCTGCATAATACTTATGGTTTATGGCTTTATGTATGTACGGTATGATCCTTTAAGGGTAAACCACCAACATTTTGTATCTAGCTTTAAACAGAGGTTGGTGGACACTGATTTACAAGAAAATAGAGTATTAGTTTGTATAGACATGTTAAAGATACTTTTGGATATGAAAATTATCTGAATATTTTATGTACAAAAATATTACGAAGTGTTTTTACTAAATTACGTTTATCTTCACATAGCTTAAGAATTGAGACGTTATGCAAGACATAGGATTGAAAGAAATGGAAGAGTTTGTCAAATATGTAATTCAACTGAAACTGAAGACGAATTTGACTTTGTTTTAATTTGTACAGCTTATAATGATATTAGAAAGAAATATATCAGAAAATATTACATACAAAGGCCAAATATGTTTATATGTGTAACACTGCTACAATCTTCAAAGAAGAAATAACTTTTTAATTTAAGTAAATATATTTCAGAGGCGTTTACTGTCAAATGTTCTATACCAAATAATATTTCTTAAAACATATTCAAGTGCATCCTTACATAAATTGCTATTTTATATATAATTCCTTTTGTTTTTTTGATATCCTTGGAATTATTGATTGAAATGTGTGATTGATATGATCTATGATTAATCAAGGAGTATATGTATTGAAAATTGAACTATAAGTGAGTGTGTAGAAATATGTGTAACCTGTCATGTCATTATAATTATGTATTACACATTATGTATGTAATGATGAAAAACTGTAAAAGTTTAAATCAATAAAATATATTTATCTATCTATCATGATAACGTCACTGTGACACTAACCTTTGTCCTACTAATCCATCCATCCATCCATCCATCCATCCATCCATCCATCCATCCATCCATCCATCCATCCATCCATCTATCTATCTATCTATCTATCTATCTATCTATCTATCTATCTATCTATCTATCTATCTATCTATCTATCTATCTATCTATCTATCTATCTTTCTTTCTATCTATCTATCTATCTATCTATCTATCTATCTATCTATCTATCTATCTATCTATCTATCTATCTATCTATCTATCTATCTATCTATCTATCTATCTATCTATCTATCTATCTATCTATCTATCTATCTATCTATCTATCTATCTATCTATCTATCTATCTATCTATCTATCTATCTATCTATCTATCTATCTATCTATCTATCTTTCTTTCTATCTATCTATCTATCTATCTATCTATCTATCTATCTATATATCTATCTATCTATCTATCTATCTATCTATTTATCTATCTATCTATCTTTCATGATAACGTCACTGTGACCCTAACCTTTGTCCTACTAAACCTAATGGGTAGTATTTATGTAAAATTTCAAGATTTTATGTCTTATAGCGACAAGTTACAGTCAAGGTGGTGGTGGTCGGTGGAGTGTTTCTCAGAACTGGATAATTGTCAAAGCAATGTGACCTTAATGACCTATTGATCCCAAAAGCAATATACTTCCTTTTCTCACCAATGTACATATACAATTTAATGCGTGTCAGTGTCAGGGTTTCGAAGTAATCGCGTAAAATGCGTTTTTTAAATAACTTTGACCTACTGGACCTGAAAGCAATATGTTCCTTCTCTCCCCAAGGTTAACACACCGTAACGTTTCATGTGTGTGGGTGTTACGGTTTTATATGTCCCCCGTCTACTACAGCCCCGATGCTTTGCGGAAGGGTTGCCGATACAATTTTACTTGTTTCGGGAACCTTTCGGGATCATTTATCAAAATTATGGGCGGAGCTTTGCCGTCGGGCTCGTTCGGCATGTTCGGCATGTATTCGTGGAGTGGCATACGAAAGATTGCCGTACAAACGCCGAAACCTATCCGAAGTAGCCGAACGCAGCCCCGAAGAATGCCGAATGTTCCGGAATTGACTCCCGATTGTTTCCCGATCGTGCGGAAAGGTTGCGGTAACATTGCAGAACATGCTGAATAGTTGCCGAACTACTGCCGATAGAATGCTGAAATGTTGCCGATTGGACGTCAAGGTATATAAACGATGCCGAACTACTATTTTGTTATCAGTTGCTAGTTGGACACCATGGATGCTAGAGGCCTTCACCTTGCTCTTCAGTATCAAATACAAGCTGAAACGGATGCTTGCCTTGGCATTGTACTTAAGACAGAAAAGAAGAAGACGGCATCGATGGTGGGTCCGCCCCTGGCTCACAGACGACAGGAGGCTTCATTATGGACAGTACAATACTCTAATGCAGGAACTCCGGAATGAAGATGTTACCTCGTTCAAAAGATATTTGAGGATAACACCAACAATGTTTGATGACATTCTCACGCGACTGACTCCTCGCATCCTGAAAAAGGACAGCAGGTTCCGTAACGCCCTTCCTGCTGGCCTAAAGCTTGCGGTGACGCTACGGTACATGGCATCTGGGGACACGTACGCATCTTTGGCGTTCGACTTTCGTGTTGCTTCTGAAAGTGTATGTCATTTTGTTCCAGAAGTGTGTACTGCACTGGTTCAGGAGTATAAGGATGAAGTTCTGGCTATTCAGGGGCTGGCGGACTGGTGTATTTCATGCCTAATCTCTTCTTGGGTAGCTTGCTCTTACCTCGCACCATGACTATATATATGTGCGTGTTAAATTTACAACAAAAAAAAGTCGATGTTGTCACTTCGAAAACTATCAGGAAACTGACGACAAACTGCTTCTGCAGGGCTACTCGGGGTGGTTAAACGATTACGAAACCTCGCAGAAGGCTTTCCGAAGATGCCGAGTTAATGACGACGGGTTCCCGAACGTCCAGAAGGGTTGCGGATGGTTTGCCGATGATCCCGAAGCCGTCCCGAATAAAACATTCGGCGTCCAAATTTTAAAACTTTTAAAATTTGGATGCCGAATGTTTTTCGATCCCGAAGTGCCAAGAATCATGAAGAATGTTTCCAGAAGTGTTGAGGAATGACACAGAACGGTTACAGAACGGTTACAGAACATCGCGAAGACTTGCCGAAACATCCCGATTTTCCGAATTCCACATTCGGGAACCCTTCGGGATACAAGTGGACGGGGGTATTAGTTATTGCGCGGAATGCATACTTCCGTATAAGGTTATAACGCATTCATTGACCTTTGGATGTTGACCCCCGAAAAATCAGGATTCCGCTTCCCAACAAGGGCAATACACCTATGAAGTTTCATGAGTGTTATGGTTTCGAAGTTATCGTGTGTAATGAGTAATTGCTTATTATCGGACGAACGGACGGACAACCCCCATAACATAATGCCCTGATTACAAACAGGCGTACAAAAATGTTTATCAACAACATCTAGAGAACAGTTACAATAACCATTTTATCGAAATCAACTATATTGCGCATATTAAATATACAACATGGATGCAGAATTTATTAAATCATGGGATATAAATAATCATTTCATTTACAATACAAATATTTCCACGAAATATAATAGGCGTCCTGATACAAAACAAATAATAAAATATGCTGAGAATACGAATATTTTTCTTTCATATCTTGACATATATCTTGACACAAGTCAATACTTTAAATATTGTTGTCGCCGACAGGAAAGCAAATGTCTGCCTTTTTTTGCCTGCCGGTAAATAAACAATAGGTTCCTTCTCTCACTAAGGGCAAGGTACATAAAGTTTCATGAGCGTGGGTGACATGCTTTTGAAGTTATCGCATAACATCTGTAATTCCATTTAAGGTGAACTTGCCCTTAGACCAAAGAACCCCGAAACAAAACTTTTCTTGACGAGACGGCATGCGCATGCTTTTTTCACGAACAAGCGGACGAGGATGAATACAAGCATACCATCGAGTGACATTTCCTTATAATTAAATGAAGCCGTAAAATAGTATCATTTGTTTTTAAATTTAACATGTGTTTGGTATTAGTAACAACAATCCATGCTTTTGATTGTACTTAAAATTAAATAACGTTACGCGTATTCACGTATAAATGATAATGAAAAGATAAGCCACTTTTACCACGAATTCCATTTAAACTTTTAAAATAAAGCACAATCAGTATAAATGTGTCTGTCACTTCAAAAGTAATCGCTTCAAGACAATAGTATATATAATCATAGACATATTATGTATTTTAACCTTCGATATTTTAGTTCCCATCCCACATTCGAAAATACCTAATACGTCGGCTCGGCCATGAATAGCAGAACACACTTGTTTGTGTACATAAAACATAATCCGGACGGTAAAAACTCGCTAAAGAAGTAGTGCGTAGACTAATTAATATGAATATTATTTCACCGATAAATCATGGTCGTTCAATCATAGAAATTTTATAAATTACACAAAATTTCCTTTCGTCATTAATAATAAACAAGAAAAGTATAACGCATGCGTTATATGTAGACGATTTTTAATAATGGGTTAGTTTGTGGAGGCTTTGTTCAAGTCACATACGTGTAGTGGTCGATATGGCGATGACAGTAAGGTAAAGTGAAGAATTAAAATATATTGTATGAATACAGATAAGTTGGTCTTAGGTATACAACATTATTATACATGTTATACATGTTCAAGGGAAAATATTCAAGTATTTTCAGTTAAACGATTTACACCTGAGCTATTACAAATGGTATTTCAGTGACCATGCTACAATTCAAGTATTTTTAATTAAACTCAGATTTACACCTGAGCTATTACAAAGGGAATTTCAGTGACCATGCTACAATATAATACAAAAGTCATATTTACTTAAAGTTTACAAGCGATTATCATATGGGCCTTATTTATTTTCATGTTTTAGTTGTATTCAGGCTCAAAGGCGCTTCGGAGTTGCCGTTCAGGCAATCAACTTTGCATTTTAAATGAATTAAAAGTGATCTTGGAAAATATTTAATAATATAAATAGTATATCGGCGAGTAGTTTGGTACCCTTCCCCTACTGCGCTCGCTCGCTTTCAGCGAGCGCAGTAGAGGAAGGGTTCCAGGCTAATTAGTCTGGTTCCCTGGCCTACCACAATGCTTTTCACAGTAGTACAAAGCATTGTAGGAGGCCAAGGAACCAGGCTACTAATAGGCGAGGTGTTCCGATTGCCGTTTACCATGATTTTGGAAGACTTCGCTTCTTATCATTGGAGCTAACGCTTACGGGGTCACGTAGTGCAATGTTGACTTTAGATCTTCGTTCTCAAGAGAACGAAAAACTATATACACAATAGTTTTTCGTCTAGAAAACTAAAACCGACCAAAATATGTACCACAATCCCAATGACATGTTGGATAATGCACAATTCTTGGTTTATCACAAGAAATATGACACAAGACACTAGTTTAACAAACGTAGAATTTTGCAAGCTGTCAGGAGCTCAATATCCGCTGGAACAATTGTATAACGGTTAATTAGCGGGAATACTGGATTCATTTCCTCTGCTAGAAATGCAAAGCTCAATTCGTTTAATAATACAGCTTTGTAGTGCAGCACAAAGTAGGAATACGGAATATAAAACCTGAGGAAAGTCATTCTGAAAGCATATACGTTTTCTTTCATTTTAGTTATATACGTGATAAGGTTTTGTTTAGAGCGTTAACGTGCCGTGGCATTTTGAGATTAAGTTCGTCTGTGCATGGAATTTAAGATATAACCTCTTCAATGCAAAAGTCACCATCAGGAGATTTTCCACAAATCAAATTAACTAGTCGTTCAGGCATCAGGATTTAATTAAACAGTTTTTCTTCAGTGCACTTTTACAGAAAAACGAATTTACAAGAACCTACAAAACTTGATTTAATTTGAACGCAGGGGCAGATATTTAAAGCTTCTTTGAAATACAGTTAAATCATATTACATTTTGATGATACATATTTGTTATCATTTTTTAAAAAATAAAACATAAAAACAACATGTACATAGCAATTCACGTATAATAAAGTGCATTACATTGATATGCCATGTGATGTTTATATACTGAAAAAAAAACAACGTTTAGCAAGTCTTTATGTACATCTAGCTTAAAGAAATGGAATGATATTTTATAATGTGAAGTATTATAATATAGACATAAAAATAGAACAGGAAAAGCAGCATTCAAGGACGAAAGTTATCCACAAACACACACAGAAACAAAGAACAAATGTAAAGATGAATAAAAGGCCAAATAAGACAGCACAAACACAAAAGGGTTGACAATAGGGCTACCGCCTTGGAACGGTCAAACATTTGCCTACATAGGATTATCTTCTCTTTCACTATTTAGTTGTAATCCAATGAAAAGTATCAAAGCTATCTCCTATTTAGTTAAAACAACAAGAAAAGCTATAATATATGTAATACAGCATGGGGAGTACCGACATGTTTTAAAGGCAGTGAAAGGGTAATACTATCATTTTTAGTATGACATATTAGCAACAATTTGACCAGTCAATTATCAGTCAAATGACACATCTCCAAAATTGTGGCGGTGACAAAATCTTTGTTTGCCGACTTCAGTACTATACTAAACAAAAAAAGAAACTTCCGACTTGTTTGCTGGTATTTCCAAAGGCCAGCTTTCGAGGGCGTATAAAAGCTTAAACAGCGTTTAAATAAACAATGTTTGATGTTTGTAAGCACACTTAAGTGAGTACTAAATATCCCATTAAACAGTTTCAAATTTGCCAAGCAATAATCTTTTATTGATGATATGGACATGTTAAAGGGAGGTAATTTGATGAATGTTGATTATATAAATTCTTTGTTATGTTTTTTTTGTGCTCTATTTGGTAAGGAACATATAGAGAATATTGTCTCGGATAAATTTCGGTAAATTCCGTGGATTTAATTTGTTTTTGAGGTCAAAATGCATGTTTTAAAAAAAAAGGGGGCTAACTCTCTTGCGCACTGAACATTTCAAAAACATCTTTGTTTGGACTATTGTTGGCGGACTATTTAATTATTTTTAAAACATCATTAATTACTTCGTGTTTTGCTGTCTAGACAATCAGCATCAACATCAGCGGAAGTTTCTTTTTTTGTTCAGTATATATAAATAAAACAATGAAGTTATATAATAATTGTAATATAAGCATTATAGTTTAATTGTCTTTTTCCTTTTTCTTTTGCCTGGTTTCAAAATGCCAGTTTGGATAAATTTATTATATACAGTAACAAACATTTTGATATTTCTTGATACTTTTAGGTCAACACTATACATCGTATGCTCGCTTCAATTTTATGGAAGCGCATATAAATATTATGGAAAGATGTTTTAACACTGGTATAATTGTGTAATAAACAATTTTATCATGTATGTATTTTAAAGTTGTGGTTATCCCAGAACAAAATTTGTACAAGTGTGCCAGGATTCCCGCCAGGACTCAAACCTGGATCTTTTTTCTCGAAAGGAAAACATGCTTCCTTACACTACAGAGATGTTCTCAACAGCACAGAGCGTACACAAACTTAATCAGTCAGATTAAATTTAGATTAAACATATTTTACTTCAAATAAACTACAACTTATACTGTGTATTTACATAATTACAACCATCCATTCTGGACACTGAAGAATGGCCTTTGAATCGGCCAGATGAAGCTGCAGGCTATGCGTATACATTAATTCCAACATTTCATTAAAATGAAACCCAATGAAATCAAGCAAATTCAGCGAATTACAAGTCCCCTTTAGGTGTAACCACCTATCTTAAACCTGCACTATGGATAATCTTCAATCCTGCCAAATTTCATAAGACAGCCCTCAAGGAAAGTAAAGTTATTGAGGAAGAAATAGGTTTTTTGTTTGTATTAACAGCAACCTTGAACTTTGACCAACCGACTTGAATAAAATCCACTGCTTCCTTTCAATGAGCTGCATACTTTTAAGAAGTTTCGTGAAACTCATTTGCATAAATGACCCGAATAAAAATCACATGCTAAGTTCTCCATGACCCACACCTTGCGGTGATGTTTTTGATAAATCCCTCAAGGGAGACTGAAGTAACTAAGCGAAAAGAGGTGTACCTTTAAACCCCCAGCTGCACTTTTTGCCACTGTCGATCCACGGCGGTAACCCTATTGGCAACCCTTGTGTGATTGTGATGTCTTATTTTGCATTTTATTCATTTTTATATAAATGTGTTTTTTGTTTCTGTGTGTGTTTGTGGTTGACTGTTGTCCTTTAATGCTACTTTTCCTGCTCCATTTTTATATCTATATCTGTGGTTAAAAAAGTATGGAAGGAAAAGTCTTGTTAAAATCACGCAGTGGGAAGTAATAGATAGAGTATATCTATATTATATTATATATAAAAAGATACTCTATTTGTTTTGTAGCATGTTCATTTCAGCTCCCTGACCATACTCTAACTTCCAATAACTGGTAAGGGCATTTTCAGTGACCAGGCTGCACTTTTATTGAGAGGAAATCATTTTTTGTTTATAGTAAAAATGACCTTGAGGCTTGAGTCCCCTTGAACTTTTGACAAAACACCCTGAATAGCAATCCCGGGCTTCCTTTGCACAAGCCACACCTTGTGGTGAAGTTTCTTTGAAATCCTAAAAGGGAAAATCAATTTACGTAGTAGTAACCAATTGTACATGTACACTAACGGTAACCTTGCACTAAAATCAAACTACCTAAATAACAATCCCGAGATTCTCTTGAGTGAAGTTTCGTTAAGATTCCTTAAGGGAAGGTAAATTTATTCAGCAGAAACCAATGTTTATTTATAGTAACAGTGATCTTAACCTTTGGACAAATGACATGAATAACAATATTATGTTTAATTCCCTTGATTTTTTTGTTAAATCCGTCAAGGGAAACTAAAGTTATTGAGTGGAAACCAATTTCCTATAGCAACAATGACCTTGACTTAAAATCAAACTACCTAAATCACAATCCCGAGCTTCCTTTCCATGAGACACACTTTGTGGTGAAGTTTTATTAAAATTCCTTATGGGAAAGTTAATTTCTTCATCAACAAGAGTTCATGACCTTAAAGCTTTTTTGATAGGTTTTGATAGCCAGATCAGAGGAGTAGTTGCTACACGTTTTTACAATATAACTCTATGTAAACAAAGATCGCCGCAGGCGGCCATCTTTTATGACGAATCAAAATGATTTTCGTCAATGACCAACATCATGTCATGCTGATCATTTTAGAAAAGTCCCATATTAATATCACTTATAGTTTTTTAAAAATCTATTTTTAGCCGTGGCGGCCAACTTGAATTTCCGGCCAACCTGAAATTTTGCTAAGATCGACTAGACATCAACAGCAACATTCCTGTGAAGTTTCATGCAATCTGCCAAGTAGTTTCGGAGGAGTAGTCACTACAAGCTTTACCATATAAAAGAGAGTATGATAATGGACCTTTGGAAACGGCCGAAAACGACACATACGAAATATTGCAGTCTACTCTATGTAAACAAAGATGGCCGCTATCAAGAGCAATATTCCTGTGAAGTTTCATGCAAATCCATCAAGTAGTTTCAGAGGAGTAGTAGCTATACGCTTTTACTACATAATTCCATGTAACATTTTTATCCTTATATATTTACATTAATTTTTAATTACTACTTCATTTCTTCATCTTTCATCTTTCATCAGTTTTTGCGCACGATGTGACCTATTTGCATTTGTATGTGCCGTAAAACACCATTCATTCATTCATTCATTCATTCATTCATTCATTCATTCATTCATTCATTCATTCATTCATTCATTCATTCATTCATTCATTCATTCAATTCATTCATTCATTCCATTCATTCATTCATTCATTCATTCATTCATTCATTCATTCATTCATTCATTCATTCATTCATTCATTCATGTTTAACGTTGATTCAAAATCATTTTTAACAAGGACCAACATCATGTCATGCTGATCATTTTAGAAAAGTCCCATATCAGTATCACTTACAGTTTTCAGGAAGTAGTCGCTACAAATTTGTTTTTAAAAAAAATATTTTTAGCTGTCGTGGCCATCTTGTATTTCCGGCCAACCTGAAATGTTACTAGGATCAACTAGATATTAAGAGCAACATTCCTGTGGTGTTTCATGAAAATCCATCAAGCAGTTTCAGAGGAGTAGTCGCTACAACGTTTTATTTAATATAACTCTATGTAAACAAAGATGACCGCTGGCATGCATGTTTAACGTCAAATCAAAACAAGGAAAGATGTCATGTCATGCTGATCATTTTAGAAAAAAGTCCCATATCAATATGACTTATAGTTTTCAAGAAGTAGTCGCTAAAACTTGTTTTTTAATAATCTATTTTTAGCTTTGGCGGCCATCTTGCATTTCGAAGTAAATTTTTGCTAGGATCAACTAGACATCATGGGCAACATTCCTGTAAAGAAAATCAATCCAGTAGTTTCAGAGGAGTAGTCGAGCTAAAAATCAATTAGCATTTTTAGTAACAGTGACCTTGACCTTTGGATAACGTAAATAACAATAATAATTCCATGCTAATTGCAATGAGATGAAGTTTTTGCTCTCAAGGCAAACTACTGTAATTGAATGGAAACCAAAATCCTATTTATAGTAATAGTGACCTTAATCTTTTGCCAAATGACCCGAATAACAATCCTGAAATTTCTTTTCAAGAGACCTTGTGGTGACGTTTCGTTTGTATTAAAGGCAGAACAATTTCGACAAGCCACAAAGAGCCACTGTTGTTCGATTTAACATTATGATCAAAAATTGGTCAGTGAAGCCTTCATCGGATTACTTTATTACAATTTTCCATGATCAAGTTTACTTGGTTGTTACAAAACAGCTGTGTTATTTCATTGTGAGTGAGTAAAATCGCGTACTTGAGGACAAACTTCTTGAAGTGGTAATCAGGTACGTGAAAAATAACTGGCATACTTACTGAGTGGAGCGCTGTGGTCTAGTGGTAGAGCGTTGGACCCATGATCCAAAAGTCGTGGGTTCGATCCTCGCCATAACCATATGTGTTGTGTCCCTGAGCAAGACACTTCATATGCATTGCTTAGTACTGGTTCTACCCAGGAAGACAATCAAGAAGTACCTTAGAAGCGAATCGCTTCCAACAGGTATAGAAGATATTTTTTGTAGAAACTCAACATTTGGCCATGTCAAAATTACACAGGTAATGGATGCTTCTATTTGTACGTTTAGGTCATTTTTTGTCCATAATTCTTCAGTAAGTTTAAAGAGAAATGTTAAACTTTCTATTTTTGGATATTGGAAACTCATAAATACAATAAGGTATTACCTGGATATTATTTTGCGCCACAATGCAATTTATACGACGGTTCCTGTTATTGATTACGGTGATGGGTCATTTCCATTCGAGGGGAAATGCTGCATATTATACTTAATATTATTCTGATTAATAGTTGTTTGTAGAATTTGAACTGCATTTTACGGCACACCAACAGATAAAAGTTTATATAGCGCCTAACAGGAATGAACATTCAAGGCTTATTCTTTATAATGTCATACATCAAAATAAAAATATAGAAAATGGACCTAGAACGGTATAACCTAGGAACGGTAGAGTTGCTGCGAATTCTATAGTAGTCAATTCATTTACAATGAAGCAACGTTTTCATGACGAAGACCTTGAACTTGCATGATAAAAAATGCCAAGATGAACATAACGTGTGGGTTCGGAGGAGTCCCCTATGGCTTAAGCACAATTTGCAGTGGTTATATTCTACCCCAGAAACCACACAGGGTGATAATTATTTATAATCAGTTACTTTACTAGTCGGTATTTTATATAAATATATCAATGAAATGATGAAACAAAATATGTAAAGAATCCCGGGTCATAAACGTGTTGTGAGTGCCGCCTTGTAAAATGCATCTGACAAAGAGAAGGAAGGCTTGGATTATGGATTTTAATTTTTTATATCGTTTAAAACGGACAACGAAAACGAAAACAACTTGTGATTTACTGCATGAAACAAATATGGAACTGTTTCACAATTTACTAGAACATGTAAATGTAAGAGGTAGCAAGTTTGTACGCCTTTTAAACAGAGCATACATTTTAAATCAGTTGTTTTAATGAACGGCTGTGTGCATTGGGTGATTTAATGCAAAAGTGATGGTAACATTATACAAAGGTGCTTGACCAAAAGTCTATATCATCTCTGTTAAGTTTGGAAATAAGCCCACTGCAGCTTTAATTCAATGATGGTCATAGATCATCATTTTTTTTACATTTTGTCAGATGAGGGAAAATGAATTTTCAAACTTTTTGCAACACTAGTAATTGCCCTTGGGTCGGACTGTGAAAGATAACATGAACTCAATTGATACAAAACTAGAAGGCTGTTCCACACAACGCTTGGATCGCTTGCCTTGTGCTAATTTCAGCCTGTACAATCTATGTAACTGTAAAAAGGATCATAATTATGCCAAAATGAAAGTCTGTTATAGGTCATGTTTCTTGAGGTAAGATGAATGTGTGTGTGAAGTTTTATAAACATAGGCCAAATACTTTTCAAGTTATTATAGTCAAGGTTATGTTGAAGGTTAAAGTGTGACTGACGATGGCGACTACGATGGACAAAGTGATCCCTAAGTGTCTGCCATGCTACGAAGGCAATACAAAAATGATTACGATAAGAAATTATTAATATTCAAGTACAGAAGAAATTCAACCGTAAATTAATGACAAAATCAGTGGCAACTCCGATTCAGGGGCAAATTACACAGACATTTAGGAGTGTATTTTTGATTTAGAGATGATGGAATTTATCTAAACAATAGTGCATATTTTCTGATATTATTAATAATACATAATACTTTAGATAAGCAATTTTCGGGAGTATTACAGCACTAATATTTAAGAAATCAGCACAAAAGATATAATTGGGAGTGAAAATCATCACTGAAAATTAACAATTCTAGTTTAATAAAGGCATATTTTGAAGTAAAAAGCAAAAACACTATAACATTTACTCTTTAAAATAATCTGAATCAGCACTGCAGATTTATTTAGGAGGTAAAATACCCTTTGACATGGAAGTTTGTCTGGAGCTCTGTAATTACATTAACAAACTCATAGGTTGTTTTCTTTTAATTGTCTTACAATAGCGAATAATACACTCGCTTGTTTTTAAAACATGAATATTTACTAACTCTGTCGGCCATTTTAAAGATTATGTAGTCGGGTACGTGAGTATTGATTGTAAACACTTTCTCTATAAGTTACCTATTATTCATGTCAGCCATAAACATTTCGAAACTGCATCGGTAAAGAGATAACCAGCTCCCAACTATTTATTAGACGATGTATTTCGTTTCATTCCTAGGTGCTTTGAATAATGATTTCCTTGATTGATTTCTTCTGGAATATGTGGGAAATGTGTCCCGTTTCTAAGACCAAGACAAAAAATAATCCTTTCGCAACATCTCGTACACTACTTCGCAGCATTACTCAAATGTATATCGAATGTCAACATATAACAGCGTGACCCTCATTCATAAATTATGTTTCTGATATTTTCGGCAATCTGATTTACTCAAGATACTTAGATTCAACTCTTTACACCATAATGCAGAACATGATGACGTCAGTATATAGTTCAGTCGCAATATCTTGATTGCATCCGATTGCGAAAAATAACAGATACATAAACCAGATATTCAGACAAATGAAGAGTATATTTACATATAAATTGCACTTGGTGAATTTTGACTTTGATATCTCGTCAAGTTGACAAGATATCGTAGGAAGAGTGGCATTGCCAGATAGGAAATTCATTTCTGCACGCGACAGTGTTTGTATTCGATTGTCTACTTGACCTCAGACAAAACATCACTAAAATGTCCCCTTACAGTCCTTCATAAATAATTATAATAAGTTCTAAGGTAATAATGAAAAGATGCAATTTCCTGTGCCACGCCTCCTCCACATGAAATTATATCTTAAATATGTTTCAGTTAATGTTATGGATATACGTCTGTTTTGTTTTATTCCATTCATTTGTTGTTCAATAAACGGTTTAACTTTCTCATTTTCATAACTTCATACTTTTACTTCCGTGTGGTTCAATTTTGACTGGTTCCTAGTTTCACGTTCGTTAGTAAATTGACACAAACGATAGTTCGAGTCAGTGTCTTGTTTAAGAATAGACTGATATGTTGATAACTTTTGTCTTCGACTTCTCGGTGGTCCTATCAAAGTTTAATAGCGTAATGAAGGCCTACTTGTCCATTCCTTCTTGAGAAATGTCGGGACCCACACCTGCTCAAATAATTCTGCGAATGAGCACGCAGTTGCGCGAGACGCTCAGTGTAAATATATACTCCGGCGTGGGTTTACGTAGCTCGGTACTGGGCAATTTACGGTACTGTTAGACGAGTCGAAGTGAGACTGAGCAGCTCAATTACTGAATTAGTGTGAGCCTGGTACTCAGTGTGCCGAGTGTCTCAGATATTCAGATGAGCGCCTGTGACCTACGTTCAACTAAATATATCCAATACATTACCTCAACACTTACAACATTAACACGTACCTATCTTTCGTCACAGTCTTTTCCACAATCGTTACCCACGAACATTTATGCAATAAGTTTAAAATGCTCAATGAAAATGACGTTGCCCTACTGTCCAGCAAAAAATGGCTTCCTCAAATTTTCACGAAAAAATGTCTACGCATGCGCGGCATGCGCGGCATGCGCGGTAAAAAACCCGGATATACACTTAGAATACATCCATAAGATAGTAACTTATGTAGTGGCCAAATTTAACGGGACGTTCATGTATCTTTATCCACCACTGTCTTTCCATACTAGAAAATACCAATATGATAAAGAACATGGTTAAACGTCACTAAATAACAGTTCTGGGTTTCAAGTTATAAAAAACGCAAAATCAATGGATACTAACCTCGTCATCATAATGCAATAACGAACCAAAGTTTTAAAATATTATAATACCTGTAAAGCAGATAGATTATTTTGTTATTTTTTCGCAGATATCGTTTCAAACACAATTCCCCGCATATATCTGCTAATGATGTGCCCCGCATATATCTGCTAATGGTGTTAATTATAATGTTAATGACCTCTGCCACGCATAGCCTAGAATATGCGCAAATGAATTTGCCATGCAATTTACTTACTAAACTTATTTTTATCAGTATTGATTTAAGAGTACTGAAAAAGGCTAACTAAAAATGTCAGAATACTATTACCTAAAAGAGAATCTTTGAGTTGCCGGAGTAGTCCAGATCTCCAGAACTATCAAACAAAATTGGTTGTGTCACTAAGATTGACATAGCGTAAAACGAATTCTGGTGTGATTAACGATCCGGGCGGGATATTATTCTGCGCTTGTATACGACCGTGTACTTTAACAATGTTCAGTCGGTATACCGTGCCCGTTACTGGTCAGTATATGAAGAATGATCTTTGCGTTTTAGAGCAAGTGGACCGCGCATGTAGAAATACCAGCTAATAACTAGGAGCTTTGGCTTGATCCTGAGACTGTTTACGTCCGTTATATATACTGCTTGCTTTTAATTGTGTATAAACCACAGAAAGTTTACAGAAAGTGTACACCATTTCTTATGATCAAGATCAAATGTTTATCTTTTTTAAAATATCGCGCGCTGTGTCGTTCCGTATTTGGAAATTTAAACTCGCCCACAACTGATACAAATGGACAACGTTAAAGACACATTTCGAGCCTATTGTATTTGGGGGTGGGGAGGGGGGGGGGGGGGGGGGCCGGTGGTGGGGTGGAGAGAGAATTTCTATAGGTAACTGTAAATCGCTGTTACAAATACATTTGCACATGGAAATTGAGATTATTAGTTTTTTGTCAAAGGATGAGGCCTGTCCCAATAAAGAGTGTATAATAATGTAGTAAAAATTATAACCGTTTTGCATTTTATGTGCACTTGTATATATGTTAAAACAACTATGTATAGATGGATTTTCTTAAAAGAACCGTGTTGACAAGTAATAGTTTTTGTATTTTTAGCAAAATATACTCTATTATCAGTTACTTCTCTGCCATGTTTTAGTAAATCTCAAATGCAAGAAACTCATCGGGACTTTAAAATTCAAAAATCGTTGTCATCTGTCAGTGTTTTTGATCACCTGAGCCGAAGGCACAATGTGATGTTTTGGAATCACTCTTCGTCCGTCGTCCGTCCGTTGTCTGTCCGTCGTCCGTCGTCGTCGTTATATTTTTCTCAGAACTCGCTTGTCGGAATTCAACCAAATCTTATATGAATTCGTATTAAACTGGATTTTATAGTTGCACCAACAGCTAAGGTCATTTGGCGACATTCCAGCTTGTTATTGGTGGAGGAAGACCCCAGGTGCAAACCCGGGCATTTTTTCGAGCACAGGCGCGCACCTGAGTAGAACCACCGACGTTCCGCAAGCAAGCTGGGTAGCTTGATACTCACATACTAAACAGTCCTGGCCCCATGGGGAATCGAACCTACAGCGGTGAGGGACTTGTGATTTTAAGTCTGAGACCACTCGACCACGGACGACCCCAAGTTTATGTGAAGCACCATTATATGTTTGTTCGAATGGTGCACCTGAGGTCATAAATGCCCCCGCAATGGGGCTTATCAGTTTCATTTAACAAATCTTAAAAAATCTTCTGCAAAAATACAAGATATAGAGCTGTGATATTTTGCATGTAACATCGTCTTATGGTCCTCTAACTAGATTGTTGTAATGTTGACCCTGAGGTCAAATTTAAACCCGCCCCAGTGTCCTAATCATTCACACGAACTTTAATCAAGCATACTTTGTGAGTTATGCTCCGGACAAAAAGTGTGACGCACGGACGCACGGACGCACACACGGACGGACGGAAAAAGGGGCGATTATATGCTCCCCCATAATAAACAATCTAGTGTTTTTAGTTACAATATATTTTATATAAAAAACTAAGGTAATAGTAAATGAAAAGAAACAAACTGTGATGGGGCCTCAGTATAATGTCTCTGTGGTAATCAGTAAGCAGTTAAAAAGCATGCTATCCATGTTTTTTCAACGACTACATTCAGTTGGGAAATGTGTCTTTAACCGGAATTCTCAGGTGTGTGAATAGGGTGGGGTTAAGTTTCCAAATATGGAACGACACTGTGCGTGATATTTCCAAAAGATAAACACTCAAGAAAAAATATGTTTGCGGAAACATGGAGTGTACACAAATTGCCTAACTCGACGTGATATTCTTCTCTTTGGTAAGTTATGAATGCACGTGTGGTATTTAATGTTTGTTCTGTTGAAATACGGTGACTATCAGAAATCTCGCCGAAAGAGTGTATGGGGGTCAGTACGGGGTCCTGATGATAATTCTAGCACAAGTAATCATGGCTCTAGAGTAGGTATATACTACCATAAGAGCCATGATTCTCAAAAATAGTAACAATATTACTGCTCCAAAACTGACTAGCATATTTTCAAGACATTCCAGAGCGATATTTATCGAACATTTTGTTGTTCTATAATGAATTTCTTGTTAACTCCAACAAATGCTGACACAGTTTAAACTATGTAAGTTTCGATGCTACTATGTGTCTGTAGAAAAAACTTTGCCAGGACTTTCCATCATTTGATTTATATTTATTATCATGTATTATAATTCAGAATAATAGCATATTTAACATACCTCGAGATGTACCAGAGTATAGAAGCAGATCTTATCTAAATGTTCACAAACGTTGAATGATGTAAATCATCTTATCAAAGACATATTACGTTTATTAAACCCTTATTTGTAAATAGTTTTATCATTATATATTTACATTACTTTTTAAATACTACTTCATTTCTTCATCTTTCATCAGTTTTTGCACACAATATGACCTATTTATGTGTCGACGTGCCGTAAAACACCATGCATTCATTTATGCATTCAAATATAGTTACTTTAACATGTTTAAACCTAGTTGCGTATACATAATAAAAGGTAATATAATTCGGAGTTTTATACTTGTCTTCATTTTTCTATCAATAATTAAAATGTATTATTGGTGCAATATAATCAGCAATTTGTGACTTTTCTTTGAACAATTAAAAAAACTATTAATATTATTTGTAATATGTAATATGCATTTTTTTTGTAGATCAAGTAATAGATGCCACACATTTATTGAAAGAAGTCAGACGACATTTGTCGGAGTGTTTTATCATGGAATATAATGATAAATTCACTTTTATAAGTCCACAAACGTCATCCAGGAAAAAAATGTATGTTTACGTCGTGTGTATACACGTCATTACTTGATTCCGCCTTAATTCCATTAAGCGATGGGAAAGCTTATTTTAGCAGGATTTTATAATGGATATTTCGACAATAAAACATGTTAAAATTTTCTTTTACTTTAAAAAATGCGATAACTGTTTAAACTTACTTATTAAATGTTTTAATTTTACAATAAGCAAACATTTTAAGCCCAACTTAGGGTTTTATTTCATACCCCAGCCAACTCCGTTTTCGTTTCTTCGAGAAGGGGTTGGATGGGGTATGAAAGTTAATACTCGGACCACGTAACGTTTATTTGTCCTCGCTCTATTGCACTTTTTAGTGAACATACCTCGGTTTAAAGTCTCATTCGAAGTATTTGTCACATGTGAAACTCGTTTTAAGTATTTCGAGAATTAATCCAAATTCGGTCCTGACTGGGATAGAACGCACGAACCATGGACTACTAAAGAAATATAAAAAGATCGGCCAGGGAAAGTAGCATTCAAGGAGGACAGTCAACCACAAAACACAGAAACAAACACGCAAACAGACAAACAAAAAGGCAAAAATAATAATAAAAGCAAACGACATCACAAACACAAAAGGGTTGACAATAGGGCCTTGGAACGGTCATTGGCAAAGTAGGAGGTGATAACCGTAAGACAACGGCCCCACCTATATAACTGCCTTAATCATCATGCTATATTAAGGTAATAATAGTAATATTCTCGACGGCTAGTTTTATATTCGTGGATATACCAGAACATATTCGTGGAATAATACAACATTCCTTTTCATTAAGAATAATTATATTTCTAATGGGCTTGCTTTTACCAAAGAGAGAATCAATTAAATTAGTGAGATACTTAATTAAGTTTGCTTCATTAGTCGAATGAACAGACATCACCAGAGATGGACTGGAAATCTATTAGAAGGAAACTGTTTATGGTAATTTCCACAGTGTAATAGTTGATGCTGAATGAAGGTTCTTGAAAATGAGGAAATTGTTTGGAAGAGCGATTTGCAAAAAAAACTGTTGAATGACAAGTATAGTACTATATAAAATAAACACAAAATGTTACATCTGGCTATTTCAATGAAAATAAATAAAATTGTGTCCATGGGATAATGCACTGCAAACCAGCCGCCAAAAACTGTAAAATTGATGTAAAATGTTCTGACAGGATAAAATAAGAAAAATAACTCGGGTAAAACAGGATTTTTACGCCGAAGCGATATGCACAACTAGGCACTATAGGCATCCTGTATAATTTCAAACTATTCCATGGACAACTATGTGATGAGATATGCACACACATTTTTCGGGACAGATGGATAGAGGAACAGGGCTCGCGCTATATGCCTCCTAACCATTCTTGGATAAAACATATACAAAGAGATAGTTTTGCAAAAGCAAAACAAGTATTTTTAAATTCATTGAATTATTACAGTCTATTTTTTAATCTAGCTAAATTTCCATTACATCTTCTTGTATCTGTCGGTCACAATACAACACAGTTTATCCATTCAATCACTATAAAGTAAATATTTAAATTTGAATGAAACTTCGTTTTTGCTTCTTTGCTTTGGATATGTATGTGTGGGTGTATTTTACTATCAAGTGACCATTAACATGTGTTTTAGTCCTATTTGTATGATGGCGTATTTTGTAAAAGTCAATACAATATATTTTATGTTGTTCTGTTCTATTAAGGTTATTTTCGTCAACATTCCAATCAACCAAAGCAATAACTGTTAATTGCAATTAACGTGGAGGACTGTGGACTAGAGATAGAGCGTCGGAACCAGGATCGAAGTAGTCGTGGGTTTGACCGTCGTCATGACCATACTTATGTTTTGTGTCCTGAGCATGACACTTTATCTGCATTTGCTTAGAGTAGGTTCTACCCATGAAGACATCGAGAGTGATTAAAATAAGGTCAGAGAGCTTTCGTTACAATTGATGTAAAACAAATAAATTTTAAATTATTAAATGAAGCCGGTATACTCATTTTCCCATTCATGTGGTCATTGTTTGGAACGTCTTCTATGCTAATTCTGGTCAAATGCAATCGTTTACATTTCTTCCCTTTAAGGTAGGACAATGGACGTATTAAGAAAGGTACTTAAAGGTTGCAACAAAGACATTTTTAACACAATTCCTGTATATTTCAAATGATGCACAGAAGCATTTTTATATGCAGCATATTGCAGCATTTATTATTTCGACAGACGAAAGATAACTTTTAGTTTATGAATGCTCAAGAACAGAGATCTAGGTAAGACACAGACAAAATACACATTATTCAAAACAACATATACTAGTACTTGACAAACCAATATTCGAATAATCAAAAACAGGTTTGACCGATGAACTGATGAACAGATCGATGAAAACATTTTACCGAAACATCTTCGACAAAAAACAGAAACATACGTATACATGGTATATAATTAATGTTAATCCCGTAGTTGGCAATGATACCTACACTATTGAACATTGCATTAGTCGGGTCGGGACGTAAACCGGGCGGTCCCGTGTATCGGTTTATCCTCCGAGCACTTTAAAGAACCATAGTAATCTATTCGATAATAAGAGTAGGGCAGGTTCCCGGATTCCTATGTATCCTTCCCCTCTCTCTGGGGCGGCTCTAAATAACATATACTGTGTTGATGAGCCGTTAAACAACATTCAATTCAATTCATCTGCAGAAAATAAGAGATAATTGACAGGAAACATGTTCCCCGATGTCAAACTAATATAACCATTATACAGCCAGACCATATTCATGTATTTAACCCTTAACACGCTAAGCACGACAATAAAAGCCTTTGCATCCATTGTTAACCCAGATCAGCCTGCGAGTAACTCTAAGGCAGATCAGGGTTTACAATGTCACATAAATGGAATGGTCTTAATTCAAAGAAAGAACAGTCCATTATATATATGTAGCGGGTTAAGGGTTAAATTGCTTATTCGTGTAGACAAGAAATAAACTTTTCGGAAGTAACTAACATCATTTTGAAACACCCTTATCATTTACGTATAGCCCTTTATCATTAGGGATCGGTTTAGTTGCAGTTTCGTTCTTAATAGGCCAACAGTCTGATTCAGGTCGTGTGCGATCCTGGATATCTCGGCATGGGCGTCCAACATACATATTGATTTGTTAATGTTATTGGTTTTGTCAAATCTCAGTAGAAGTCCGGATCCCGTGTCCCCACTTAAATATGCTACTGAAGTCAGTACTAAAGCACACAATATTTCGAATATAAACGCTTTAAAAAGCCACTTTCAGATAAGAGAGTGAATTAGGTAATTACATGAGCGAATGACAGAATGTAATAGAGCCTTAATGACACCGTTTTTGTGGATTGGCATCTGTACAATTACATATCAAATTAATACAGAACGTTATTACGTCAGTTTCAGCATATTTAAGGCTAGCTATGACGGTCGATTTGTTCGCGGTGGAGACAGTGTAGAACCAGTGCTGTATATCTCCCGCCATCCGTAAGAATCGACACTTTCTCATTTTAAGAGGGAATGGTACCATCGAACTATATATTTTATATGCACATGCTATCTTGCTCTACTAATGGGCCCCCCAGTCGGTGGTGGGGTGTTAAGAATCAACCGACTGCTCGTTACTTAGCAGAGGGGTAGAACCCCACCGAAATGTAAACCACCTGTTGACCCGTGTCGTTGGAGAAGGGAGTCCTGGTGGTTGAGTGGCGTGGATATCTGGTAGTTATCTCCACGTTGCAACACACCACTTTGGTCCGGAATTCAACTAGACGGGTGGTCAGATTTGGCCCGATCTGATCAATCGGTTTGTCACGCCAGCTATAAGAGATCCGACCTTATTATTCAGACAGTACCAGTACACTGTATCTTACTTACTTTTTATATTGTTCTACTTTAAACATTATATAGATAGGGTATTTTATGGCGGTGGCCATGTATTTCAAAACGCTATACGGCTATACTCGTGCCACTTTTTAAGCGGAACATATGTGCGGCTCTTTGACTTTTTAGTTAAGGGGTTATGTCCGCTGGGTGGTATGTGGGGTGTGATGCGTTAGCTTTATATGAGTATACCTTCTACGTATTCTTGGCATTTTGCTGTTGGATATGTTGGATATCCACAGCAAATGTCCCCTTGTTGGACTCCGAGGTGGGTGAGAAGCGTGGAAGATGAATTTTCTTAACTCCCATCATGGCATCACAAAACGCACAAACTACTAATAAACGTAAAAAAACAGAACATGAATCTGATACTGAGGAACCAGTGATTAACCAGTCCTTTCCTCGTTTTCTTATTATCGAATCGGAAGACGGGGAAAGGCCTGTTGCAGATATGTCACCTTTTGTAATACAGAAAACTGTCCATTCCATTGCTGGACATGTTAAACAAATCAAAAAATTAAAAAACAAAACTCTTCTTATTGAAACAGAAAAAAAATCTCATTCGGATAATTTACTCACTATTAAACAAATTTTAAACACAAAAGTCAAATGCTACCCTCACTCCTCTATGAACATCTCCAAAGGCGTCATCAGGTGCCCGGATCTCTCCGGAGTACCTGAAGAAGAAATTATTGACGAGCTTGCGCCACAGTTGGCAACTGCGGCTCGCCGAATAACCATAAAGAGGAATGACAAAATTATCAGTACAAATACTATCATCCTCACATTTGCAACACCCGTCTTACCAAAAACAATAAAGGTGGCATATCTGCAATTGCATGTTGACGCCTACATTCCAGATCCGTTACGTTGCTACAACTGCCAAGGCTTTGGGCACCACAACTCCAGGTGTACTAAAGAAGAACGTTGTGGTAAATGTGGCGAGTCTGCATTCAAGCATAACGAATCAGATTGTCCTAACGACCTCAAATGTACCAACTGCGGTCTAGGACATCACGCAAATTCAAAATTATGTGAAAAATTTAAAAAAGAAAAAGAAATCATGACAGTTAAATATACACAAAACATTCCCTTTCCAGAAGCACGAAAACTGATTGAAGAAAAGTATAAAATTTCAAGTCCGACCTCTTACGCATCTATTCTCAAAACAAAAGCAACACACACAGAATGCAGGGATGCAAGTACGCAATACGAACCACAGTCAGAAATTCAAAATGCAAAGAATACTTCCTCAGTATCAAATCCAAAAAAAGTCAACAAATACCACTTAACAAACCAAAATTAAACTTTTCACCTAATCAAACTTTTTCATTTAAATCAAACACAAAATCGGCAAGCTCTGGCAATGTCAAGAGCATGTCAAATTCTCAGAATTGGAAAGCGGGTCCTTCTAAGACTCTGAAGTCTAGTTGTTCCCCAGTCGTGAAGCCTAATACTTCCTCGGTTGGAAGGCCTAGTGCTGCTCCAACTAAGGAAGTTGGAAAGCCTAGTGCTTCTCATACTAGGGAGCACAAGGAGCAGCCAAAGGTGTCTAACGGCCCTATTGAGCTGCATAACAAATTCGAACAGCTCGTGGACATTTCAGAGCCAGCAGCTGCACTGCCACTTCCATCCTCTCATGAAAAGTTAGTTGAGGTGCCACTTCAGCTGACTTCTTCCAGGGAGGAGGATTCATCAGTGGAGATGTCGCTGCTTGAGTCTCCTAAGACCTCTCCTAAATCTAAGGCCAAAAATAAAAATAAAATTAAAAATCGCCTTAGCGCTAAATAATGGGTAACACTAATAAGATCATTCAATGGAATTGTCGAGGTTTAAAACCAAATTATGATGAAATCAGCTTAATTTTAAACTAACACAATCCTATTGCCTTTTGTCTTCAAGAAACATTCTTGAAGACAAGTGATAAGGTATCTTTTAAACAATACTCACTATACAATCATATGTGTGATACCGGGGACAAGGCGACTGGTGGAGTTTCGATAATCGTTAATCGAAACTTTCCTCACAGACCTGTTGCGTTGAAAACAAATTTGCAAGCTATTGCGGTCAGTGTTACTATGCACAGAGTCGTAACAATATGTTCCTTATATTTACCACCTAGTTCTTCACTAGACCCTAAAGATCTAAATCACCTAGTTGCACAATTGCCATCACCTTTTATACTCTTGGGCGATTTTAATGCACACAACTACATCTGGGGTTGTAAAGATATAAACGTTAAAGGCAAAAAAATTGAGGATTTCTTAGCCAAAAACAATTTGTGTCTTTTTAATAATAAGTCACATACTTATTTACATCCTGCTACAGGCTCTCATTCTTCCATTGATTTAACAATATGCGATCAAACGCTTTTGATGGATTTTTCGTGGAGTGTTGGAGACGACCTCTGTGGAAGTGACCACTTCCCCATATTTCTTGAAAATATTGGCCCTCCACTTCTCAGAAAAATGCAACGATGGAAACTTCGCAAAGCTGATTGGACTACGTTTCAATCTCTTTGCGAGGAACGATTAAAGCCTTCCGTTTTCGAGGATGTCGAAGACGCAACTGCTCTTTTTACCAAAACTCTTCACGATATAGCTGATCAAACCATTCCAAAAACCTCGGCAAATCCTAAACGCCCACATAAACCATGGTACGACGATGACTGCAAAAAGGCAGTCAGCGATCGTAAAGCTGCATTAAATAATTTTAACTTGCGGCCAACTCAAACAAATTTAGATAACTTTAGAGTTTTTCGTGCGAAAGCCCGTCGTACTATTAAGGATAGCAAGAGGAAATCCTGGAGATCTTACGTCTCTAGGCTGAATTCTCGCTCATCTCTTAAGAAGACATGGGACATGGTCCGGAAAATAAGTGGTAAAGGTAATTCTAGTTCTGTAAATCATCTTAAAACAGATAATGGAGATATAACATCTGTCAAAGATATTACAAACACTTTGGCAGAAACTTTTTCAAAAAATTCTTCTTCTGAAAATTGTCAACCAAATTTTCTGAAAAATAAGAAACAAAAAGAACAGAAGAAGCTGAAATTCCAGTCGAAAAACTTGGAAAAATACAATTAACTATTCACTCTCAAAGTCCCTTAAAAAGGCTCATGATACATCAGCTGGTCCTGATGATATTCATTATCAATTACTAAAACATTTACCTGAATCCTGTCTCTCTACCCTTCTTGATATCTTTAATAAGGTTTGGGTGACGGGAAACTTCCCCGATTCTTGGCGGGAAACAATCGTTATTCCAGTCCCCAAACCTGGAAAGGATCATACGGACCCAATAAATTATCGCCCTATTGCTTTAACGAGTTGTATATGTAAAACCATGGAACGAATGATTAATGAGAGACTCGTTTGGTACCTGGAATCCAGCAAGCTGATAACAAAGCATCAAAGTGGATTCATGCGCCAACGAGGCACAACAGAAAATCTCATTCGATTTGAATCATTTATTAGGGAAGCTTTCGTAAAAAAAGAACATCTAGTCGCTGTATTTTTTGACTTGGAGAAAGCTTATGATACTGCATGGAAGTATGGTATTATGAATGATCTTCATGACCTTGGTCTTAGAGACCGATTATCCATTTTTATAGAGAAATTCTTAGATGATAGACAATTTCGAGTCCGAATGGGTTCAACCCTCTCCGATATTCATGAACAGGAGATGGGTGTTCCACAGGGCAGCATACTCTCTGTCACACTTTTTAATATAAAAAAGATTAACAGTATAGTAAAATGCATCACTCCAGGTGTGGATTGTTAGCTATATGTTGACGACTTTGTTATATGTTATCGTGCAAAAAACATGAATACTATCGAGAGACAATTACAACAATGTCTCAATAAACTTTAGACCTTTTCTGATGAAAATGGTTTTAAATTTTCTAAATCTAAAACTAATTGTATGCACTTTTGTCAACTTCGTAAACATCATGAAGACCCTCATCTAACACTGGATGGGTCACCAATACCAGTAGTGGATGAGACAAAACTCCTTGGTCTTATTTTAGACCGTAAATTAACGTTTATACCACACCTTAAATACTTGAAGGCCAAATGCCTTAAAGCTCTTAACTTACTTAAAGTTGTTGCAAACACTAATTGGGGAGCAGACCGAAAAGTCCTCTTGCTACTTTACAGATCTCTTATCAGATCCAAGCTGGACTACGGCTCGATAGTGTATGGATCGACTCGCAAGTCGTACTTGCAGATGCTCGACCCTATACATAATCAAGGATTACGACTCGCCTTAGGTGCCTTTCGTACATCACCAGCCGAAAGTCTATATGTTGAAGCTAATGAACCATCACTGTCTCATAGACGAGACAAATTAGCTCTTCAATACGCCATTAAATTAAAGTCTAACCCTTCAAACCCAACTTTCGATAATGTTTTTAATCATAGTTGTGAACCTCTTTTTGATCGAAAATCGAAGGCCATTCGACCATTTGATCTTCGTGTTAAACCAAAATTAAGAGACACTGAAATCGACCTAAATTTGATTGCCAAGTACAAAGTACCACAAATTCCACCGTGGACTTTGGAAACTCCAACAATTATTTTTGATCTTTGTAATAATAACAAATGCAGTACAGACCCTACTGTCTTTTTTAAAGCAAATTTAATGAAATTAAATCGAAATACTGTGACTTTCAATATATCTACACAGATGGCTCTAAATATGGAGATAAGGTAGCTGCAGCAGCTGTTCACAAACACAGCATAAAGAGCCGCCTGCCTGACAAGGCCTCTATATTTTCAGCTGAACTTAAGGCTATTGAACTTGCCTTAAATTATATTCAGGAATCTGATGATGACCATTTTGTAATCTTTCCTGATTCCCTTTCATCTCTTCAAGCACTGGGTAATATGAAACATGATAACCCAGTTGTGCTTCAACTTTTAGAAAAGTACAATTCTCTTATAATTGATAATGTTATTATTTTCTGCTGGCTTCCAAGCCATGTAGGAATACGTGGTAATGATAGAGCTGATAGTGCTGCTAAGGCAGCATTAGATTTACATATATCTGATACCAAATTACCTTATACTGATTTTAAAAGTTGTATTAACCGCTTGCGATTTGTCAGTTAACAATAAACTCCATCCAATTAAACCGTTACTCGGAGAATGGCGTTCTTCTAGTAGACCCATTCGTCGAGAGGAAGTTGTCCTAGCCCGGTGCAGGATAGGGCATACACGTTATACTCATTCATATTTATTACAAGGTGAGCAATTACCAGAATGTATACCCTGCTTTGCACCGTTAACGGTCAAACACATCTTATTGGAATGTTTAGACTTTGATCCTATGCATCAAAGGTACTACAATGTTAATACTATGAAAGAGTTATTTGATACTGTAGATTTTAGTCTTGTTTTAGATTTCCTAAAAGAGATCAGACTATATAAATCATTGTAATGTGTTTTCATATATATATTTACTTGTTTATATACCCGTTGACGGGCATTCGTTGATTTACATACATAGTTTATATTACACCTTATCATCCCTTATTTTTTAATAGTTTTATCTTTATATATTTACATTAATTTTTAATTAATACTTCATTTCTTCATTTTTCATCCATTTTTGCGCACAATATGACCTATTTATGTGTCGACGTGCCGTAAAACACCATTCATTCATTCTACTAATGGGGTGAATTATGGCAATAATCACAAACAACCAGGAATCATAATGACGTACCAGTCTCATCAACAAAGCAATATCTATTAAACGCAGTCGTTTATATTCCCACGCATGCGGCCTTTTTCACAAATTATTCATTAACTCGGATATTGTAGCGGTGTCTCGTTTCGTTTTATCTACGACACACACACACACACACTATTATATCGCAAACATAACACACAACAGGAAGCAGGCTACTATTACAGTATATCAACCAAAGTAATAAACAGTAATTGCAAACAATGTTCTCATTATTCCCAGGCATGGTGGTCATTGTTTGGGTGGTGTTTTAATTCTGATATGCTGTCCTCTTTCTTTGAAGGTAATACATTAGACGTACTGTTAACAAATAGTTGGGTGTGAGTATGGTAAAAATAAATTTAATTTTCTTGCAACTGTCAGCGCTTACAGAGATCGTCATGTTACTAAGGAAGATTTTGATAGTGGACTGAGTTAATTATAAATAGATATTGGACTTTTTATTTCAGAACCTCGGTGCAACCACTTTTTTGTTCTAATGAAAGTAAATACACATCCCTGTAGTCCAGTATATGCTGTTTACAATATGCAACAATGTAAACTGAAAATAAATGAACAACAACTAAATAAAATCTAAACACATCTGAAATTTCAGTCCCTGTTTTTTTCCCAAAAGTAGTGCAAATGTACGTTATCAGTGACAAATTATACGATTTGCACGAGATTTACTACACCATGATTATTGAATGAATCTTACAATTTTATTACCAACATGAACGATCATCTATATCAACAAAGCATTAGTATACTTTAAAAATCCCGGGATCTTATAATATTGACCACCGTTTTTATACTATTAGAACTCTGACCAACCGTATTCTGATAGGTCTGAACAATTCACGGTGTGCCATGGGATAATCATAGTTCGACGTCCGTTTTTCGGATAAGAACGTGAAATTGGACCATTATGGAGCGGATAAGGTGCAAATATCTACTTCTTAAAGGTAAACACATTGATTTTCGAGGTATTTACAAGGTTTAAAGACACAATTGCACCAATTTTCTAAGAAAGGTCCACGTTGGCTTAAGGCAAAATATGTTTAGATCTTACAACATTGATACATGCCATCTGTTTCTGATATGTTCACATTTTGGTCAGGCGATGTGCAGGGTAGCAATTAATTGTCGCGAAAACTAATTATGTTTTTTTGTTCGAATACGAACTTATTTTGTAACCAGCAACGAGTATTTTTAATTCAAATATATGTTTGATTATTCATTTATGCACCTTTAATTATTTGAGTATTTGATTGTTTATTTGTAAACACTAATTTATTTTGTTTATGTCCAATGCCGATCGGACAAGTCGCTAAAACGTCCGTCACGAAGAACTTAATTCAACTTTGTCGTAATTGTTTTTAAACTGGATTGCATTTCGGCTTAGTGCTCTAACTTTTTTTTAATCATTGTCTACATCTATAGGTTAAACTCTATTGTCACATTTGACCATAATATTTCTGTCGGTGGTAGAAAAATAAAAGTAATGATGGAACATAACGAAGTATAGATCTCGTGAAGACAGAAGAAATCTAAAGTCTTTAAACTGCAATTTCGTGACTTTCAAATCTGAACCATTCCGGCTACCGCAGCGACGAAGAGTACGAAACCCAACAGGCACACTCCCAGACTATCATGGGACTCCTAGTTACAGTTTGGGTCCCCACCGTCTAACAGTTGTTTTGCTTTGTTTTAGAGAGGATAGATACGCTGTCGGGAGCCTCAGCCACTATGGTCGGCAAGGAGTTCAATACGGGGATGGAGCCGGGGGAAGAAGCTTTACTTCAAAGATGTATGTAGAAGAAGAATACTATGGAACGCCATGACTGTCTTATGATGTTGCCGATTAATATATGTAGTGCATTTCCATTTCAATGTGGTAGATCTTTCATGATATGCAGTGCATTTTTAATTATATGTGGTAAATAAATCTTTATATGTGGTAGACAAGTATTTATATGCAGTAGATTAATCATTATATGCGATAGATAAGTCATTGTATGCAGTAGATAAACAATTATATGCGGTCCAGTTATCGTTATATGTGGTGCATTTATTACTATATGCAGTAGTTTATCTAATATATGAGGTCCTTTGAACATTATATGAAGTACGTTTGTATTTATATGCAGTGCTTCTGTTGACTTTATAAGTGGTACATATTCTAATATACGTGGTGGATACGTCTTTATATTCAGTGGTTTCAATTACTTTATATTCAATACAAACGGCTTTATACGTGGTGCATTTCTTATGATATGCAGTGCTTTTTCTATTATATGCGGTGGTTTTTTCATTATGATGATGAGATCAATCGGAACACTCGTTTTTTTAAGATGTTACGATTTTATCGGAAACTAACTAGACTGCTTCACTGCGTATGTGCCGTTTCACTCAAACAAGAAGGAGCAAACAAGCGACAAGTCAAAAACCGATTTCATCGGCCGAAAAAAATCGCTCGCGTAAAGTGCATTCCAACTGCGATCATGGTCAAGCATCTCGTCTGATCTATGTTCTATAAAAAGATATGGCAAGTTGGGCTTTTTCTCAATATTGATTACACAATGCACGCGCGTGACATACATAAATAGAGGATATTTGTTAATTTGGAGTGAATAAATAGAGAATATTTGTTTCTTTGGAGCGAATATAGGATTTAATCCACTATTTCGCTGGAAAGTATATAATAAATGCATAAATTACAATTACTGAGGAAGTGTACGCGCTAAATACACAATCCCCATGTTGGTACGTACCATACCACGTTCTGTACCCGGTGTCCTTATAAGGAAATAATGGGGTGGTGGCTTCCGGGGGTGGGGTTGTGAACAAAATACATCCACACACCCCGCCCCACAAAGGGATGGTATTTTCCTGGTTTTGTGAGAATGTGGTAAGGTGGTGTTGTTTTTCTTGCGAGGGCAGCGGTGAAGATGTGATGGTGGTGTGTGTTTAGGGTGTGGGGGGTGCGGGTGGTGAGGGGCTACACAAATTTCATGAGGGAATGAGGGGTTAACGAATAAAAACGAACGGGGTATGGTGGCTGGAGATTTTTCCATTTTTTCCACATACATTGTTTTATTAGGAGGTGCTAAGCCACGTATTTTAAGGTGATGTATTTTTTTAAAATCTAAGGGGTAGTCTGTACATTTTCTTGAGGTAAACGCTTTTTAGACTGCTTTATGGGGAGGAGGTAGGAAATGGATTTACGGGGATCTAGGGTGGTATTTTGAACATATTTCCAGGTGGTTCCGTGGCAGGGTCTGAAGTTTTTAAACGCTTTACATTTCTAGTGTATATATATATCATTTTGCTGTTGTTGTTTTAAACTAGGGGTGCTTTCTGGGCTTAAAAATACATTTCTTAAAGCGGGGGCATAGATGGTGAGTACGGAGATTATCTGGAATAGCCCATTCCCGCCTAACAGAAATTCGTTTCTGTCTAATCCCCGGGTTATGCCCCCACCGCACCCTCCCAACATTATTCTGAACATTATTACAAACAGTCCACTTTCGGAATATTTTACAACAAAACCTTCCATCCCCCCCATCCCCTCCACACCCCAAGCCCCCTTACACCCACTTTCCTCGCCCCCTTCGATTTTAATGCACTTTTACAAATGTCCTATCAAGGAAAAAGTAGTAGGATATCAGTAATTAATGAAGGAATACACGCAAAACAATTATGCACCTATCAATTATTTCCCCCGCCGGGGTAGGGGTAGGGTAGCAACAGGCTCACCCAAAGAAAATCGATTTATTGTTCTATCCCCTCCCTAGGAGATCAATTTCGGAGTAATCCCCAGTGTTGATATTATACCAGTTCTGTCTGAAGTCCCTACCCTGGTGTCAACGTTGTTGGTCTAATTCAGCTTTTCCACGCAATATTTGTGGAAGGAAAATATGTTGAAGGGGATGGTGGTGGGGAAGCGGGGTTCATGGGGTGTTTTCGAGATTTTCTTCCAGGATGGGTTGGAGTATTTTTCGAGATTTTCCAAGGGACTGGTGTGTTATCAAAACATATGCCATTTTCTAAAGCCGATCTAGTCAACGTGTCTATGTTTGACCTAACTGTATTCAACAGTTCGTGTTTTTTTTATATTATTAAAATGAATCCAGTCTTGGTTTGGACTGAACAAAGACAGTTTTTGTTCTGTTTATAAAACTGGAAATCCTTTAATTACGTAAAGCGTGTGTATACACTGGCCAATCGCTGTGGGTCTAAATAATCGATATTGACAGCGTTGTATGTGCAGTGCAGTCGTTTATTTTAAACGCTGTGTAGCACTCTAAATCGTAACATCTTTAAAAACGAGTGTTCCGAAAACGAGTGTTCCGATTGATCTCATCATCATAATGAAAAAACCACCGCATATAATAGAAAATGCACTGCATATTATAAGAAATGCACCACGTATAAAGCCGTTTGTACCGAATATAATGCAATTGAAACCACCGCATATAAAGACGTATCCACCACGTATATTAGAATATGTACCACATATAAAGTCAACAGAAGCACTGCATATAAATACAAACGTACTTCATATAATGTTCAAAGGACCTCATATATTAGATAAACTACTGCATATAGTAATAAATGCACCACATATAACGATAACTGGACCGCATATAATGGTTTATCTACTGCATATAATGACTTCTCTATCGCATATAATGATTAATCTACTGCATATAAATACTTGTCTACCACATATAAAGATTTATTTACCACATATAATTAAAAATGCACTGCATATCATGAAAGATCTACAACATATAAAGGGAAATGCACTGCATATATTAATAGGCAACATCATAAGACAGTCATGGCGTTCCATAGAATACTGTCTCATCGTGATGATGCAGAGGTGAGGTAATATTCACAGCTGGTATATTCACTAAGACGTTGATGACTTTGAAGAGCATGGTTTGCTGTATCTTTTCTCGCCTGGATTATACATGTTTAAGACTAGTTTTTAAGATTTCAACAACTAATACCCCACCCACTGAAGGTGTTTTTGAGAACCATTAAGCAACGATACTAAAGGGTTGCAACAAAGACATTTGTAACACTATTCCTGTATATTTGAAGCATTATTTCTGTATATACAACATAATGCAACATCATTTGTTAAGTCAGACATATCGAAAGATTGCTATTAGTTTGTGAATGATAAATGACAAATAGGCAGAGATATGGGTAAGACCTTTACGGAATACGCTTTGTTTAGAGAAAGTAAGTAAGGTCGATGAAAATAATCTCAATTTGGCAAAGCGACACACCTTCGACAAAAAGACGAAACGAAACATATTTAATCAATTTTAATCCCTCAATTGACAGTGATATCTACACTACTGAACATTGCAGACATCGGTAGAAACTAAAATATAATTTATTTAGGGTTTTGTTGACCTAACATTCTTTTTGTCTGTTTGACAAAAACAACATTAGTTTGCCTGTGTGTGTAAAAATGTGTTATGGAACTTGCATGGAATGCTTTTGTCTTTTACTATTTTGAGTTGTCAACACTGTTTTTCTTGTAAAAGTTGATTGTAGCCAATATTTGAAAATAAATACAACACATATGTTCATTTGTTAGTTATGCAGGCATGGAAACTTATAAGATGGCGCTTTGCCCGTCTAAATAAAACCAGCAAGTTAGACAGTCAAAACAGGACAGTACACACCATAAAGATTGTTGAAGACAGGGTTATCGACTTGGAACTTCAGATTCTCTGATCAGACTCTCGATATACAACTGCATGCTAACACAAACATATCCAAGTTGTGTGTTGGTGGTACAGTGGATGTTTGGTAGACCATTTGTCGTTCATCACTCGGGATTTGTGTTATCTATGGCAATTACCGAATTCGGTTAGTTTGGAAAATTATTCCTACTCTGATAACATATCGGTAAGTATTCCTTAAATTAGCTATCCCGCCAACAACAGTTACATTTTAAAACATATGTACACCGTGTCTAAACCTACTGACGACGAGGTATGTATATATAACTTAATATTTTGATAATCGAAATTCTATAGACACAATATAAACGGCTTTAACTAACCAGACCAAACCCCAAAACTGGAGCGTCGAATTAAGAGTAACCAACTCATAATTCATTTTACGCTTATTCAATCACAGGTATTTTAAGAACCCGTGAAAAGAGTTATATTTTTAATCGCACATATACATTATTATATGACCTGAATACATGGACAGAGTTTTATTAATCGGGTTTATAGTGTAATTTTGTCGTTTTTTGGCGGATTAGTTTCTGTTACCTTTCTCAAGGGTAGGTATGTTTTGATATTAATTTATGTTTACCGACAGCACCAATGCCATTTGTTACATACCAAGGAGCGAAACAATAATCGGATCTTCCGTTTCAGTTTGTCGATTACGTTGCTTCTGTTTATCCCTGTAATTGTTGTTAGATTTAAATGAGTGTTTTCGATTGACTGCCTTCACTTCCTTGTATTTGATTTTATATAACAATATGTTTTATATGACGAATCACATGCGACAACGCAATAGCTCGAACATTATCAAATGGATAACTCTTCGTCTTCCGCCCCGCGAGACAGCCGATGTACACCGGCAAATAATAAATATACTTTCTGAACAGTGTGCCATAAAATGTAACATCAATTTAAGCAAAACCATTTCCTACATTTCCTTCAGTATTGTAAGATGACTGATCGAGTTCCTTCCATAAAAGTAAGATGGACGTCACGAAATGAAAAATCATGAAACCGGCAACATATTTATTTTTAAAAAAGAAAAACGGTTTTCCTTAATAAAGACGTGTATTTATTTGTCTTATTCTCCTAATTTCTAAAATAACATGTGTGCGTTTATTATGAAAGTAAAACAACTAGACATATATATCTTTTCACGCCTGTGTTTTAACGCGTCTTTGGAATTGAAGGTTTTATATGAACACAATTTAAAAGTATAGCAACGTGTATCTCTTACATGAACACTGTTACCACCTTACGATTGTGTGACACCAATAATGACATTGGCACATATAGTATTAACTAGCAGGTTTATATTTTTGCTTTTAAACATCTTTTTCTGAAATGTATGTGTTTGTTTTTGTAACTTTATGTATGTATTCTGAAGAAGGCGATAAAAGCCGAAAGCGCTCGATATAATTGTGTTGGTTCATGCACTGTTTGGTTGATAATTTGTCTCACATTTATCTTTTTAAATACCTATCTTCCCGGAATCTTCCGTGATCTGGTGCTCCAGAAAGGGTCTTGTAAGATGTATACTATTCTTTACCGTATATATATATATATATATATATATATATAAGATGTTGCTCTGGGAACATCCTCGTCTAATGAAACATTTAAAATATAGAAATTAAAATCATTTCTCTTGTCATATATTTTGCTTATTATTTCTTACTTTTCGATTGAGAGATATAAAAAAAAAAAAATAAAAAAAAAAATAAGCGATAGGATCAGAAATATTAGCTTTGTTAACTTTAAGATGAAAGTCCGTTAGCGTATATATTATTTACCATAGTGGTAAAGAAAGAGTTGTCAATATTTAATATACCATCCAGATATCGAGAGATATTATAAAAACCTTCGATGATTCTAGACGTGAGAATCATGGCTCTCATGGTAGTATGTACCTACCATAGAGCCATGATTCCTTGTGTTATAATTATCAGCAGGCCCTCCAAAACTTTGGTCAGTAAATATACATGCCTTATGGATGGTACACTCATAAACGTTCTTCCAAACATCTCAAGCAGGTCATGAGTTATGGACAAGACATACGAATTACATCACATCGACACATGAAATTGCAAATGAAACACAATATAGTACGCAGCAAAATATTATTGTCAATTTTGGCGAAAATCCGAGATCAAATTCACGAGCGTAAATGGCCTCAACATATCAACTTTGTGAAAATGCGATTTTTTTTTACCCAGTTATCTTAAACTGCCTAGTATCAACATAAGCAATGGCAATCACTTCATGGCGATTATGATGAGTTGCTCTTTATCGAACTATTAAGATATTCAAATAAACATTTGGTGAAAATCAGAAACTGTTTACTGCAAGTATTACGTACAAAATCAAAATTCCCTAATTTAAATTTAATCAAGAGCAATAGCTATGTCATATGTTCGTTGATGTTGCATATTATTGACTCATCCGAGATTTCATTTCAAACAAATCTTCAAATCGACTCCAGTAAGAATCGGATTCCGTCTTCACACGTTTAATCTAACGTATTCGTTAGTCACACAAGCCCATTTGAACTCATTCTATAAATTATCCGAGATCTTATTGATACAAACCTTTAAATAAAAAATGGTTATATTCCGAAAACGTTTACTAAAGTTACTGTGTCCACAAGAATAAGAAAGCTGACGGACGGACGCAGAGGGACAAAGCGCCATCCCATAATTTCGCCTGCCTTTGGCTAATAGAACTAAAAATAAAAGTAAGCTGACAAAATTACAATATCAAAAGAAATAGTGCTGTCAACAAAATACTTTTAAACGACAAAAACATTAATGGCAAGTACAGTAGAACATTTGGTAAAAACACAGACAAATGTACATTTTGGCAAACGGCAATTTATTTTTAGAAAAACGAAAGGCTTGGTCGGACTATATGCCCTTGTGACTACTTGTTTACTTCTTACTGTCTCTGTCAACAACATCTGGATAAAGACGCACTATTTAGCTACAATCTGTCTAGGAATCTTCAAGTAATGTGACCATGCCGCAGTCATACAAAGTTTACGCGTTTATATTACGTATTAGTGCTGCCAATATCTAAACTACTGGGACGAGGATAATATCATTTGTAATACGGCAATTGTTAAAGGACATACTATTTATTATTATGGATCCATTAACCTACAATCACTGCCATTTGTTAACTCAGTCGAAGCGTCCTTTCGCTCATCAAAGCAATGCAGATAAATGCATTTAACGATGACACAAATTAGCTGACATTTCAAACTGAAGTGTAACCATGTATGCGGAATCACACTGAGAGTAGTAGTAACATGAAGCGTGATTTATTTCTGTCTGTAGAACTATTTCCTAATTGCTGCGATTGCGCATCATTTCAGACGGTGGATGCTAAAAGAAACCAAGTTTATACAAGAAAACTGTGATACAAAGTATCACATAGCGGCGTAAAAATAATTTCTATGATAGACGATGTAATGGAATTGGGATTCTAACACGACCTGCGCAGTCTTTCATATACATAAAGAAGAGGGACAGATGTATGTTATTCTACGATAAAATACAGCTGTTCCATTAATTCCCCGCGTATATTTCATCCGTTGGAAGCGCCATGTTACATGACGTCACTTGGTAAATATACGTCACGAAGACAAACTCAACAGTAATTTTAATGAAATGATAATTACAACAAACTCGCCATGCTCCCAAACCTTGCACCCCTCCCCCCTCACTCTCACCCCAATATAAACCCATCATATGCATCAGTACATATAACATTAATAAGCACCATGAACAAGTTGAGAACGTTTGACGTCATACAGTGCAAGCTATATGACGTAAGCAATGCCTTAATTGTTTGTCGCATGACTACTAGTGTATTGAAACGCAGAACTTTGCATACTTGGGCGCCCAGTGGAACAGCCTGTAAACATAGCAGCCTGATTACCTTGACCTCCGAGATAATATATAGTGCACCAACAATAGAGTAAACAATGGGGTTATTGTTTGTTGTGTTAGAATCGAAATAATAAATACGTACCTGTATTTTATCGGTGAATAAAATACAGTTAGTCGTTCGGATGCGAGTAATTAAATAACTCGTTCTTACGCACTCGTGATTTAATTACTACGCATCCGAACTCCTAACTGTATTTTACACGGGAGTCATAGACAAAGGGCGCGCGTATCCACCGCTCTAAAGCAAAGCGTAATTTCCGGGACTACAGCATCACGTAGTTAACAGAGGTACCCGTAGCCCATCCCGGGATTTAACAGCGGAACCTGAAACCAGTTAGCGCGGATCCTTCCTTTAGAATCACTTTCTGGTAAGGTAAAAATGCCTTGATTTCTTTTCCCGCAATCAGAAATGGATCATTGTCAATTCTCGTATTTTCGAAGGTATTTCAAAGGTACATCACTGTCTGTAAGTAAAGTGCGCGTAACCAAATTAATGTCTAATTGTTTACTAATATTTCAAAGAAAAGGCTATATGTCCAACAGACCCGTTATCGTTGGATTAACGTCTTCATTCAAGAACGTACCCGCGTTCGGTTCCAATTATTTTTGACCATGATCCATTTCTGACTGCGGGAAAAGAAATCAAGGCATTTTCACGTTACCGGAAAGTGATTCTAAAGGAAGGATCCGCGCTAACTGGTTTTCAGGTTCCGCTGTTGAATCCCGGGTGGGGCTCCGGGTACCTCTGTTAAATACGTGATGCTGTAGACCCGGATATTACGCTTTGCTTTAGAGCGGTGGATACGCGCGCCCTTTGTCTATGACGACCGTCTTTCATTAGCGTGCGTCTACACAGTGAACACCAGAAGCGAGCAACACGCAGAGTGCGCAACAGAATAGGGGATGATTCGCATATATACAACTACTATTACCGTAAAATTTATATTCAACCAGCCGATGTTGCAAGGCGTCATTTGAAATGTTTCCTTATGCAAAAAGTTATGCAAGTGTTTAGCCATAGTTGACATCTGATTGTTATGTACACAGTACGTGCACTGTAAATATTTGGCCTGGCAAGCCATCGGCTTTATGCATAAGCGGATTGTTCATGAGACACACCGTTATAAAACATTAGTCAGATGAGCTATCGCGATATGGCATTGAAACAAGTCATTTGGCAGAGTATGGTAATTTTTATTTTATGTTATTGATTGGACTGCATTATGTCCTAAGTTGTAAGACTTCCGAAAGCTTTGCCAATTACCGTACACTGGCAGTATAGCGCACGTGCACGTGTCCTTGATTCTGGAATTTCTACCTGTTTATAGAACCGCATGCAGTTTACGGATACACCTTCATTGGTTCAATCGTTCGATGATTAGACAATCTCCGGATTCTCTATGACAACCCTCTTTGAAATGTTTTCTTCTATAAAACCATTCGTGGTTAGAATCTCACATTCTGCTTTGATGGTATTCGTGATATGTCATCGCGACTGCTTATTTGTTGATCTCAGTTCGGAAGCCTTCTGTAGTGGATAGTAATTTAACGTCTATCTTTTCGTCTGTATGAAAAGCGTAATTCTTTTTATAAAATTGCTCCTGTCTGTGGCCTTGATCGAGATAGCGTTTCATCTCATGTTTTATGTCGTATTTTGTAAGGGGACTGGAGGCGATCTGAAGTAATTTGTGCCAATACAAATACAAGAGTCAATACGAATATGTAAATCTGAAAGCGCTTGAGTATCAACTTTTAGTACTATATCTAGCTAGATTTTGGTTTTGTATTTTACTCTTATAGTGCTGTAAAACGGTAATTTACACATAGTATGTATTGTACCTCAGTTGGAAAATGTCCTTCTCTATTGAATGTGACGTCATTGGCCACTAGCTTTTTTTTAATAGCGACCATTCTCAATTTGTTCAATGTCTTTATTTATCTATTAATACTGCAACACCACTCTCGAGGATTATGTGTAGATTTCCTGGGTATAACCAGTACTAAACAATGTGGATTAATTATCGTGCTTAATGATAAATAACATGGCCATGGCGAGGATCGAACCCACGACCTTTCGATCAGAAGTCCGACGCTGTAAGCCTGAACCACGCACTCTACCGCATGTGACGTCATCAGTATATTTTTTTAACTGACCGGCTTATAGGCCTAATAGAACAGGATCGAATTAAAAGAGCCGCATTATATACTCTACTATCAGTGTTAAAGTTGATAAATCTGGTTAAATTGTTTTGTTTATAATATGATCAGATAAAATTAAACAGCAATATAAATAATTAATTTCGGAATAATAATATTAATATGACCTTCTTGTGATCTATTGGAACATGTTGTCGACTTCGGTCTCACCTAGCCGCGGTCGACATTATTTTGTTAGGTTGACAATTGACATGTCGCCAGTACTTAGATATCTCCGCTCTATTGCTGTTGTCGGAGTATATTGACAATCGGTTATATTATAACATAGATGCACGTGCTTCATTATACAGTGACACGTGCTGTTGTTTGTCGGAGGTATCGTTTTGGTTTGATTGGTTGAAATGGATAAATGATAGACAACTGGCGACATGTTAATTTCCGATAGCTCCCTCACTGGAATTTCATTTTAATAGTAGTTATATATCTGGCTTATGGCGTGTATATACGGACCTGACCTGATATAATGTAAAACTTGCTATTGTGTAACACACTGGGACTAACTTTTATGCAATCTGTATGGCGATCATTTTTAAATAAGCCTTTCCCTTTTTTTAGCTTGTTTCTTTCGTTTAAACACACATATAATTGTACAACGGTGGCATTGAAAGGACTTAGCAACATTGCCAGACAAGAATACAAATCCGATATCATCTTATAATTATTTTACGCCGTTTAACAAAATGGTCATTAACTTGTCTAATCTTGCGTTCGATTCAAAATTAAAATAATCTAAAGAGAGGAAAACACAATTATATTAACAAAATCCTTTCCAACGTTTCCTTTTTCCAATTCTGAATTTATTGGTTGCTTTCCTTTCGCTTTCGTAAAATAACCCGGATGATGTAGCTGCCAATACGCAGATATTTGGACAAGAACAAAATGACAGTGCTTTTCAAATCAATTTTAATGACGTAATTTTATTGCGTATATATTTGCGTATGGCGATATACGTGCCATATCACGACATTACACACACAGGAAACCGACAAAACATAAGAACCCAGATAATATTCATAAACAGGAACAACGTTAACAACGCATTTAATATATTTGAAAAACAGAAAACACACTCGGTAAATGGGTTAACCCGACGTTTTACGCAGTCAGATGGTGGTTCATTAAACAGAAATTCTAGAAATTCTAATCTGTAATGAGGTCTCTCTTTATCATAGACACTACAGCTTAATGTTGGTGTTGATGTGTTGCAAATTATGTTAGAATAAGATTTATGCTGGATGCTTAACCTTATATCGTTTTTCCCGAAGAGATGAAGTCATGTTGCTCCGATTAGATGTCCTAAGGACGCTCCTATATCAGAGTCCCTGAATTACACACTTTTAGTACTATGTCTAGCTATATTTTAGGTTTTGTATGTTATTCTTATAGTGCTGTGAAACGGTAATTTACACGTAGTATTTATTGTACCTCAATTGAAAAATGTCCTTTTATTTCTATTTACACATGTACATTAGTTTACAAATTTCCACTGATCCGACACCTTGTTACAAAGTATTTAGCAGATTATTTAACCTTGAGCTCGATATTTAGTTCCAGTTGCTGGCTATATAAATTGTTAGATATTTTTTTCTAGTATTCTCATATCTGTCTGGAGTCGATATTTTGTTGCCAACTATCCAAAATGACAAAATGTTGTACATATAGAGTTTTCTAAAATAGGATTGTTTTCCATTTCAGGTTTCTTTTCAATTTCTCGACTGGTTTTGACTCATTATCCTACACCAGTTTGAGGTATACCAGGCTGTATAACAAAATCATTTTACTAATTGAGATGCTGAGACACGTTTTATTTATTTATTTAGACGAAATAAGAAGAAAGCAATCTTCTTTGATGTTTAGGTAAAGTTTAAGTAGCAACGTAATGTTTACTTATGTTGTTAAACCTGACTTCTGTAATCAATGTTATTAAAATGCATGCAGTTTTACTGTAAATTTTCTACACTTATGAACACTCAGATGTACTCAGATGCTTGCAGTTGATCACTGCAATCAATGTCTACAAAAGCAATCCAACTATATGATGAGAGGAAATAACTCATGATTTTATCTTTGTTTATGCGTTTAGTGATGCTGCAATATACATACATTGTGTACGGGAATTCTATTGTAACTTAAGCATTTGAAATAAATTAATGAAACGTCTAAACAGGAGAAAAATACATGCTTGATGTAAATGGATAGAACAGATATGGTGTGTGCATTAAACTAATACATTTTAATTGCAAGTTTAATAATGTTTTAAAATTTATTGCTTGTCATAGTTTTGTGTGATTCAAGTCTTACAATGACTTTAGGGCGTGAGAGGTAGCTAGCATATTTCACTACCGTTCATGAACAGTCTCAATCAACCGAGACTGCAATATTTCGTATGTGTCGTGTTCGGCCGTTTACAAAGGTACATTCTCATTCTCTTTTAAAGACTTCCCCCATCCATACCTAACACTTTATTTTTCTAGTACGGAAAGACAGTAATGGATAAAGATTCATGAACTGGACGTTAAATTTGGTCATTACATAAGTTGCTATCTCTTGGATGAATATTAATTTTTATATATAAATCTGGTGTGGAAGCGTCCGTTTTATTTACCGCGCATGCGCAGACAATTTTAGAGAAATTATCAGGACGCCATTTTTATTGCATCGCAGTTGAGGATCGTGAGCATTTCGATTGAGCATATAAAACGAATTGCATTAAAGTTCGTGAGTAACGGTTGTCCAAAAGTTCGCGACGAAAGGTAGGTACGTGTATATGTTGTGAGTTTTGAGATGATGTATTGGATAAATGTATTTATTTTTGTCTCAAGCGCTCTCGACTGCCTGAGGCTGTGGTCAGTCGCGATGAACTTCTAAATTCAGAATGTTGCGTTTTGAGAAATGCAAATCTGCTTACATGTTTTTCGGGAATGTTTGATGTGGTTGGTGTGTGGTTGGTGTGTGTATAAAAAGTTGTTTTATAACAGTGTGGTGAATATCCGATCTACTTGTGAAATTGTTGATGATTTTGTTTTTTTGTGTGAATGCGCATGCGTCAGTCGACCTTGACCTTGTCAGTTTTGATTGTTTTGGAAGCATCTTAAAAGCTGCATTGTTTTGACGTGTTTCAGGAAGTATTCAAGGCGGTTTCAGTTGAGATAAGTAGGTGTGATATTCTGTTATTGTGACGGTTGTAAATTTAGTAATGAGACGAGAACTTCGGCTACCTGTGAAGATTGTTTACGTTTTGTTATTTTGTGTGAATGAGCATGCGTGGAAGTCAGTGGTAGGGTTTGCCCTGTTAGTTATGTTTGCATTGTGTTTGTATGGTCGTATTCGAGGAAGTTTTCAAGAAAATTTCACTTGATTGACATTGTAAGTAGATGTGACATTCAGCTATGGTGGCGACTGTAAAATTTGCAATGAAACAATAAATGCACTTGAGAAATAGCTGTGCTATTACAAGTGTATAACAATTTTGACGGGAGAGTTGCAGTTTGTTGTTCTCCTATGCATATATTGAAACATCAGTTGGGGATTAAATTGGCATTGACAGTGAGATTATCCTTTGGTGAGTGGGAATCACTGAGTAACACATATCCGAAATGAAGTAATGTGTTTCGCTTGTCCTGTGTACATATAAATGTACGGGTTGTGCAGGAAAGAGGGGCCAGTGCCTTTTCTAGAAGTGTTGGCGGTCATCAATAAGGAAATTGATGTGTCGCTGTTGGCGAAGGTCATACATTGTCAGAGATTTCAAAACCTATCGGTATTTGGAAAAATGTGTCTACCTTATTTTGAAGCTGTTCTGGCAGCGAATAAGTTCCAAACTGCCATGATCATGATGAACTATCAGCGTGTGATCATTTTGTGTAAATATTACACCCAGACTCATACAGCTTACGATTCACTGGCATTATTTTGCTGTGTAGTACCTAGCAATTTAATCGAGAAACCACGTCTATTTATAGAACATAATGTACACGCTTTATGGACATGATGGAACCAACGGTCATAGTCTACGGCACGTTATAAGTGGAACCAATGTTTTAGTGAGGCACGCATTTGGATACGTATTTTCGTATTCACTTTTTGCAACAATTAATGGAATTAAAACACGAGAAACTCACAATAAATATAATATATATAATTGAACATGAAATAACAAACAAACACATTTTTAAAGCGGAAAATAAAAATGAAATAAATCAAGTACGAAAATAAGACCGATTTTGTCAAGCAAACTGATCGAAGATTGGTTTCAACCGCGCATCGTTAACAGTACTGTTCAAATACCTTACCGTTTCGTTGGTCCCGGTACCGTACCGTTTAATTCTAACGGTATCCAACCCTAGTAGTATAGAATGTACCACCCAAATGTTGAGAACACAATTCATGACTTTTTTGAAGGGAAATACTCCAGAAATGTTATAGCCCGACGTCCGGGGCTAGTCAAAATTGAAGTCGTCTTGTAGCAAATTCCATGCAGGTAGCCAGTCGGGCTAGTCCAAAAGAAATTACCACTGCTTACATTACACGATCTGTGTATAACAAACAAATGTAGTATGTGAATTATTAGGTGTAGAAATCACACTTAATAATGATCTTAAATAACAATCTTAACATTATATAACTTACATTACGACAAGTAAATTGATGTACAACTAAACTTGTATTCATCATATATAAAATAGACAGTGTACCTTTAAAATAAACCTGTAAGCAAATTAATACAAATCACTGCTTCAATGCACATCACTATAAACTGACCACACAAGTGACCAATCAGATCATTGCTTACCTGAAATGCATTTTCCCGCTTTCTGTCTTTGTGTCAGATCTTGGAAAAACACCTTAGAGTCGACATGAGTTTTCTTGAAAGTTGTATTGAAGGTATTGTTTCCCTCTTTTTCTCTTTTATTGTGTATATTGATAATTCTGAGATTTTCTGGAGTTGTCTTGGATTGAATTGGATTGTTTCAATCTAGTTATTTATTTTAACATTTTGCACAACTAATCAAATGCATGCACTTCTAATTTGCAGTAAGCAGATTGTGAGAGTGAACAAAGCCATGCATGTAAAAGGCCTCTAGAGCCAAACTCTAGGTAGGTTATGAAATTGTAGGCTATAGCATTGTAAATTGTAAACATATTTGTGTGTATATTACTATTGTATTAAGCTCTGACATAAATATTACTCTAGGAAATATATCGGCATCTCTGTATTTAGTATGGGATAGTTGTACAAATTATGAAAAAGATAACTTAGAAAAAATACAATATGAAGCCGCGCGAATAGTTACTGGCCTGACTCGTTCTGTCTCTATACAAAAATTGTTAACTGAAATTGGTTGGGTCTCTCTGGCCGACCGAAGACACATTCAAAAGTTGATATTGACCTTTAAGTTTACAAATGGAGTTTTACCGAGTTACTTGAATGAAATATTCCCTGCAACTGTTTCGGAATCGAATCCTTACAACTTGAGAAACAGTTCCAACTTCGTTACTTTACCTAGAAGAACAGAACTGTTTTCGAGATCAGTCTTACCGTCATCTCTAAAAGTTTGGAATGAACTTGATATCAATATTCGCGAAGCACCATCCCTTTCGAGTTTTAAAACTAGGCTTAACAATTACTTTAAACCACCGATAGTACCCCAATACTACATACTGGGTGATAGGTACCTTTCAGTTCTACATGCGCGTTTGCGAAACAACTGCAGCAATTTAAATGCTGATCTCTTTCTTAATCATTTGAGTGATAATCCCAATTGTATATGTGGTAATGGTTTTGAAGATGTTGAGCATTATTTGTTTAGATGTGTAAATTTCAGAAATGAAAGACGGCAATTATTTTTAGACACTCGTATATTTCATCCTTTAAGTACTCACAAACTTTTATACGGCATCGACCAACTAAAAGACGAGGAAAATCATATTCTATTTACTCAAGTGCAAAACTATATTAAAAACACTAAACGATTCCAAAATCCTTAACTTTGTATCAATATAACGTTTTATTTTGTCTATATCTACTGTCGTTATGTTTCTATCAGCCTGAACGGGGATATTGTGGTGTTATTTCGGTGGAGATTGCGTGGGGGTAGAATGGCACGGCAGAGTTTACATTTTTGGATTTTTTTTTATTATTATTTTATTATATTATTTTTTTTTTTTCTGCGTTTTTCTGTATCAAATTTCTATTTAAATATATTGTTACAATTTCAAACCGATAATCATATACACTTCTTCAGCCACAATGGAGAGAACTGTAACTAATGTTGTAATAACTTGTAGTTCAATCCACTTGCATATGTTTCTATGAATATTGTGATGTTGAATTGATGTATTGTAACATATCTGCAATAAAATATTATTAAACTAAGTATTTAGTAAATATATGAGTGGATCAATTCGTTATTTAGCTATGTTTGACTAAATTATGTTACTGCAAAGTTGACATGTATTATTGTTAATATGTTAAATATATGTAATCCTACTTATTATTATATGTATGTATTTTCAGGACCATAAATAAATATAGTACGGAGCAACGTACAGAGTGATATTATAATAAACTATTTATAAACTTATACTGGACTATTAGTATAACCTACTATACCCACATGAATAGCCCAGATATAACAATGGTGCCTCCAGTGAGAACAAGACTGTTGATGTTTCGTGTATGTGTGATAAGTCATTACCATACAGGGATACATGTGCTATTGTACAACCTTGTTCTGAGAGTTCTTTTCAGAATCTTGAGGTTAGTCCTATGGTGATTTCATATGGTCAACGATATTTACCCATTATTGTTCCTATCTCAAATGTATCGTCAAAGACTGTTGTTTTGGAAGCTAAGAGTATTATCGCTCAACTTCAGCCAGTTTCCATTGAAGAAGGACATCTGAGTTCAAGTAAAGAGGGTTCAGAGCAAGAACAAGTTTCTTTCTTGAATGATATTGAGATAGACAAAGATAACTTGACACCTGACCAATATAGCGAAGCTGTTAACATGCTTTCTTCATTTGAAGACATCTTTTCTAAAGGTGATGATGACATAGGATTTACAAATCTTGTAAAACACAAGATTGATCTTAAAGATGACACGCCTTTTAAACAAAGATATAGAACCATTCCCCCTTCCATGTTTGATGAAGTTCGTGCACATTTACGGAAACTCTTGGCCTGTGGAATTATTCGAAAATCCCACAGTCCTTGGGCCTCAAATATAGTATTGGTACGGAAAAAGACCGGTGAACTTAGACTATGTGTCGACTTTCGCCAGCTGAACAATCTTACAAAGAAAGATAGTTATGCATTACCACGAATAGACGATATTCTGAATACTTTGGCAGGCAGTTGTTACTATTCTGTTCTTGATATGAAAAGTGGCTACCATCAGGTCGAATTAAAGGAAAGTCACAAAGAGGGTACCGCTTTTACAGCTGGTCCTCTTGGTTTCTTTGAATATGAACGTCTCCCATTTGGCTTGTCATGTGCTCCTGCAACCTATCAAAGGTTGATGGAAGAGTGTTTAGGTGACATGAATTTAAAGATATGCATCATATATCTAGACGATGTAATTATCTTTGCCAGAACATATGAAGAGCACATGGAACGTCTCAAATTGGTACTACAACGATTGAGAGAATGTAATTTGAAACTTGCCTCTTAGAAATGTAAATTTTTCAAGAGCAAGGTCCATTATGTAGGCCATGTAGTTTCATCTGAAGGCATTGGAACAGACCCATCAAAGATTGAAAAGATACAGAACTGGCCCAAACCAAGCTCACCCGAGGAAGTTAGATCATTCCTAGGCTTTGCTGGTTATTATAGGAAGTATATTAAGAATTATGCATCTATAACACAGTCATTAACTAAACTTATACCACCATCCATGCATTCCAAAAAGACTAGAAAGAAGAAAACATCAGTGCCACCACCGAACTTCAATTGGGGACCAGATGAAGAGAAATCTTTTCAGACTATTTAGGATATACTCTCTTCTCCTCCTGTTCTTGGTTATGCTATATTCTCAGAACCTTTTGAACTGCATACAGATGCAAGTTGTAGTGGTCTAGGTGCAGTCCTATACCAGGAGCAGGAAGGCGTTAAGCGAGTTATTAGTTATGCTAGCCGTGGATTAAGTAAGTCCGAGAAGAATTATTCTGCACACCGTCTTGAATTTTTAGCTTTAAAATGGGCAGTTACAGAAAAATTCTATGATTTTCTCTATGGTCAGCATTTCACTGTCTTTACTGACAATAATCCTTTAACATATGTATTGTCTTCTGCAAAATAAGATGCAACAGGGCATCGATGGCTTGCCTCTCTTTCTGCTTTTGACTTTGATATTGTCTATCGGCCTGGTAAAAGCAATGCAGATGCTGACGCCCTATCTCGTTTACCTACCAAGGAACCCGAGGTAATGAATTCTGAAACCATTCAAGCTATTTGTAATACCGTACAAGTCCCTCCAATTGAAACCATTTCGGTTAATCCCGATATATGTGACAACATAAGTATCCAAGATGATGAAATGGAATTGTCCGCCATGTCCACAAGTGATTGGAGAAAAGCTCAAAGGGATGACCCTGTATTACTTCTATGGATACAAGCCAAGTTAACCCATACAACAAACACAAGGAAAGATATACCCAATACAAAACCACACATGGATATCCTTAAAACACAAGACAAGTTAAAACTTGTAAGAGGAGTACTCTACAGAACTGTGATAATGCAGAACGAAACGAAGGAGCAACTGGTATTACCAGAATCCTTTATTGCTCAAGTTTTGAAATCGTTTCATGATGACATTGGCCACCAAGGAATAGAGAGAACTCTTTCAATCATTCAAGAACGGTTTTACTGGCCGGGAATGAACAAAGATGTTCACCATTATATAGACAATTGTGAAAGATGTATTTTATTCAAACACTCACAATTAGACAAAGCCCCTCTTGTCAACATTACCACAACTCATTCTTTTGAACTTGTGTGTATTGACTTCTTAACCCTTGACAAATGTAAAGGTGGTATTGAAAATGTGTTAGTGATCACAGATCACTTTACGAGGTTTGCACATGCAATTACAACAAAAAACCAAACTGCAAGAACAACAGCAGAAGCACTTATTACATATTTTAATGATTTTGGTTACCCGGAAAGATTACACTCAGATCAAGGAGCAAATTTTGAAAGTAAACTCATTAAAGAGATCTGTAAAATCAACGGCATCACAAAATCTAAAACGACACCGTACCATCCTATGGGAAATGGAATGTGTGAACGATTCAATAGAACATTGATAAATATGATAGGCACTTTACAACCAGAGCAGAAACAAGACTGGAAGAAACATATAAGCCACTTAGTCTATGCATATAACTGCACCAAACACAAGTCAACTGGATTCTCTCCCTTTGAGCTAATGTTTGGTGGCAGAATTGGAATACTCCCCGGAGATCTACAATTTGGTCTAACAACAAAGTCTAAAGACACCAAATTTATAGCGGACCTGAAAGAAAGAGTACAGAACTCGAAAGAAACAGCACAGAAATTTATAGAAAGAGCCCAAATAGTACAGAAAAATAATTATGACACGAAGATTAGAGGAAACGTACTACAAGCAGGAGACCGAGTATTGATCAGGATCCTAGCATTTGAAGGAAAACATAAACTTGTAGATAAATGGGAAACAGATGTGTACATAGTACAGAAACAGACAAATCCAGAAACACCAGTTTATGACCTAGTCAAGGAAAACGGTGAGGGAAAACCAAGACGTTTACATAGAAATTTACTTCTACCGATTGGATCGAAACTTAAGATAGAACCATCACCTCCAGGAACAGAAAAACCAGAACACAGGAGAAGACCCAGAGTAAAGATAACTTGTCCCAAAGACAACACTTCCATTATTTACTCGGAGGCTTCTGAAGAAAAGAAAAAATGTAGTGATGAAATAGATGAGGAAAAGAAGAACAATGAAGAATATGAGGAAAAGGAGATTTCTGATGATGCTACTGATATGATATATATAGTAGTCGATCAACCTCAGAGTGACGATTCTACAGAGGTAAACGTGGATGAATCTGACTATCAAAACAGCATACAGGAGATAGAACAGAGCGAGGAAATGAATGCAGCTGTTATGTCAGAACTGGATAGTATGACAGACACTAGCATTTCTGATAGTAACACTCCTATAAGTACAGAGGTAAAACAAGTAATCATAGCAGAAGACGCAGGAATGAATATATCAGATATTAGTCAATCTGGTATTTCTGAAATACGTGTTTCTGAAAGAGATTTTAGAGTAAGTGAGACAGAACAAAATGATTTGGTTGAATTAAATACGAATATCATTAAGCAGGATCTTGCAGTAAAGCAAGATATGGCCAACTTGCTTAGAGATGACAGTATTGTAATGTTGACAGCAAATCAACATGGAGATGATATGTCTATAACACCTCCGTTTGCACATAGTACGGGTACTAACGATAAATCATATAATATAAAAATTTCAGATAAAACTGAGGATAATAGGACAACACCGATTATTCAAAAAAGAGCAGAAGTTCCTGTAAGACGATCCACGCGGAATAAAAGACCACCTAAATGGATAACAATGGGTGATTTCATCATGAAGTTACAGAAGAAAGATAAATGAAATGTTCATATATAAATGTATTTTAATTGTATATATACTATACATGTGAAGTTATCATGCAATTACGGAGAAAGAAGAAACAAAATATTGAATTATGTGTGTGTTCTTCTTTGCTGTAAAACAAGATGATTTTGGTTGATATCAGCAGTTAACGTTTTGATAAGAAGGAAATAAATCAATATGTAAACTGAACGTTAACTATGTGTTGTTTCATTTTATCATTGTCATTTGTAAATAAATATTTTATTGCTGTCATGTACCTGATAAATGACGAGGACGTCATTTCAAGGACAGGGGAAGTATGTAGTATGTGAATTATTAGGTGTAGAAATCACACTTAATAATGATCTTAAATAACAATCTTAACATTATATAACTTACATTACGACAAGTAAATGGATGTACAACTAAACTTGTATTCATCATATATAAAATAGACAGTGTACCTTTAAAATAAACCTGTAAGCAAATTAATACAAATCACTGCTTCAATGCACATCACTATAAACTGACCACACAAGTGACCAATCAGATCATTGCTTACCTGAAATGCATTTTCCCGCTTTCTGTCTTTGTGTCAGATCTTGGAAAAACACCTTAGAGTCGACATGAGTTTTCTTGAAAGTTGTATTGAAGGTATTGTTTCCCTCTTTTTCTCTTTTATTGTGTATATTGATAATTCTGAGATTTTCTGGAGTTGTCTTGGATTGAATTGGATTGTTTCAATCTAGTTATTTATTTTAACATTTTGCACAACTAATCAAATGCATGCACTTCTAATTTGCAGTGAGCAGATTGTGAGAGTGAACAAAGCCATGCATGTAAAAGGCCTCTAGAGCCAAACTCTAGGTAGGTTATGAAATTGTAGGCTATAGCATTGTAAATTGTAAACATATTTGTATGTATATTACTATTGTATTAAGCTCTGACATAAATATTACTCTAGGAAATATATCGGCATCTCTGTATTTAGTAAATATATGAGTGGATCAATTCGTTATTTAGCAATGTTTGACTAAATTATGTTACTGCAAAGTTGACATGTATTATTGTTAATATGTTAAATATATGTAATCCTACTTATTATTATATGTATGTATTTTCAGGACCATAAATAAATATAGTACGGAGCAACGTACAGAGTGATATTATAATAAACTATTTATAAACTTATACTGGACTATTAGTATAACCTACTATACCCACATGAATAGCCCAGATATAACACAAACGCCAGTCAGGCACCTGTAATTAAACATTTATCACTGTATGCAATATGTGGGTGGGGTAATGCTAAAAAAACAACAAAAAAACTCTGTCCTAAATTGTTCAATCTTATCATTGCTACGCTTTCACTCAATGTCTACTGACAACACAACTTAAACATACATCAATTGGTTATGAGTAGATAAGAATTACTGTTTTTTTTAAACTTTCTCGGTATTTAATGAATTATAATGGGTATCTGAATCCGTTAAATCAGAATCAGCTTTAACATAATGAGATGTCGTCAGCTGGGTATAAGTAATAGGTATAGTCAGGTCTCAGTGAGCTGGTTAATTTAAAATTGTGATAAAACAAGATACGTAAAAGTATTTCCAAACAAGATAAATGATATTAAACAGACAAAAACAAACATACATATTATTTTTAAGGCAAGTAAAAAAGACAGGGCTAGTGGGGGAAAAACAGGGCTAGTGGATTTCCAGGGCTAGTCCCCTTAAAAAAATTCTTGGAGCCCTGAATATACTGCAAAGCCTTTAAGGTCGGAAGTCCATTATGATGTTTGAATTCTTCTGCTGCATCTTGCAAGCAATATTGCACTTGTGAACACTTGTGTTTACATAAAGATTATCTGTGTTATGCTAAGTATTTGGATCTGCACAGGTATGTATTTTGGCTTGTGCACTGTGATAGCAGCAAGTGGACAGGAAACTAGAATTTTCTTTTATTTACTTTGTGTGTGTCGGAGTGGAAATATAACCCAAAGATCAGAATTTTGTGACGCTGTTAATGCCAACAACAGGCAGGGGGATAATGATATGTATTCCTCTCTCCTTTCAGCAGTCCTCCTTGCACGTGTTGGTCAAGCCTGGTTGAATTTGTTGACAAAAGTGGTTGCCTTCAGCGTAGTACGTGGTGAAAGTGTTTCCACCTAAGTTGGGTATGTTGCAAGTCATTCAATTTTGCTGCTTATATATATATATATTTCTTGTGTTCATGTTGTTTTGTCTCTTTATGTGCCTTGTAAATAATGCCAGCAATAACACTAAGTCGGCTTGATGTTTCTATGGTCACTCACTAAACATGCAGGAAAGCCATGCATTTTTCAATAACATTTCTGAAAGTAGTCGTTGCAGTGAATTCTGTAAACTCTGGTATATGCAGGTGACAATGACATGGAATATATGGTTGCAGTTATACGTTGGCAGAGGTAGGGTCTTGGGCACTCGCATGTCTGAAGTATTTAAAGGAAATTTGCATACTGTTCCCTGAACTGCAATAGCAGCAAGTGAACCGGGAAATAACGATTTATGATATCCAGTGCCCTTTGTTTCACCATGGAAATACACGACAAAGCTTACAATTCCTTTATAATGTCAGTGACCATAATGGGTCAATATTACTATGTATTGCTCTTTCATTTCAACAGTCCGGCTTCCAGGGCTGGTGGAAATTATGCACACTTCTCAACGTAATCCTATAATTGCACTCGCTTATGTAAAGCAATTAGCATCCACAGCGGCGATCAGCGATTACCCCGGGCAGTTTTATCAACAATCACCATGCCGGAAGTTCCGCCTCCAAATTACTTTAATTGACAGTCGGCATTGTCGACATTATCCAATCAATTGACCCGATCTATTTTAATCCAGACCCGCTAGCTAATGAAACGACTACTACAGGTAAATCACATGTTCGTCACGTGATTACCTGTTCGTCACGTGGTGAGCTGAAAATGGCGATTCACTGAACAAATGTTATTTATTTTTTGCATTAGGTAAAGTGGTAATAAAGTTAAGAATCTCATTTGTAGCCCCGTACCTATATAAAGTTATGACTTTTTTCTCTCTCCATTAAATGAATATCTCAACTGTAATATGAAACTCAATATCTATATTGAAATTTAAAAATGCAGATGTGATTCTTACTGTTGCTACTGTTTCACCCAATGGCAGTCTACAATACCACTGAAACATACATTAATTGTCTGAAGAGTAAATAAGGATTGTTTCCTTTACTGTGTATAATGAATTGTAATGAGTATGCAAGACGCAGTTTTAACAAATTGAGAAATCAAAAGAATTCAGGACTTGTGTCCATTTTTTGGGACTAGTCACATTTGTTTTGGGACTAGTCACTTTTGACAGGGTGACTAGTACCGGACTAGTGCCTAAAAAAAATATTTGTACAGCCCTGCAGCGTTGTGTGTGCAGTGGAATTCTGCCATCTAACTTCGGTATGTTTCAAGACGTTTGGCTTTGATGGTTATATATATAATATATATATATATATACGAGGGGTGTTCAAAAAGTAACGGAAACTTTTGTTTGAGTAGGGTCTTTTTTATAAAATTTCATACAAGGGTGCCTTAACTCATCAGGGATATGTTCTTTGAACATTATTACATGGTCATAAGGTATGCGTTCACTAGCGTCACTATGGCAACGTCAAGTAACGTTGAGCGGGGCACGTCAGATGATTCGTTAATAATATTTGGAAATCTACATACCGTAACAAGTTTGCGTCTTCAAAGTTTCTCAAAATACTCTCATAAGTATTTCACACATTTTCCCCATCTTTTTCCCCATGATGAGAAACATTTTTCTAAGTTCTCTACTTGAATTTTCCCGATAATTTCATAAACAAGAACTGGAAGATCGTGAACGTCATAGAAGTGTTGACCGCACATTTTTGTTTTAATGGCGGGGAACAGGTAAAAATCACACGGGGCCATATCTGGTGTGTAAGGAGGGCGCTGTCTATATTAAGTTCAGTAAGGGTTTCCTGGGTAATCGCAGCGTAATGTGATGGTGCATTACCATGATGTAGCTCAAAATACAAAATTTGATAAGAGAAGCGCTGCTCCATGTCTGAATTCGAACAATTTCAAAGTGCGATTGACAATCACGCACTGTAGCATGAAAATGATGTCAAAAACGTTCGCTCGCGTACCTGATAAATGTAGAAAGCTCGGGAAACGTCAACGTGCATCTTCAAGCAATTGTGGCGTAAGGAAATGTGTAGTTGCTCTATTTAAAATATACAAAAACTAAAGAGTTTGTGTAACCTTACGTGTTGCCCCGCTCAACGTTACTTGGCGTTGCCATAGTGACGCTTGTGAACGCATACCTTTTGATAAGGTAAACATGTCCATAGAACATATCCGTGATGAGTTAAGGTACCATTGTATAAAATGTCATATAAATGGTCCTACTCAAACAAAAGTGATGGCATTTTTCCTGTTACTTGTCGAACACCCCTCGTATATACGTTTTGTATCGTGTTGCCGTTTTTTTGTCTATTTGTGTGGCCCGTAAGTAATAACAGCAATAGGACGAAGTTGGCTTGCTGTTGGTATGTTTGCTCAATTTACATACTGGAAAGCTATGAATCTGTCGCTTTCGAGCTGAAAACGCTATACATATGGACCACTTTCTCATCCGGTAGTTCGTCTGGTAAACTTCATGCTGGCTAAAACTCTTGCATTTCTTCATGGCCCTTTATCAAACTTTCAATACATACTCATCATGACAACATTGACATGACCTTAAAAATATGCAGGTCACGGATACACTGAAGGGCATCAAACGGGTTGAATACTGACTTTTCTTCTTTACGGGCACATACCGTTCGCTATAACTCTCTCAATTATACATCTGTCAAAATGTAAAAAAAAAAGATTTTTGAATTAAAGCTGCAGTGGGTTTATTTCCACGGATGATATAGACAGTGTCAAGCACTATCATATAATCTAAAAAAAAATTGTTACCATCACTTTCGCATTAAATCACCCGATGCACACAGCCGTTACTTAAAACAACTGATTTAAAATGTATGCTCTTTTAAAAAGGTGTACACACTTGCTAACTCTTGCGTTTACATGTTCTAGTAAATTGTGAAACAGATCCATATTTGATTTTCAGTCATTTCATGCAGTACATCACAAGTTTTTGTTTATTTTCGTTGTTCGTTTTCAACAATATAAAACATTAAAATCCATAATCCAAGCGTACCTTCTCTTTGCCAGATGCATTTTATAAGGCGTCACTCACATCAGGTTACTTTACATGATGTTTTCATTATTTCATTAATATAAAAATAAGCCACATGGGACCCCTCCAAACCCCCATGTCATGTTCATTTTGGTATTTTTTATCATACAAGTTCAAGGTCTTTGTTGTGACACCGCATATGGAAGCGTTGCTTCATTGTTAATGAAATGCGTACTATAGAATTCGCATAAACTCTACAGTTCTCAGGTTATTCATGTACTGTTCTAGGCCTGTTTCCCATGTCTTATTTTGATGTATAAAATTATAGAGAATGGACCTTGCAAACATGTTCATTCGTGTTTGGCGCTATATAACCTTGTATGTGTTGAGGTGCCGTAAAACTCAGTTCAAATTCTAAAAGAAAAATTTAAATATAATATGCAACATTTTCTCGAATGAAAATGATCCATTACCGTAAAGTCAATAATAAGAAGCATTGTATAAATTGCATTTTGCCGCAAGAAAATATCCAGGAAATACCTATTGTATTTATGAGTTGCCAACATCCAAAAATAGAAAGTTTAACATTTCTCACTAAACTTAAGAATTATGGACAAAAATGACCTAAATGGAGAAATAGATGTGTAATTTCGAGATGGCCAAATTTTGAGTTTTTATGCAAAAACCTTCGCTCAAGTCAGTGTTCAATCTAGCTTTGCCAGACAGGGTGCCATTTCAGCCCATGGACTTTGCAATTGGGGGCCATTGTAAAAAAAATGGGGTCCAAACAAAAATACTACAAAGTCAATAAAATCATACCTTTAAATAATGTATTTTGTTGCTTTGACTCCAATGTCTCAGTGGCAGTTATCTTATAATAAATGGAACTTGAAGTGAACTGTAAACTTGCACACAATTTAACTAATTAAACGTTTGAACTGTCAATCAACAGTAATATGTACAGTATATTGTACTATATAGTGAGTAGGGCTATCACCTGACTCAAATGAGAAAGTAGCGTCACAAGGTTTATCATCTGACTTCGGTTTTTTCGCTTCATCATTGATGCTGACACGGCTAATGTAAAGCCATGGCAACAGACGGGTTACATTGTATTTACTATGTAAAATACTGTACAGTTTAGTTTATCAATCGCAACACAGTCAGCAGGTGCGCGCGGTGTGCCTAAATAGCAGAATGGGAGAAAATGACCAAAGTTAACGAAATGACCATCGCCGATAGAGTGCGCCCGGCGGGCCCATTCCTTATGAGAAATTGCGCCATTTCGATCGCAAAGGGGTCAACGGCGCAACCTAGATTGAACACTGCTTAAGTATGCCATTCATTTTTCACGTAGTTGATTTCCACTCCAAGCAGTTTGTCATCAAACTCCACATAAGTACGCCATTTTATTTACTGGAAATGAAATAATAAAGTCTGGGTTTGACGTGAGCTGCATTGTACCATCCCTGTAAACTCGATCATAAAACATTGTAATAAAGGAATCTGATGAAGGCTTCACTGACAAATTTTAGATCATAATGTTAAATCGGAACAACAGTTGCTCTTTGTGGCTTGTAAAAATTGTTCAGCCTTTAGTTAGTGATGTACCAATTAATCGATTGTAACTGATGCAAGTCTATAATCGATCTTCGGTTGAAAATGCACTTAATGTTCAAAATAGGTCTGTTGGAAAGGAATTTCAGGATTGTTATTCTTGTCATTTGGTAAACGATTAAGGTCAATGTTACTATAAATAGGATTTTGGCTGCCATTTTCCCTTACCAAAAACTTCACCTCATCGGAATTGGCATGGGATTGTTACTTAGGTTATCCAAAGGTCAAGGACACTATTACTGAAAATACAAATTGATTTTTATCTCGACTACTCCTCTGACACTTCATGGTGAATTTTCATGAAATTTTGCAGGAATGTTGCCCATGATGTCTAGTTGATCCTAGCAAAAATTCACTTTGAAATCCAGCATGGCTGCCAAAGCTAAAAATAGATTATTAAAAAACAAGTTTGTAGCGACTACTTTTTGAAAACTATAAGTGATATTGAAATGTGACTTTTTGTAAAATGCTCAGCATGACATGTTTCTTGTAGAAGATCGCTTTGATTTTATCTTAAACATTGCTAGTAACCATCATTGTTTACATAGAGTTAAATAGTTAAGACTTGTAGCGACTGCTCCTCTGCAACTACTGTTAAAAATGCGATTTTTTGGCGACTACGTCTGAAAAACCATAAGAGATATTGATTTACCAAAATGACTGGCACGACATGTTGTTGGTCCTAACCAAATTTCATTTCGATTGGATGTCAAACATGGCCACCAGCGGCCATCTTTGTCTACATAGAGTTATATAGGAAAAACTTGTGGCGACTACTCCTCTGAAACTACTTGACAGATTGTTATTAAACTTCACAGGAATGTTGCTCTTGATGTCTAGTTGATCCTAGCAAAACATCAGGTCGGCCGGAAATTCTAAATGGCCGTCACGGCTAAATATAGATTTGTTTAAAAATGCGATTTTGTGGTTACTTCTGAAAAACCATAAAAGGTATTGATTTGCAACCTTCACCAAAATGACTGGCACAACATGTAGTTGGTCCTAACCAAAATTCATTTTGATTGGATGTCAAACATGGCCACCAGCGGCCATCTTTGTTTACATAGAGTTATATAGGAAAAACTTGTGGCGACTTCTCCTCTGAAACTACTTGACGGATTTCATTAAACTTCACAGGAATGTTGCTCTTTATGTCTAGTTGATCCTAGCAAAAATTCAGGTCGGCCGGAAATTCAAGATGACCGCCACGGCTAAAAATGGATTTTTAAAAATGCGATTTTGTGGCGACTTCTGAAAAAGATATTGCTTTGCAACCTTCACCAAAATGACTGGCACGACATGTAGTTGGTCCTAACCAAAGTTCACTTTGACTGGATGTCAAACATGGCCACCAGCGGCCAGCTGTGTTTACATAGACTTACAGTTGCTGCCACGCGGATTACGACTTGTTCGCAGCATCCCCGCGGCTGTTTTTCAATCGAAGTCACGAATCCCCGCGATCATACCGCGGATTGTCACCGGAAATATCGCGGTGATTCCCCGCGACCTTAAGAATTGCTGCGATTGCAAAATCCAGTCTCGAAAGAAAGCAATCACCGCGATTCTCTGTGATAGGTTCGCGGGGGAAATTAGAGCAGGGATCAATAAAAAATGTAATAAAACTGATGAATACAATGAATACATTTCGAAAGCAATACGTATTTCAACATTTTAATGCACTGAATAACACATATTTTTCGTTTTTGTTGTCCAAAAGTCGCATTTCTCTTCACCGGACATAAATTGGCTACCCACAATCCTTTGCGATGTGTGTACCTATTAACGGGTTTATGACCCGGAATTCTTTACAATTTTTTCGGATTATTTCTGACTAAAGAACCAATCGATGTATTAATAATCAACAGGAGATAGGAATCGCCATATAACTATTGTTAAAACATTATCCAGGCATTTGAATTTTCCGAAAACAAAATAAAATTGTCTTCTGCTTCGATTTTTTAATAATAATGCATTAAATTGACTGCAAAATGACAGGCGATGGCCTGCGATTTCACACCAGGTAAAGCGGTGTGCGAATCAAAACAGAATCGCGGTGATTGTGTTGTGGTGGTCAAACGTTATTGTCCCCGCGTTGAGTGGACTGTCCGCCTATCGCGGGGACACAATCAGTGTGTCCGCGGTGAGATAAAATCCCCGCGTTGAGTGTGATTAGTCGTAATCAGCGTGGCAGCAGCTGTATATAGAAAATCTTGTGGCGACTACTCCTCTGAAACTACTTAATGGAATTTCATGGAACTTGACAGGAATGTTGCTCTTGATGTCTAGTTGATCCTAGCAAAAATTCAGGTTGGCTGGAAATCCAATATGACCACCATGGCTAAAAGTAGATTTTAAAAATGCGATTTTATGGCGACTACATCTCAAAAACCATAACTTATATTGATTTGAAACCATTAACAAAAAGACTGGCACGACATGCAGTTGGTCCTAACCAAAATTTAATTTGATTGGTTGTCAAACATGGCCACCAGCGGCTTTGTTTTCAAAGAGTTATATAGGAAAAAATTCTGGCGACTACTCCTCTGAAAGTTCTTGACGGATGTTCATGAAACTTTACAGGAAGGTTGCTCTTGGTGTCTAGTTGATCTTAGCAAAATTTAGGTCGGCCGGAAATACAAGGTGGCTGCCACAGCTAAAAATAGATTTTAAAATATGTGATTTTGTGGCGACTACTTATCAAAAACCATAAGTGATGTTGATTGGAACTTTTACCAAAATGACTGGTATGTCCTAGCCAAAATTCAGGTTTGCCGACATTCAAGATGGCCACCACAGCTAAAAATAGATTTTTAAAAAACAAGTTTGTAGCGACTACTTCTTGAAAACTATAAGTGATATTGATATGGGACTTTCTCTAAAACGATCAGAATGACATTAGGTTGGTCATTTTTGAAATCATTTTGATTCAATGTTAAACATGGCTGCCAGCGGCCATCTTTGTTTACATAGAGTTACATAGTTAACGCTTGTAGTGACCTCTTGTTAGTTACTAAATGTTAACAAACTTTCATTTAAGCATCATTGACCTTTTTTATTTTTAAGTCCTACTCCCGTTAGGCGAGACATGTGAATCCACGAATTTCTTGTTTCTAAAATTATCAGTATGACAGTATTTTGATCCTTGTCGCAACTTATTTTGATTCGACTTTAAACATGGCTGCCGTTGGCCATCTTTGTTTACGTAGAGTTATATAATAAAAACTTTGCAGCTTTTACTACTCCCCTGAAACAATTTGACTGATTTTCATGAAACTTTACAGGAATGCTGATCTAGCTATCAAAACATATCAGTAGAACTTCAAGGTTATTGACCTGTTGTTGCTGAATAAATTTACTTTCCCTTAAGGAATTTTAATAAAACCACCACAAAGTGCATCTCATGGAAAGGAAGCTCGGGATTGTTATTTAGGTAGTTTGATTTTCAGTCAAGGTCGTTGCTGCTATTGGAGATTTTTATTCGGGTCACGGTTACTGTTACTACAAATAAAATGGTTTCTGCTGAATAAATTCACCTTCCCTTAAGGAATCTTCACGACACTTCACATAAATGAATCTCGGACTGATCGTAAAGTTCAAAAACACTGATGGCCTTTAAAGAGAGCTTACTAATTCTTTTGATCAGCCACCTTCGCCACTAGAGGGCACCACGTTATTTAATGTTTTACGTGGCTCGATAACGCAATTTAATATATGGATAATATTGAGCACGGGGTCACAATTAGTTGAATGACTTCGAGAGGGGAAAAGTGGGTGGCGTCTATCGCATACACGACAATTTGGCAGCGGTTTTCAATAAACACGGCGATTATTAGTTATCGGTCCAAATTGTTTGTCGCTAATTACCTTATAACACCCAGCAGAATATTGGCTTATAAACGGTGAAAGACTTTGTGTTTTTGAATTTGGGATTTCTCGAGATTTTTTTGACAAAGTCGGTCGGAAAATCGCATTCACGTGACCGCCAATGTCTGGCGAATTTGCTATGTATTTCTTACGATTTCCATTCGCCAGTTTGGGTTACTCTTCGCCTATGGCAATTTCGCGAATTGTTAATGTGAGCCTAGCAGTTTCAGTTGTGGTTTATTTGAAATAAAATATGTTTAATCTAAATTTAACTTTGCTGTTATTTTCTTTTGTACGCTCTGTGCTGTTGGGAACATCTCTGTAGTGTAAGGAAACATGCTTTTCTTTCGAGAAAAGAGATCCAGGTTCGAGTCCTGGCGGGGATCGCGGCACACTTACTAATCTGTTCAAACTTTGTTCTGGGATAACCACATTTTTAACATACATACATGATAAAATTGTCCATTACACAATTATACTAGTGTCAAAACATATTTCCATAATATTTGAAATCAGACAAAACCAAAATAAACTTAAATTCATTCTTTTAAAACAATTATTATATAACATAATTGTCAATCATTGATGTTATTCACCAATCTCTCCAAGAGGCCATTACATTGACCTCTGTCAACGTCTATGAAAGTAGTCTGCGATCACATGATAATTTATCACATGACCATACATGTAGCTAAAATATAAAAATAGCACCAGAACTTCAACACCGTGACACCACCACCAACTATCGGCCGTTGATTGACGTGTAAACAATCGAAAGAAACACGACTTATTATCTAAATTTTGATATATAGTATAGGTTAGTACTTTAATTTAAGCAGGTTGTTAAGATCTATGTGATATTGGAAAGTGCTGGTAAGCAAGTCGCTGTACTGTTACGCTATGGGGACGATTTGGTGGTACAGCATAGTCGCTTAGTTTGTGTTTACGTCTTTTATAAAAGCTGATCATTCTCTGTTTTATAAAAATACTCCGTTATCAAGAAATTACAAAAGATGGGATACAGAAACCCGAATACGCTCCAACAATATTTGTTTTGTAATTTTTAAATTCCGAAACCTTTACCATTTATAATGAAAGAAAAAAACTACTGAACACATACACAAATTAAAAACTGATCAGAATTCACAAAACACAGTCAACAAAAAGCAAGACAACTAAAGTATAATTAAAGACACCATGATCACTTAACGATCTTACGTAGTTTGTAAATCCCGTCACCATAGAAGTCATGCTGCGATAGTCCTTGTCGCGGAAAAGTTCTTAAGCTTCTTTTAAAAGTAGATTATCAGTGCTACAAGAATAGGATAGCCCGACGCCCGGGGCTAGTCCAATCTGAATTCGGGCTAGTCTCTCTTTCAAAAATGATTGCCCGTCGGGCTAGTAAAAAAAATCTCAAGACAATCAAACTTTGCAAACTAAAATTCAACCAGAAACCATCTTTAATCGCGTGTAATTTGAAGCCATAATGTTATTTGTTGAACAATAAAGAGTTCTCTCCCTTGAATAAATGATAGCAATATTTTGCAAAGTTGTTTTTTTGGAAATTTAATGGTAGCACCGATTGATTAGGGTTTTAGTCGTTCTAAGGTTACGAATATTAAAGTCCTAAACTCAAATACAAGCTCTAAAACAAAATGAATAAGTTGATAAACATATACCCCAAAAGAAGATGCACGGGAACTATCCTCGTCTAAGTTGGGGATAATTAACAACAACAAAAAAAATATATAAAAATCGGACAGGGAAAGTAGCATTCAATGACGACAGTCAACCACAAAACACAAAAAAAACACGCAAACAGACAAACGAGAAGGCAAAAGTAATAACAAATGCAAACGACACCACAAACACAAAAGGGTTGATAATAGGGCTTCCGCCTTGGAATGGTCAGTGGCCAAAAAGGCCACTGGGGGTTTAAACCAAGTTCTAGGGTGCACCAAACCTCACACTTACCCTATTGTCATCCCAATTAAACGGGACAGTTTAAATAAAGAAATCCCCGCCAAGAAATATTCTCCAACCAACAAGGCATCGTTAAAAGGCAATATAAGTAAAACACCTAGATGCTCGTGTATATATAAATACAAAAAACAAGCCTAGAAAGCCACAACGAAGTTACTCGCTGACTTGGCAGAAGTCAGAGCAACAAGATAATAAACCATTGAGGGCACGACAAGACAAGACCGCGGACAAACATCAAACGCCACCGTCCTAATGTGCTTTAGGTAGGCGTCATCATAGTCAGAATTGAAATCATCTCTCTTGTCATAGAGTTTGCTTATTATGTCGCCATTTTCAGTCGAGTGATATACATCGAGAAAAGAAGCGACCGTATCAGAACTATTCGCTTTGTTAGTTGAAGCTCATCAGGATAGAAAAATTTCTTCATCCACCTTACGTATCTAAAGAACAATACAATGATATTGTAAGATTATATGCACTGTCTTAGAAATTAACGGTTTATACGTGTTTTTGGGTTTACTGCGATCTGTGAAAGCTACATTTCCTGTTCGATTTTATACTTATTTTTATGTATTATGAAAAGTATATCTAAAAGACGATCAGGAAATGTAGCGTTCAAGTACCACAGTCTACCAAAAATACGCATCGAAACAAACAAGAAACCTGCAGCAGAGATGCGTCAAAAAATTGTGTTTATCATGCAAACAATTAAACTAAAACATTATTATTGTGACAGTTTTTAAATTTCAACTGACTGCAATTTCTAGAGTAGAATATTTTGTGTTATTAAACTGATTTATGTTGCTGATTTATATTTCAAGTCTTACAGGAGGTCAAAACAGGAAAACATTCTCTACGACTCATTTTTATTTTGTTTTTCAAAACGTTTCGCACATGCGATGTGCGAAACTTACACCGCCATATGCATGCCATCTTTGGGATGGTTAAAATTTTGTGCTGTTGATTTTATGAATATTGAGTTCTGCTCAACCTGGGGCTAGAGGGCGTGAGCGGTAGCTAGCATATTTCACTACCACTCATGAACAGTCTCAATCAAACCGAGACTGCAATATTTCGTATGTGTCGTGCTCGGCCGTTTCCAAAGGTCCATTATCATACTCTTTTTGATGACCTACACCGATCATAGACGCTTCAAAAGTGAAGCGCTTCAGACACCCAGAAATATCAAAAACAGACAGAAATCTTCTCGGGCGCATGAGCTTCGCTCAAGCGTTCTCGCCTTGGATGAGGCGGAAGCTTCTAAAGATTTCAAGGAGAAATAAGAGGCAAGGCACAAACACAGAAATGTGACAATATTGATACCTTTTGTAATGTTCAGTGGCAAAATGGCCGCTGTGCGGTTAATTCAGGTTCTTACCCCATTGTCATCGCAATAAAATGGGACAGTGTAAACAAAGAAATCCCTGACAGGATATATCCTCCAACAAACTAGGTAGCATTAAGAGGCAATATGAATATGGCACAAGTATGATCATGTATATATGAACATAAATAAGCATCGAAAGCCACAAAGCTCTCAATGACTTTGCAGAAGCTAGAACAACATGAAAATAAACCATTAAGGGCACGACCAGGCAAGATTGGAGACAACATCAAACGTTACCCTTCTTAAGTTTCAAGACTTAGGTAGACGTCCTCATAGGGGCCACACCCTGTCTTGTGATCGCACAATCAAAGAGGACCACATAGATTTTATGAAAGTGATCATGAACAAGAATCTGAAGAAGTTGGTTAATCCCGTTACCATAGAAGCCAGGTTGTGATAGTTCTTGTGGCATAAAAATTCTTTTTTATATTTAAAAAGCAGGTCATCTTTACGATACTCAAATTGTGCAAAACGTTTTCGAAGTGTTTCGGTAACGGTAAGTTATAGCTTTTTAGTTATACAAATGATACAATTAATAACGTCCTCAACTTTAGAAAAAACGAATAAGTTGAGAAAATTATACCCCATAAGATGTTACTCTGGGAATAAATAGGGATAATTAAAATATATCGAAACTAAAATAATCTCTCTGTTCATTCATGGCATGTCCACAAAGACACTGTCACATGCAATCACTGTATGAAATGGATAAAGATTCCAAATATTTCATGGACAAATGGTATATTTATACCATTTCAATGTTGGAATGTTCATAAAATTAATATTACATTACAACCTACATACACTTATAAATACAAAAAAATAAATAGAATAGGAATGGGCTAGCTCCCCTACATCAAACCTCATTTTTGTAAACATAAAAGTACATTTATATTACGGACTACCTTGAATATACCTTGAAGCTATGAACGAAATGTGCGGTTATGCGTCTTAATATAGTGGTTTTGTTCAGGTATAGAAGGAAGTCCTCGGAATATGTTATTTAATTTGCATTGACATTTCCGTCGCTTTAATCACAACTGTGTGTGTCCTTGAAGATATTTCTTGAGTGTGTTTCAGTTAACACGTGCTGTCAGTAGATGTTATCAATAGAGGCACTCATGTTTCCTCATTACTATTTGGGTCTGTGGTTGTTTGTTTGTATTCAGGTACAATTCAAAAGTGATCTGCCATGTAAACAAGAGTGCCCGAGGACGCTCTGCTTGCTGCAGGGCTCTTATACCAATATAGGAAGTGACTTAAGGTCTCACGACACAGTTAGCTCCCTTGCATGTGACTATAGATGATTCTTAAATAAATAAAAAGTAGGGATGTGTTCTTCGGTTTGAGATAATTTTAATAATTGCCTATGGATATTTGTTTTTCCTGTTGCAGGTGAGATTGGATAAACATCGATTAGACGACACTGACAGCAAAATATGACACATTTGTGTGTGCTCAAAATGCGTATGAATTTAGCTGCAAACTCTTCAGTAAAAGTCGAAAAGATTACATTGCCTGACACCACTCACATTAAAAATAAAACAAAGTGGGCTATGTACCAGTTTTTGTAGATTTTAATGAGCGGCTATAAATGTATTTTACCAAAAAATACCTTAAGACTAAATGTCACATTCAGAAAGGAAAACTGGAATTTATTCCTAATGGCCAACACAGCAAAATCGAAGTGTGGTATGGGACCTTAAAGCTGTACAGTCCCTTTTTTAACTGGTAATAACTCATGAATATGAATGAGTTACGTGTGAAGAAGTTTCAAATCGACGAACACCCCAAAAGTCGGTATATAAGGAGAAATCGATACGTAAAATTTCACATTTTTATTTAGCCTCCGTACAGGTAACATCGATAAATATACGGCTCCAGAATATATGTGATAAAAAATAGTTGCCCGGAACGGGATTTGAACCACAGCCTCGCACTTGTAAGATTTGGAAGATATACGCTGAACCTCTAGACCACTGCTATTTATTGGTATTTTGTAGCATTTTTAACACTAAATAGGCATTACGTAATAACAAGAGCGCGCAAACAATCTCATCAAGCGCTAAATAACAAGTCGAGATATGGTTGATTTGAGGCGAAGTATTAGTTTCATATTGATAAGATACAGTATTACACCAGGCAATGTTAATTTACACGTGCGACAATATGGACTGCATATTTATTGATCCATCATTAGTTGCGTTCAAATATGTTAAGTTATTTTGCATCATAATATATTATAGTTAGTATACTATTTTCTCAAGTAGCGTTGTAGTTCAGTGGATAGAGTACAGGACTTGAAATCAGAAGGTCGTGTATTCGAGCCTCGAAGGAGCTAACTTTTATTTTGTAAAAATGACTGTTACCTGTGTATAGGTACGATGTGCACTGGTCGATGTATATACAGTAAATGATTTCCTTTGCTATATTTGCTCGCTTAAATACTCGATTTCGATATGAGCTGGTGAACATGAAGTTACAAATAAAGACACGCCTACAAAGAAGAAATGGATTGATATAGGGACTCTGTAGCTTTAAGTAGTATAATATGTAAAGCAATTACAAAGAAAAACATTTATGTTGTCTAGGTCCCTTGATGGTTAACTCTCTTTTCCTGTTTCTTGGTAAAAAGTGTTGTTCCCGCCAAATCGTTTGACAATACACAAACATGCCATGCCTTGTAATTTGTACGCATCGTATATTGATTGAAAATGCATTTATAAACTTTCTTCCAAATATTCCCAGCAGTTGATGAGTTATGGACAAGACATACGAATTGCACCACATCGAGACGTGACATTGAAAATGAAACTGTAGTATGCATAGTCTATTATTAAAACCAACATTTAAATCAATATAGATATAAAAATCGAACAGAAAAAGCAGCATTCAAGGACGACAGTCAACCACAAACACACACACAGAAACAAAGAACACATTTAAAGATGAATAAAAGGCCAAATAAGACATCAAAACACACAAAAAGGTTGACAATAGGGCTACCGCCTTGGAACGGTCAGTTGCAAAAAAGGCCGCTGGGGGTTTAAACCAGGTTCTAGGGTGCACAAAATCCCCACTTACTATACTGTCAACCCAATAAAACGGGACAATAAAGAAATCCCCGCCATGAACTTTTCTCTAACCAACAAGGCAGCATTAATAGGCAATATAAGTATAACACAAAGATGCTCAAGTTTGGCGAAAATCCCTTTTTTTTACTGAGTTATCATGTTTACTTAAATTGCCTTGTATCAATATAAGCAATGACAATCGCTCCATGGCGCATATGTTGATTTGCTTTTTGTCGAATTATTGAACTATTCCAATAACCATTTGGTAAAATCAGAAAACGTTTTTCAGCAGCTATTACGTATGTAAGCTAAAATTCCCTGATTTAAATTTAATCAAGGCCAAAAACTCTGTAAGAATAGGTTCGCTGATGTTGCTAATTACTTAACTCGTCCGAGATTACATTTCAAACAAATCTTCAAATCGACCTCGATGGAATCGGATTCCGTCTTCACACGTTTAATCTAACGTATTTGTTAATCACACACGCCCATTCTATAAATTCCAAGATCTTATTGATACAAACCTTTGAATTGAAAATTGGTGAAAATCCAAAAACGTTTACTAAAGTAACTGCATCCACAAAAATAAGAAAGCGGGCGGACGGACGGACAATGTGCGTCATCCCATAATTTCGCTTGCCTTTGGCTAATAGAACTAAAAAATAAAGGTAAGCTCACAAAATTATCATATCAAAAGAAATAGTGCCGTCAACCCAATACATTAAACCACAAAAACATTAATGATAAGTACTATAGCACATTTGGCCAACACAGACAAATGTTCATTTTGGCAAAAGGCAAAAAAAAAGAAAAAAAGAAAAGAGGCTTGGTCAGACTATATGCCCTTACTTTCTTTTTACTTTCTCTGTCAACAACATCTGGATAAAGACGTACTATATATTTACAATCTGTCTAGAAATCTTCCCATGTGACCATGCCGCTGTGATATTAAATTTACGCATTATATTATGTATTAGTACTGCCAATATCTAAACTACTGGGACGTGGATAATATCATTTGTAACATGGCAATTATTAAAGGACATACTATGTATCATTATGGATCCATTAACTTACAATCACTGCCATTTGTTAACTCTGTCGAAGCGTCAGTTCGCTCATCAAAGCAATGAAGATAAATGCCTGTAACGATGACACAAATTAGATGAAATTGCTTATAAGTGTAACCATGTACGCGGCATCACACCAGCAGTAATAGTAACATGAAGCGTGATTATTTCTGCCTGCAAAACTATTTCCTAATTGCTGCGATTTCGCATCATTTCAGGCAGTGGCTGATAAAAGAAACCAAGTTTAGGTACGTAATAGCCTGAAGGTCGTTTGTCAATAATTGTAAATCATGTAATACTGATAATAATAATAAGCTTAAACTTAAATATTATACACGATTTGACCTGAATTTTAATACAAGGCACCAGTCCAATCATATCTTAAAGAATGACCATTGGGACGTATGCATGGATCTCGTCTATTACGGAAAATAGAAAATAGTGCTCCATATTTCTTTTGGTGTGATGCCGAAGAGTTGGAGAATGACTACCTTTACAGCTGCAATTTGGTTTTGGTTTTCAATCTTAACGGAGTTGCTACAGACATTGTTTAGGGTATTAAGTATTAACATGTCTGTGTGGGCGCTATTAGAAATCGCCAATTATTTCAAAAATAATAACGACAGAGGCGAAGCAAAGTTTGCCTTTTTTATTCAAAGGTTGACAATTTCCGATAGCACCCGAACAGGAATGTAATAATATGAATAAGGCTCTTCCTCATAGTGAGGTCAACTCCAAAACCCACTGGCATTGGACTGAAAATGAAAACAAGTTATGGACCAGACATTGATCTTAAAATTTAGACTCAGCATCGTGTTCACACCCAATATTATTGCGTTATAAATAAACACATAGACTTTCATCTCATTATCTAAACAAGGGGGGCCAGGATCCCCACCAACCTCCACCTCTCACCACACACACACACACACACACACACACACACACACACACGCCTTCCTTCCACAAACTCCGGACACATTATTGGGGTGGAGTTGGGTATCTTGGCCCCTTGTTCCTACAGTACGCCTATGATCCTTTATGAAAGAGGCTGCAAGTTGATTGTCAAACCATCCGTTGCAGGTTATTAATGCTGAACTCTACTTAAAGCAGAGACAAGTCATAAACAACCAACAGCAATGGAGAGTCGACACATTTATTGTGTATTTGGACATTTAGGGCGTCTTGGCATGCAGCTTATCTTAGCAGAAATGGCACTGAAAATATAAAAGATAGATAAAACAAAGGTATACCGGACAAAGGTATACCGGAATCAACAACCGCGATTGATAGCATTAAGTCGAATCCCACGTTATGAATAGTTGTTTGACGTGTTTGGACTCAATGACATTTTCTCGCCTTTCTCTAGTCGTATTTATTTGACGTCGGGGGCTTAATTTGTTTTTTGTTTTTTTACATATGCACGTTTAAAGTGTGCAGTGAGCACCCCGTCACAGGACGGCGCAAATCAAAAATCGACTCCCTGTTCATAGACGTGTATTTTAGGCACTAACCCCTTTCTCTAACCTCTTACTGAGGATTGAGGTGGCAGGTTGTACTATATTTACAAACCTGTTTTTGCAGTAACTGGCAGATCAAATCATTTTTATCAGACTTTGCTATTAAATCTTGGTCTCCCTAAAAATTCCTACATACGCTTGTCAGGGGAATTATATCTATCATCCCTTTACTTTATTTGAATATATAATGGATAACGCATCTTTGTTGTTGTTTTTATCTAGATTGTTTTCATCTATCCTTGCTCCCAATCACCTATTGGCGATACGAGGTCGATTTACAACCATGAATCTTGGACATTGGCGATAACCTTATAACGTAAATAGTCAAGAGTTAATAGAATGTTAATTGAGACACAGACAGACTATTATCATTTATCACTCAGTTGTTTAGGTTTGTCTTGTTTGTTTTTATTTTGGCTGTCCAGACATTTTAATAAACATATAAAAGTTGCTATTTCAGCAACTTTCCTATGTTAATTGGGCTATGTGTTGCCCTGTGACTGTAACATTTCAGGACACAAACACAGTTTTGGGAGATCAACATTAATTATGTTGGCAAAATATTGGGGCTGGAGGTGGGGCATACTCTGCCCCTTCCCACCTCTCAAAATGTTGAGCGGGGTGGGGCTGAACAACCTGTTCCTTTCATTAAAATCTGATTATCATGGCAGCCTCGTTTTTTGTGTCAGCGATTAACACAGACCGCATACGTATGGCACTCCCTGCACACGGGACCGACGTCCTTACATCCCCTCCGAATTATCGCATACTTTCACAGTACCTTGCAGAAAAAAATACGGATGGAATGTGTTTGAAAACACCCCCACTGGGATCGAGCACAGGCAGACGGCACATACCCTCCCTCCATCAAAACCCTTTCTCTCGCATATTTTCTCCACTGTACAGACTACAATCCCCCTAATGAATGTTTTCAATGACATTCTAAATACTGTTACTGCACTTGGTTTTCAATTTAAAACAAATACATACGTTTGTGTGAAAATATAAAAGAGGTAAATCGCAAAATACTCCATTTGGTAAAGTACTTTTAATCAAGTATCTAAGATTATCCAGAGAAAAAAAATCTTACGTACCTTGAGTTGTTGTTTTCTTGACAGCACTTTGGCATTTGTTTACCTATTGACGTCACAGCAGAATAATTAGGTGACGTCACGTTAACCGATTTTGTCTGGTAACCTGTCCAAACGAAAGCGAATATAGCTGGGCAGGGTACCAGTCGAAGATGGGAGTGAACTTCGTTTGGAACGACGATGTGAGTGGCCTCTCTTTAACAAGGGAGTTAAGTTTGTTAGTACTAAGGGACTTAACTGTGTTTTGACTCTTTCCATTTTTTTTCCCGATAGTATTTACGCTACTCGCGTTACCGCAAGCTGAGCTCGCTAATAATTGTATTATACCGAATCAGAATGACGTCACATTGTATAAAGAAAGGAATTTTAGCCAGTCAATATTTTTTTGAACGCTAGCTATTAAAACATATGTGACTGGAGACGTCCGTGACTGGACTTTGATAACTGTATTTAGCCAGTCAACAATGTTTTGAACGGTCGCTTTAAAAAAAAGGTCTGGTATTAAAATATGTTTGACTGATGACGTCATATTGAACACAGAAGGATATTTTCAATAGATGGATAATATTATAACAATATAATATAATAATTACCGTGAAATTTACATTCAAACAGCCGATGTTCCAAGGCGTTGAAATGATTCCGCACGTAAACTGTTTGTTATTTTAGCCATTGTTGACATCTGACTGCACGCAGCAAGTGCACTGTAAATATTTGACCTGACAAGCCATCGCCTTTATGCATAAGCGCATTGTTCACGGAACACACCGTTATCAAACATTAGGCACATGAGCAATCGCTATATAGCATTGAAGCAATTCATTTGGCAGAGTTTGGCCATTTTCATTTTATGTTATTGACTGGATTGCGTTATATCCTAAATTGTAAGACTTCCGAAAGCTTTGCCAATTACAAATCGTACACTTGTACTGTACACGCGCTCGTGTTCGTGTCCTTGATTCTTGAATTTCAACCTATTTAGTATAGAACCACATACAGTTTACTAACACACTTTCATTGTTCAATCGTTTGATGATTAGACAGCCTCCGGAAACTCTATGATAACCCCCTTTTAAATGTTTTCTTCTATAAACCATTCGGGAGTAGAACCTCAGACATGCTTTGATGGTATTCGTGATATGTCATCGCGACTGCTTTTTTGTTCATATCAGTTTGGAAGTCTTCTGTAACGAATAGTAATTTGACGTGTTTCTTTTAGTCTGTTTGAAAAGCTTTATTTCTTTATATAATTGCTCCTGTCTGTGGCCTTGATAGCGATAGCGTTTCATCTCATGTTTTATGTCGTATTTTGTAAGGGGACTAGTGGTCATCTGAAGTAATTTCTGCCAATACAAATACAACAGTCAAGACGAAAACGTAAATATGAAAGCGCTCGAGTATCAACTTTTTGTACTTCATGTATATCTAGCTAGATTTTGTTTTTGTATTTTATTTTTATAGCGCTGAAAAACGGTAATTTTCCACATAGTATTTATTGTACCTCAGTTGAAAAATGTCATTCTTTGTTTAACGTGACAGTCACTAGAATTTTAATAGCGACCATTCTCAATTTGTTCAATGTCTCTATATATCTATTAATACTCCAACACTCTTCTCAGGGATTATGTGCAGATTTCAGGTTTATTTCTTGTTTTTTTAATGCTTTTAGTGATGCTGCAATCTGTGTGTATATGTATAATTTTTTGCGGAGATTGAAGTGTGCAGTATAGTGGAATAAATAGAATAACTACATTGTGTATGGATTTCTAGCATAACTTTAGCATTTGAAATAAAGTAATGAAACGCCTAAACAGGAGAAAAAATACATGCAAGATGAAAAAGGATGTGCATTAATATCAACATGTTTTTGCAAGTTTTAGAATTGTTGCGATTCATGTCTTAAAATGTCTTTAAAAACATTTCCCCATCTATTAGCTAGCATTATATTTTCACATCTTGAAGCATTGTACGATATACACAGTTCGAAATGTGTGAAATGTCATGAAAATGTTGCGTTTTAACATGACATACCTTCAGAATAATAGTTTAGATCGTTTTTCCTGTTTTCATCAAAACTTCCAGTCATCAAGAAATTACAAAAGATGAAATTGAATACGACCCGACAATATTTGTTTTATAATTTTAAATTCTGAAACCGTTACCATTTATTACGATAGAAAAAACCTACTGAACACACACACATATAATGACAAATTAAGTACAAGATATGAAATAAACTATATGAAAAAACACTAAATTGGGTCAAAATTACCGTTAAATATACCATAAATCAATCTCTTTTTTCATAACTATGATATATTGCCAAATAATGGTTGAAGACAGAAATGGTAAATCGGATTTTAATAACTGCTAATATCCCTATAAATTCATGTTATTTTTCTATTTATTGTCGTGTTCATCAACGGTCTTCATCATTCATTCCTTTATTCTTGCGTGGTAGGAAAAATCACTGATAGTGGCTCCAGCGAAAAACGGAGTGTCTATAACATTATTTACAGCAACTATGCAGTTCTGCAGGTGAAACGATTAAGTTCTAGGTCCATTCTGCATATTTTCATTTCGATGGAAATAGAACTGAGCCTCAACCGTTCATTCCTGTTGACGACATATACCTTTTTCTTTCAGATTCACCGTAAAATCTTGTTTGTGTTTGTCACTTGCAATGGACCCCCATTTCAATATGTATTGACATTTGCACTAGCGTTTGTTTTCTAATGTTTGGAGGCTGTAAAAGTCGCCACAACTGACAAGTCAGTAGTGTTATCACTTACTGGTTATTTTGGATCATCCAGCTCAATATCGGTGTTCTTGAAGTAGAATACCACATAAACCGGAGCGTGAGAGGTGTTGAAACTTATACTGAAGTGAAAAAGAAACGCAACTCTGGAATTTCCGCAATAAATTGTATGTACAATATGCTGCTGTTAATCGAATGGTACATGGCTACGTAAGCCTTACATGGCTTTCGAAAAAAATACTAAAATTTCCTTAAATGTTTCATTATTTACAGAGTACGCGTTTGGCTCAAGCATGTGAGCAAACTTAGCTCTTTATGTTAAATACAGTACTGAAATGGCTCAATTTTTCCAAGAGAAACTTCAACATTTATGAATTTCTTGTTACAAAGTGTACCGTGATTAAAACGTCTACAACATCACAGGTATGTCCTTTTTTTAACTAACTACAACATGTTTTACTAAACATCTTGGGATTTCTTTGGAATATTATGTGGAATTAAGTGTGCAGTATATACAATATATAGCTGAAATTCCCGAGTTGCGTTTCTTTTTCGTTTCAGTATATATTGCCCCTCACAACAGACTCAATAAAACCAAGTCTGCAACGTTTATTTCGTGTTTATGTTTGTTGCTTCCAAGGGATCTTCTTTTCAGTATTTATTTATTAACTAATAATTTATGTGACTTTGTATTTGCACAAAAACGTTCGATTGCAATGTATAAGTGACTGACTAGTGTACATAATTATCATGAGGGCAGATGTGGCCTTTGATATAAATATGTGAAATTACGACAGAAATGTCAACTTAGTTTATGTTCATAATTCAATTAGGCAAACAGCCCGAACAGCCCACAAGGATATACATTCTCAAAATATACGACTGCAGTTTAGAAAACGACGGCTTGGTATAAATGTAAGTTGCAAAACTAACTCCCCATATATCCACATTTAAACATACATCGTCTACTAAATAAAACGTTAAATGAATTACGAAGGAAATCTTCTCAACGGAATGAAGACTTATTGGTCCCTACGAGAACCAAACGTCTCACGGATAGCTTTTAATCGAGTTTCTGTTGGCTATACACATTAACGATATCTCTAATGAAACGTTATGACAATTCATAAACCATACATTTCGAAAATTTAACAGATGTCAATATGCACGCGATAAAAGATAAAACTATGAGCGCCTACAATGAACCACAAAGTTGGCCCATTTAGCAATGGTTGCCAATGTGCTTTCCAGTTTGATAGTACATCGAACCGACATATTATAGACCGTACGATGACGTTGACCTAAAACATTTGATAACTACGCCCTTTTTATACCAAAGAGAAAATATACAATACACACGCACCCATTGAATATAATACGAGTTTTAAAATTGCATTTCGTTTTAAATAATAATAAATATAATATTTTATTTCAGAGTAAACGTTCTCGTGTCCGGAATTCTCCATATAGCTTTAAACCATGTGATATCGAGGGAGTATTCAGCCAACATCCTTCCAAGCAAAAGTGATATCTAGATCAAAAGATGTCAACATATCGTCAAATGAAACCATGGATATGTGTTAAAGTGGATGCACGACATCGCCTTCGATAGCCAGCGTGCGAATACCAGCTTCTGCACCATCTGAGATATCAATTCCAACGTGGCGAAAGGCAAACAGGTTGGTGTTTTACTGCGTGATCGGCAAGGCATTTGACAAAGTCCATCACATACGACTCATCCATAAACTGGACCACTACGGAGTGAGAGACAATACCAGTAAATGGAGTTTTGCCTTTCTTAGCTATGTTGTCTGAAATGGTACTAGGTCGGAGACTGCAGATGTCATGCCGGAAGTCATCCAGGAAACGGTGCTCGGACCTCTGTTGTCTATTGCTTTCATCAACGACTCTCATAGTCTACCAGATGCTTCAAAACTATACTCTTTGTAGACGACAGCCTTCCTTGCAAGATCATCGAGAACTCCACTGACAGCCAGCACAACGAAAAAGACATTACCGCCTTAGGAACCTAGGATGCGAATACACTTGGCAGATGAGTTTTAACCCCAGCATAATGCGCAGTACTGAGGATCTTGCCCAACAACAAAAAAGGCCATATAGTCCAATTACCATTTACATGGTCACCCACTGGATGAAGATTAGACCAGCAACAAGCTCGCTAAGGACCGACTTAAACAGAACACTATTGGTAAGGGCAACCGAACCATATGCTTCCTTAGAGTACTCGCCTCCAGCCAAAGCAGCCTCGAACAACTATGATTAGACCGAAACTGGAATACGCCTCCAATGTCTAGGACCCATACCACCAGATGAATGTCAAAGTCCTAGAGCAGGTACAACGTCGTGCCGCACACTATGTATTCAATGACTACTCCATGAAGGCCCCATAATGTGTCACTAGGATGCGCAAAGACCTTAAATGGGAATCGTTTGAGACCAGACGACGATATAACAGGCTGTCAATGCTATACAGCATACAGCACAGTACAGTTTACGTGCCTTTAGATACGTACTTGCACGTCAGTTACATCCGTACCAGAGAACAGAACTGATGCTTAACGTAACTAATTGCCGTTAATCGGTAGACAATTTTGCTCACAAATTATATGCAATATTTTACGAATGTGTGCATTACGACATACATATGTACGTTTCATGATGTGAGAAACAGTAATTTTACTGTTGAGAGCAATACTGAATTCACTGTTCATCTGATTTAAAGCTACATAGTCCCTATAAAACAAAACCTAGTAACGAAAATAAAAAGTATCATTAGCCATTGTTACTAGGCTGGGATTGTATGTTTTACGCTTTTGGATATATACAGGATTTGTTCGCCCGCTTTAAAATTACGCCTCAGTAATTACGAAACTTAGTCGATTTCGCTTCACCTGGAATACGGGTATATCAAGGACATGTTTTATATAAGAAAGGGGACATTAAATCTCGTACCTTATATTTTAAATGCAATCCGTGTAAATTCAAGAAATAAATTTGATAATCACATGTATGTAGATAAAAGAAATAGTGACATATTAGGCGGCTTCATACCCGTCATACTTATGAGGTTGACATATTAGACAGGTATGTCCGGAGAGTACACCTTTACTTGAGATCATTTTTGTGATCATACTTTTTATAAAATAGTCGTCTGCAAATACAAATGCATGTACTGCTTACATCAATAACATGTACGTTTATAAACAAAATGGTGTCGGTCTTTGTGTCACGAATTCTGATGATTATTGATATTCGTTACAGTTCGAGTAACTTGTTGGTATTCATTTAATTATCGTGTCATATTTAAGAGAATGATGTGAACTTATAAATAGGACTATGCTTAGGTCAGTAGATTTATTTAATATTTGAATCACTATTGCAGCTATAGCGCATGGTTGTATTGTGTTGTATTAGACAAGGTTATCGAACCGTGCGACGCCTGTGGATTGGTATAGACTCATTTTTCCTTACCTTGCTACTATTTACATTGGATACTATTTGTTATTATTTACATTAAATTGTGTTTAAATTGCCATTCCGCCATAATGACATTATTATCATGCAGTGACTATGTTGATTCCATTGCTGTTTGCTTAATATGTAAACCTTGGTGAATAAAGAATAAAGGTAAAATTATGTACAGTAAAGAGATCATTATATACGGCGTTTCAGTCGGCACTCGATTTTGAATTCAACAGAGCGATAAACGAATTATCTACTCTCATGTCTTGCCATTAAAGTCCGATATGTACCGTAAAAATGAAACAACAAGTTGACACTCTTGCCGGTAGCGCAAAGATAATATACATATGTATTGCGTCGGTGTGATTTTCATTATTAAATATGGACTGTGAAGCTTTAAGACTAGCCTGTCGAATGGTCACTTTATAGTTTTTGTACTCAAAAGCTAGTAAAATTAGATATAAAACGGAAATATAGTATTCAAGGACCATAGTCAACCAAAAGCATGCATAGAAACAAACAACAATTTTAAATATGACTAAACGGTAAAACACGACATCACAAGCATAAAACGGTTGGAAATAGGGCTACGGCCTTGGATTGATCAATGGCAAAAAGGGTCGCTGGGAGTTTAAACCAGATTCTAGGGTGCACCAAACCTCACTCTTATCCTATTGTCGTCCCAAAAAACGGGACAGCTTAAAGATATCCCTGCCAAGTTATATTCACGGTGCACCAAACCTCACTCTTATCCTTTTGTCGTCCCAACAAACGGGACACCTTAAAGATATCCCTGCCAGGTTATATTCAGTCGAACAGGAAATGGCTCTTCACAGAACACCGTCGACCAAAAACACGAATTCTTTAAAACAATCAACAGAAACAAGGATACATAGATGCCAATACGTGACATCACAAACATAAAACGGTTGACGCCACTGTAAAGTATGTAACATAACATATCTAAAAGTGTTAACAGCACTGTGAAACCGTATTTTATTACGTGATGTATCAGAAACTCTATCACATTATCCTACGCGTGCCATCCTGTTTCCGATTTTCAACCATTTATAAACAACATTGTCGTTAATATATTGCAAGATAATGTACTTTGTTTGACATTAAATGCAATCTTGACCCATTCTTTTATAATGTATAAGACTTTATTGCATAATAATTTGCTCTTTATTTGACAGTGGGTGTACGCATTTGGCTTCCATAATGAGGCGATGAAGGGAATATCAGACACATATGTTATTTTTAAATCAACACTATTTCAGACGTTAGTAAACCAGATTTAACACATTCGTGTTTATACTATATAAAGACCTCCATCGAGAAATTAAGCTAAATGTAGTTGAATTTGCAATTAATTTGGAACACCATTAAGGAAACACACATATGGCTTCCATAATAAGGCGATGAAGGGAAAACCAGACACATATGTCATTTTTAAATCAACACTATTTCAGACTTTATTATACCAGATTTAACCTCCATCGAGAAATTAAGCTAAATGTAGTTGAATTTGCAATTAATCTGGAACACGCATTGTTGACACTTAGATCAAGTATACTTAGAGGATATTTGTTTTATTTCATCGAGAAGTCAACAAACCTGATATCTTTACGAATGCAAAGAATGAGCGAAAATATGAGTTTGATCAATCTGAGATGACATATAATCTGTAATTATATTATATTATTTTCAAATATATGTAACCCAGCAAACCGGCAAATTGACATCACCTTGGTACTGTACTCTATACAGTATTATAAATGGCAACAATTCCTACAATAATTGACATATTTTAAAAACATCTAGCACATTTTCTTAGCAATAACATTTCCAAGTTAAATTTATTTACCAGATCAAGTATTTTATATTAAGAAACGGGGAGTTTTTTTTTCACTGATAGCATGTATTTCATTGCTTTTCATGAAATTAAATTGATGGTTTGCATCAAATGCAATCAATATGCATTCAAGTCTAATGCATCAAATGCAATATGCATACAAGTCTAATGCATCAAATGCAATATGCATACACGTCTAATTGTAAGATGACTTAAGGAACTTTCTTCAGCTATTCAGTTATGTTTATGGAATGACACTATTTTTAAATGTTAGTAAAAAAGGAAGGTAGACAATTCTTTTGCACTGATTTGTTTACGCTTTGTCGCAACCCTGATCGATTTTCTGTAAGGTATCATCCCTTTATCTGAAACCGCAAGACTAATTTTGCTGAAATGTTAAATAGATCAGTCTTTCAAAATGTTTCCGTATTTTTGTCTCTCCAGGATAAAAGTTAACCCCGTCAATTGTGTATAGGGAAATTTCATATGATTTACATTGACTTATACATGTACATGGAAAGATAATTTTATTTGTATAATTTACACAGTCATTCGGAAAAAAAGATTGGAAATTAAATTATCTTTCTACTGATATATAATTTAACGGGGTGTACAAAGGGTTCTAAATATTTCAAGAAAAGTGACTATTGTCAATCTATACGTTTTATATTATTACCAATATGGATTATTCTCTGAGATCATAAGTCATAGATCTCTCATATATTGCATGTAGCATTAGCTTAATGTCTCCTATTAAATTTGTTTATAAATTTGTTTAAATGGTGACACTGGGGCAAATTGGGCCCCACCCTAATAGTCACATTTTTAAATAACGTTATATAGGACAATCTTAAACTTCAAATAATGACGCAGATGTCAAATTTGACCAAACGCTATAGGTCACATGGCGGTTTACGACAAGTCTGTTGTTTGTCATATACATCCGACTGGATATCCTATTATTTGTCTGGCAGACATCATTTTGCTATTAAAGCATAAATTGCGTCTTCTCCGGAATATGAGTTGCGTGCCAATATTCACTAAACCAAAACACACTCGATAAAATAATGGAAGTAATTCGACCTTGTTTACATGGAACAGGCAATGATGTTCTAGATCTAACGTTGATTTTAGCACGACTGATCAAAGATCAGCAGCGCTTATGCCGTGGTGCGTTTCCGTCGTCCGTCTGTCCGTCCGTCCATCTGTAAACTTTTTTTGTTGCGACTAATCCTCCGAAACCACTTCTTGTCGGATTTTCATGAAACTTCACAGGAATGTTGCTCTTGATATCTAGCTGATCCTAGCAAAAAATCAGGTTGACCGGAAATTCAAGATGGCCACCTAGCTAAAAATAGATTTTAAAAATGCAATTTTATGGCGTCTACTTCTCAAAAACTGTAAATGATATTGATTTGGAACCTTTACCAAAATGACTAGCACGACATGTAGTTGGTCCTAACCAAAGTTCATTTTGATTAGATGTCAAACATGGCCGCCAGTGACCATCTTTATTTACATAGAGTTATATAGGAAAACAATGTGGCGACTACTCCTCTGAAACTACCTGATGAAAGTTCATGGAACTTAACATGAATGTTGCTCTTGATGGCTAGTTGATCCTAGCAAAAGTTCAGGTCGGTAGGAAATTCTAAATGGCCGCCACTGCTAAAAATATATTTTAAATATGCGACTTTGTCGCGACTACTTCTAAAAAACCGTAAGTGATATTGAACTGAAACCTTTACCATAATTACTGGTGCGACATGTACTTGGTCCTAACAACGATTCATTTCGATTCCGTGTCAAACCTGGCCGCCAGTGGCCATCTTTGTTTACATAGAGTTATATAGGAAACATTTGTGGCGACTACTCCTCTGAAACTATGTCACGAATTTTCATGAAACTTCACAGGAAGGTTGCTCTTGATGTCTAGTTGATCCTAGCAAAAATTCAGATCGGCAGGAAATTCAAGATGGCCGCAATGGCTAAAGATAGATTTTAAAAATTGATTCAAGCGGTGGTACAGTGTCTTGCAAAAGTTTTAGCACGTGGTAACTTGTCATCTGAGAGATCCATCACGCAGTACCTTGTCTTGTAAGAGATCCAACCCGTGGTACATTGTCTTGTGGGAGATTCAACCCATGGTACATTGTATTGTGGAAGATTCAACCCTTGGTTCATTATCTTATATGAGATTCAATTCGTGTTACATGTTCTTGTGAGAGATCCAATCCGTGGTACTTTGTCTTGTGAGAGATCCAACCCGTGGTACATTGTCATGAGAGAGCTCCAACCCGTGGTGCATTGTCTTATATGAGATTCAATTCGTAGTACATTTTCTTGTGAGACATCCAGTCCATTGTAAAAAATAAATTGTGAGTGATTCAACCCATTTTACATTTATTGTAAGATATCAAACTCATGGTAAATTTTCTTATGAGACATGCAGCTGGTTTGGATATATCTTGTTTATGAGAGTTGTTTTGAATTACGTTTGGAACTCACGAAATAACCTGTTTAATTGACAAACGTTTGCTTAAACCAATGTGTTATCATGTAACGTGATGTGTTTTGACAAAATTATGTTTAATACCTAAAATGAATATGTTTTTCCGGGAATGAAAATCTCAGAAGTTTACAGGTGTCGGAACTACGTTGTTTTTTTTACGAGAAACCATGGTTATATAATGAATGGATGGCGTTGACACATAAATAGGTCATATTGTGCGCAATACTGATGAAAGATGAAGAAATGAAGTAGTAATTAAAAATTACTGTAAATATATAAAGATAAAACTATTTAAAAATAAGGGATGATATGGTAGTAATATAAACTATGTATATATGTAAATCAACAAATGCCGTCAACGGGTGTATAAACAAGTAAATATATATAAGAACATAATATAATGATTTATAAAGTCTGATCTCTTTCAAGAAATCCAAAAAAAGACTAAAATCTATAGTATCAAATAACTTTTTCATAGTATTAACATTGTAGTATCTTTGCCGCATAGGATCAAAGTCTACACATTCAAACAAGATATGTTTGACCGTTCCTCAATAAAACATGTATTCTAATTCATAAGGTTTGCATATATGTCTCTCATTATGGAAGTCGGAGGAATGAATGAATGAATGAATGGTGTTTTACGGCACGTCGACGCATAAATAGCTCATATTGTGCGCAAAAACCGACGAAAGAGGAAGAAATTAGGTAGTAATTAAAAATTAATGTAAATATATAAAGATAAAACTATTAAAAAATAAGGGATGGAAGTCGAAGGATTACGACTTCAAGCAACTGTAAGTATGACTCAAGTTGGTCGAAATCATTTTGAAATTCGCTATTTTAAGTATACTTTCTCATAATCATCCGCCCAGAAAATATGTATTTCCTCAAGTAAAACTATTCTTTTAAGGCACTATATATGATAGTGGATGCAAATATGTTATCAGTCTGGTGTATGAATAGTTCAAGCAGACTGCGCACCATCGAGAAAAGCATTAATTAATGTTAGTTAGGTTACTTATTGGTTTCTTTTCACTAGTCTACAAGAAATTCAGTAGATGCCATCTTGTACTTGGAATTTCTAATATTTACAAAGCTATTGAGAGTGTTTTTGTTGCATGTTCTGTTGTGTATCTTGGTGGCAGTCAATAAATAATGAAAATGGGATCCTTTGGAAGCAACAAACACAAACAAGAGATAAAAGCAGCAGACTCGTTTTTTATTGAGTCTGTTCATGAGAGGTAATGTAAAGTGCAACACCTATCACGCCTCCTAGCACCAGCTTAAGCGATATTCTAATTTAAGACTGGGCTTGATGATCCCAAAGGACCAGTAAGAAATAACACTACTGATTTGCAGTCGGGGCAACATTTTACGCTCGCCACACAGCACTAAACAAACGCGAGTGTGAATGTCAATAAATAATGAAAAGGGGATCCTTAGGAAGCAACAAACAAGAGATAAAAATATTGCTTCCCAATCTACTTATTGCTAACAAGTTGGGAAAAAGCACTACCATGTGATGTAAATGTTCAACATTAAAACAACATGAAAAAATGAAAAAATGTAAGACAGTGGTGATTCAATTTTTTTTTGTAGAAACAGATTGTATTGCTTCTTTAACAATTTGCTTTGAACTTATCATAATCATAATAAGTTATAATCATTTTCGAATATGCAAATTATGTAACATTCTAACACTACCTGCGCAGTCTTTCATATTCACAAAGAAGGGAGACAACTGTATGTTATTCTATGATAAAATACGTCTGTTGCAATAATTCCCCGATTATATTTCATCCGTTGGAAGCGCCACGTTACATGACGTCACTTGGTAAATATACGTCACGAAGACAAACTCAACAGTAATTTTAATGAAAAGGTTAATTACAACAAACTTGCCATGCTCCAAAACCTTGCACACACCCCGATATAAACCCATCATATGCCTCAGTACACATAACATTAATAAGCATCTTGAACAAGCTGAGAACGTTTCACGTCATACAGCGCAAGACTTAATTGTTTGACTTAATTGCGCAGAACTTTGCATACGGGAACGCCCAATGGAACCGCCTGTAAACATAGCAGCCTGATTACCTTGACCTCCGAGATAATATCTTGTGCACCTCACAATAGCGTAAACAATGGGGTTATTGTTGTTTTAGAATCGAAATAATAAATGCATACCTGTATTTTATCGGCGAATAAAATACAGTTAGGAGTTCGGATGCTAACGCACTCGCGATTTAATTACTACGCATCCAAACTCCTAACTGTATTTTATTCGCCGATAAAATACAGGTACATATTTATTATTTCTTAAATATAAATACAGGACACGAATTTAAAACAAAATCGAGATTTCCGCGTGACCCTTTACATTCAGTATAGTATTACAAATAACTGAATTTCTCCTTGAGACCATTTTGTTTTGATAAACAGACGCATTAAACTAATTCATATAAAAATGCGATAAACATCAGAAATAAATGAAATCATAATTGTTTCATACTTCCACGTGTCAAATTAAATTTGCGTTAAAAAACAAACATATTTCTGGAAATCAGATCTCTTTGGAATTTCCATATTTTACAAAACATATTTCAAACATATTATTGTGTCATATTATTAGTATTAAGTAACTTCATTACTGTGCAACATTAGGTAATAAAACATATGGCAAAATAATGATTTATAAGAAAAACGTATACCATTTCATTTTTTATTTCCTCGATATTTAAATATTTACATACTTTGTTTCGGCAAAATAGGTTATAAACATTTCCTGCATTAGTGCAAATTATGCATACATATTTCCTGCATTACTACAAACTATTCATACAAATTTCATTAAATATGTATAATCAGTTAAGAACATATCCATCATTATTACAAATAATTTATGACATGTTCTGCCTTAGAGCAGATCAGTTATGGACAAGTCCAGCATTAGTGTCGGCTAATGGTAAAGATTTCTTACATAAGATACTCGCTGATCTACATCATACATTTATATACTATAACGTATTGTAATTATTGCCAAGATTCCATATTCCGAAATAATTGTACGCCCAATCAATCTGCACTTAAACAAGACTGCAATTATGAAGACCATCTCACAAATGGGTTTTACTTGTAACTCTGTCCAGTCAGGTTAGCAGAAAAAAGGTTCACGGAGTCATCATGAACATAGTTATAAAGATAGCTGTGTAGTTGTTTATTTTCTAGTGGTAAGGCATGGAATATAACGTACCAGCATATATTAAATTCTGTGGTTAAAATGTCCAAGTATAAATTTGATAGTATTAACCATAGTAGAAGAGAAAGGATTGTCAATGTTCAATGTATCATCCAGATACCGAGATTTGTTATGGAAGTCTTTAATTACATCTGCCTGGGTATCGGATGAAAGACAACACGAACTCTCTTTCATAGCAATACAAGAACAAATCTGCGACAAGAGGTGCACAATTCGTGCCAACAGAGATATCAACAATTTGTCTATAAAACTTGGTTTAAAACTTCAAGCAAAAGGTATACAATGCCCCAATACCACACGACTGTTATGAATGTATGCATTTAACAAAATATATCATTTTTTCTAGATTAAACAACAACAGTGAAAAAGAGCACTATAATTATTTTGCTGCTTTGCAAGCCATTTATTACCGTACATAACATGTATATATTATGTTATCCTTCAAATAAACTACGTTTAAACCAAAAAACAACAACTTAACTTTGTCCTCAAGAACTGTTTAAACTAACAGTTGGAACTTATTCCCAAGAACAGTTGCAACAGATAATCAACATGTCTGTTACCATTAATATCAAAGTTGTCTTTATAGCATACACTGAATCGGTATTAGTACGCACGTTCTTATGTTTCCTTTTAATATCATTCTGATACTGTGCTTTTATCTATTCAAATTACAAACACGTCGCCAATTCTGGAAACAAATTACGTCTCAAAATATCAAGTTTATTGTTATTTTGTAATATACCCTACTTCAGCTAGAGTACGTGCCTTCTAGCTAACAGCAACTTTTAAATTGTAAATATAGGAAAATGTCCTTGACAATATGTCAAACAAGTCTTTTGTGTTTGTGATATCGCTTGCATTTTTTATTACTTTTGCCTTCTCGTTTGTCTGTTTGCGTGTTTGTTTTTGTGTTTTGTGGTTGACTGTCGTCCTTGAATGCTGCTTTCACTGTCCGATATTTTTATCTGTCTTTACATATGAAACTTTAGGATATTGCAAAAACAATAGAGCGTAAGGTCCTCTACCAAATTTGTTAAAATAATGATCCTGAGGTAAAATCTGAGTCCACCCTTGGGGTCACAGTTTTACATAGAGTTTTACTTGAGAATTTTTAATCATATGTTATTCTATGAAACTACAAGATGTTTAATATTATGCATTTACCATAAGCTCTTCCCAAGGTGTCACATGTTTTACATAGACTTGTATAGGGAAAAACTCAACAAATCTTACAAGGTTTATTTTCAGCTCTTATATATTTCATGTAACTTAACTTTTTTCACATTTTGTTCAACTATTGACCCTGGGTCTGTCTGTCCTAGGGGTCATAGATTTACATAAGAGTAATATATTGCACAATGCTTTAAAAAGGTTCTTATCTGGACCTACATGAGCTTGAGGTCTAATATTTTACTTTTGTAATCCAGGGTACTTATATATGTATTATTGTAAATGTATGGATGTACAGAGCGTACACATCTTGTGTGCTATACCTGTACCTGTTATTTTATCAGTGCACTGTATCTTCATGTGATAATCATTTAGCTGTCATATGTACAATGAACATTATTATACCTCACTGTAAACACTGCCGGGTTGATATTTCGCGCTATCACCCTCAACGCGTCATAGCGGTTGATAGCGCAAAATATCATCCCGCTAGCCTTTTGAAAAGCTAAAGTAATTTGACTATGATAAATATGTTCATAAAGACCTGTCTTATTAATGCGATTTCCCAAAGGAGGCTCCGAGTATTTGTTCGGTATAATAAAATAAATATCACATCCTCTTGAGGCTATCGCCTCGGTCGACATTACATTCTCGGGTTAATAATATCCACTTGAACACTCAGGAGGATGTGATATTTACATAATATCCTTGAGAAATAGGTTTTATTCTAAGCTCTTTGTCAAAGGCATTCAAACTCTGCCATTGATAATGCAGATACATACGCTTGTAATATGACTACTACGATAAAATATGTATATTTCATATAAAACTAATCTAAATCATAATAGCGCTTTGTGGCACGTCTATTGATATGCGAGGCTGCATTATAATATACACCATTTTGGTCTTTATGAAAAAGAAGAAACTCACTTGTCTGCCTTGTTATATACTCCCCAAAATAAGGACCGCAAGAATATTTCTCCATATTCTTACCAGTGAAATTGACTACGTACTATGTTCACACGGTTACACAGTATGTGTAAGCAATTTTGCAATAAATTGGACATTCGTAGGTCTTCTGCATTCGAAGAAAGAACAAAATGTTGATATACATTGTTCTGTTATTATAATAATTAAAAGGTGTCCGAGATTTTTGATAATTTCTAAAAATCATTTGCCCCAAAACAACAATACTAAAAGTTTTAATATGTTTTGTCAATTTATTCTCTATGTTTAATCACTACCAATGGAACTATGGACGCGAACTTTTAATTTCCCCCGAAATTGACTAACCTTTGACAGTTTAAATGCATCACTAGCGGATCCAGGGGGGGGCGCACCCGGCGCGCGCCCCCCCTAAAAATTCCGGATCATACATGTATGTCCATGTTACTGTAGATAAAATATCAAACAATTTCGATGCACGCCTTCAGTATAAAAAAAATTCTTGCTCGCTTCGCTCGCTCGACGCATAATGACTAATGTATGGTTTAATTGACACATTCTCAAATCCTTTTATTTGAAAACGGACTTTACACGTTACGGTAGATAAAATACCAAACAATTTCGATGCACGCCCTCAGTATTATTTTTTTTTTTAGACGCATAATGGCTAATGAGTGGTAATTAGATAAAATATCAAACAATTTCGATGCACGCCCTCAGTATATTTTTTTTCCCACTCGCTTCGCTCGCTCGACGCATAATGACTAATGAGTGGTTTCATTAACACATTGTTAAATCCTTTTATTTGAAAACGGACTTTTTTTATTCATACATGTATGTCCATGTTACTGTAGATAAAATAGCAAACAATTTCGATGCACGCCCTCAGTATACATTTTTTTTCGCTCGCTTCGCTCGCTCGCCGCATAATGACTAATGACTGGTTTAATTAACACATTTGTAATTCCTTTTATTTGAAAACGGACCTTTTTTATTCATACATGTATGCCCATGTTACTGTAGATAAAATATCAAACAATTTCGATGCACACCCTCAGTATAAACAATTTTTTCGCTCGCTCGACACAATGGTTAATGAGTGGTTTAATTAACACATTCAAATTGTTAAATCCTTTTATTTGAAAACTTACTTTTGTATTCATACATGTATTTCCATGTTACTGTAGATAAAATATCAAACAATTTCGATGCACGCCCTCAGTATAAAAAAAATGTTCTCGCTCGCTTCGCTCGCTCGACGTATAATGGCTAAGGAGTGGTTTAATTAACACATTGTTAAATCCTGTTATTTGAAAACAGACTTGTTTACCCTATCAATGCACTACCGCAACCGTTTTATGAGGATAGAAACGGACCCGAAAATTGACCAAAATCTTACGCCCCCCCCTAAGCTGAAATCCTGGATCCGCCCCTGAAATGCATATACCGAACAGTTTTGAAAAACGCTGATTTTGTTTTATCCCATTCAAAATAAAGTAAAATTGGCACTGCATGCTTATCTGCAGTTATTCAAAAGAAATGGTGCACATTTTTGATAAGGAATCAATAGTCATGGAAATAATACTAAATAACGTGTTTGGTGTAAATTGTACCTAAAGAATACAGAAACACGAAACAGTTTCCATTTTGGAATGCAAATGTGTGATGATGTAAACTTTAATCTTATTGATATAAAGAAGGGATGGTTCTTAAATTATTTTGAGGAGTATATCTCAAAGTTCTCATATCCTTGGGGAAAGGCATATCACAATGAAAATGACTCTTTATTTGACAAAGAATCACACAACACGATATATTTTAATGCTGCAGTTCAAATCCTATTGTTTCTGACGAAATACAAATATGTGTATCTACTGACAACTAACCGCATGCAATGAGTCTATGCCAAGAATGTTGATGTAACGGCAAATGAGATTTGTGTGATTGACGATCCAGACGCGATCGTATGTTGTACTTTTTCTACGACTGTCTATACATACTGATTGATCCAGACGCGCTCTGCTGTTGTTCTTGGTTACAACTGTCTATACATACTAGCGCTGTACTGGGAATTTGCTATAGCTGACTTTGACATATCAAACGACGCGGTCAGTTAAAGAAATCGTTTTAGCAAGCAGTTTTGATTTAAAAAAAAGGCACCTTTTTGTAACATGCACCAAAGTCATGCAATCTGTCAACTAAAAATAGCATAATTAGAATATGTACTTGCATTTTATTATAAAATAGTACCATTGTTGTCATACTGACTGTATTCTGAAAATGGAATCTCTTGAGTTATTGAGAAGTTTTAAAAGGGCGAATATAGGCATTTAACTTAACTTAAAGAGTAATTGAAGTTTTAACCATGGAAACTTGGAAACTTGATTTTATTAATTTAGCCGGTATTTTTAATGATATGCGGGTGACTGATAACATTCCAAAGTATTTCAAGAATATTGAGACTCCTGTTATATGTTACAAGTATAAGAAATCTGCTAGAAATATTATTTTCAATTATAATAGGATCGTTTCTGATCTTGTGATCGAGACATCTACTCCTACTGATTGAGATTGTCAAAATTCTAAATTTTGTTACGAACCTGCCGGTCACATTCTTACTAGAAATCTTGATGTAATTGAGGATAAGAGGATTCGGCATTTAAGTATCGCCTTCCATCAGATATTGATTTTAATGCCTGTCGCTATGATATTGCGGGTTCTTTAACGGATTTCTGTACAAAGTGGTGTAAGCGAGTAAAAGCAGATAAACATGCACTTACTGCTTGGATGAAAACTATTTCAGAAATTGTTGAATTATGTATTTTATTTTACGAATCAAATCCTTCCCTGCTTGAACGGCCTTCTACTTACAATTTACGACACCTTAAGAAGGGTATTCAGAATTTACATACTAAATTTGCTCTAGTCCCAGCAGACAAAGCTTCCAACAATATAATTATTGTCTGACGACTACATTATATCAATACTTTGAATGCTGAGCTAGCGAGCACTTCTGCTTATCTAACTAGACCTCTGCTGGTGACCTTTATGGAGACTATAAAGGTTTCTGTAATTAGTAAGCAGACGAAGCTCCCTACAATGTACTGGATACCCAAACTTCACAAATTTTTTTACAAATCACGTTTTATCGCTAATTCTAGTTCATGTACCACGACCAATATATCAAAACTATTGACTTCCTGACTTTCCGCGATTAAAGAACATATTGTAAAATATTGCGGAAAGGCCTTCGAGAACTCAGGAATCAATCTGTTTTGGTCTATCAAAAACTCTGGAGAAGTTCTTGACAAACTTCGTTGTAAGCAATTTCATGCCTCTTCTCTAAGCACTTTTTCTACACTATACTACACTACCACACAATCTTATCAAAGAAAAATTGCTTCAGCTTATTCAGAAGACATTTGCTAGAGAAGGTACAACTTTTCTAGCTTGTAAAAATGTCAGGGCTTTCTTTACTAACGCCCCCATTGATAAGTATAATTTGTGGACTTGTACTGATGTTTGTAGAGCTTTATCTTTTCTTCTGGATAACATCCTTATAAGATACGGTAAAACTATTTACCGCCAGGTTGCTGGTATTCCTATGGGTACTAACTGTGCGCCACTTGTTGCAGATTTGTTTTTGTACTGCTATGGAAGAGATTTTATGTTGAAATTGTCACCTGCTAGCCAGGGTGAAATTATTGATGCCTTTAATAATACTTCTCGGTATCTTGATGACATACTCAATATTGATAATCCGTTCTTTGCTCATATTTACTAACATTTATCCACCAGAGCTCACGTTGAATAAAGCCAACAGTTCGGATACAGTAGCATCATTTCTCGATCTTCATCTCTCGATTTCAAATGATTGTATTCATACTAAAATCTATGATAAGAGAGATGATTTCAATTTTAACATCGTTAACTAGATGTACCTCGTGCTACCTCATACGGGGTGTATGTCTCCTAGCTAATTCGATTTGCTATAGCGTGTAATGATGTTACCGACTTCAATGGTCGAAATCAAGTTATTACAAGTAAACTTCTTCAGCAGGGTTTTCGTTATCACAAACTACATAGATCTTTCTCTAAATTCTACCGCCGCAACGAGGACCTGCTGGAAAAGTAAAACACCAACCTTAAAACACTTCTGCGACTAGGCATATCACATTTTATGGAGATGTGGTCTATAAACTTCGAAAGTTAAAAGGGTCTGACGGGTTTCCTTACCGCTTTACAAATTTATTCAGGAAGTTCGTCAGAAAAGGATATAACACTTTGGTTTTACAGCACACTGCATATTTAGTGATTCACCTCTCTACAGTCAGTCATTACGCTTCGCTTTTCACTTGTGCGATGACTGGACTACCTCTTGGGACTCTAAGATTGTACCTACTGAAACCCCAACTAAGGGAGTTGGGTGCATGAGCTTTCGTCCCTCGGGTTTTCTGGTCGTACCCTAGATTGGTTTTCTCTTTAGCTGCAACTACTATGGTTGTTCAGTACGATTCTGGATACATCCTGAGATGTTTATTATTTTGTATGTGTTTCTTTAGTTAGTTTCTCTGGATGTGGACTTTATTGTTAGAGAATTCCTTTTGATGGGATGTAGTTTTGTTTACACTGTCTTGTCTATTTGAGCGTTGAAGACAGGATAATACCGAGGATTGTGCGCATATAAAATCGATTCAAGCTAACCAGTAGGCCTTATTGCCTACTGACCATTCCAAGTCAGTAACCCTGTCTTCACCATCCTTTCTGTTGTTTTGTGTCTCTTTCATTGTATTATCAAGTCCTTGTTTGCAGTACAGTGCGGACCTACGATGTCATTGCGTTCGGACGCTGTGGTTTCTATAGGACCCTATATCTCATTGTCACACTCATTCAAATTATGTGTCTAAAAAAACAACAAAATGATGGACATTTCATTATTTTTTGTACGTTGAAAAGCAAATAAACTATAACATGAAGTTTGACATTTGAAAAAAACATACACACGCAAATTTAAACAACTCCTACTTCGTCAACTCTTGCCTCTTATCAAGAACAATCGAGATCGTCTAACAGCTGTGACATATTTTGCTTTTTTAAAAGGGCGGTTATCTCAATGAATTCTCATATTTAAGAATGTTTTTTTGAATACATATTTTCTGTTTGTTTGTTTTATCACATTCAAACCAAGTTGACCAAAGTTATGTTTTATAACATATACTTATATGGGGTGGAGCGTTCAGCTGGCTTGGTGAAATGCACATCGGACTAGTATGCCTCATATGGGATTATATTGTGTTGGTGTTGACTTGCAAACAATTCAATGGTCTTCTACACTTTGATGTGCAGCGTATAACGCGGTCGGTCTTTTTGACCCAGTCAATTGATGTATCCTGGCTTTATGAGAAATGGTAACGCTCTAAATCCAACTTAATCCGCTGGAAAGGGACTTTTTTTCATACTTTTCCAATGATAAGATAAGTTACCTACAAGCACAGAGAGAGGAAATATTTTCTCGAAATTGACTTTATTTGAAAGAAATCAGATTATGTTTCCTTATATAGACATGATAGACGGACTTGAATACTTTTATTTTTCTTCAAAACAATATGCTATTTAAAATGGAAAAACACAACTTCAATGTAAACGGTCCTGAGTGAAGCGCTGTGGTGTAGTGGTAGAACGTTGGACTCGAGATCGAAAAGTCGTGGTTCGATCTCCGCTATGGCCATATTTGTTGTGTTCCTGATCAGGACAATTTATCTGCATGTGCTTAGTACTGGTTCTACCCAGGATGACATCGAGAATGATTCAAATAAGTTCAGAGCTTTCGTTACAATCGATGTAAAATAAATAATTTTAAACTAAAATTAAGAAACTAATTTTTTAAAATTATATATCCGCTATTTATATTGTGTTGTTGTTGTTTTTCAAGCAAATACTAATCTGCCCGTGGTATATAGCTGTGTCAATGTGTAATTCAAGTAGCATTAACATTAGAATTAATGAACTAACAGGAACTGTAGCATTCAAGGACCACAGTCAATCACAAGCACCATGAACACGCATAGAAACATTCACTAATTATACAGGAACTGCAGCTTTCAAGGAACACAGTCAAGCACAATTGCGGATTGAAACAATCACTAATTACACAGGAACTGTAGCATTCAATGACCACAGTCAAACACAAACACGCATTGAAACAATCACTAATTACACAGGAACTGCAGCATTCAAGGACCACAGTCAAACACAAACACGCATAGAAACAATCACTAATTACACAGGAACTGTAGCATTCAAGGACCACAGTCAATCACAAACACGCATTGAAACAATCACTAATTACACAGGAACTGCAGCATTCAAGGACCACAGTCAATCACAAACACGCAATGAAACAATCACTAATTACACAGGAACTGCAGCATTCAAGGACCACAGTCAATCACAAAAACGCATAGAAACAATCACTAATTACACAGGAACTGCAGCATTCAAGGACCACAGTCAATCACAAACACGCATAGAAACAATCACTAATTACACCGGAACTGCAGCATTCAAGGACCAAAGTCAATCACAAACACGCATAGAAACAATCACTAGTTACACAGGAACTGCAGCATTCAAGGACCACAGTCAATCACAAATACGCATAGAAACAATCACTAATTACACAGGAACTGCAGCATTCAAGGACCACAGTCAATCACAAACACGCATTGAAACAATCACTAATTACACAGGAACTGCAGCATTCAAGGACCACAGTCAATCACAAACACGCATGGAAACAATCACTAATTACACAGGAACTGCAGCATTCAAGGACCACAGTTAACCACAAACACGCATAGAAACAATCACTAATTACACAGGAACTGCAGCATTCAAGGACCACAGTCAATCACCAACACGCATAGAAACAATCACTAATTACACAGGAACTGCAGCATTCAAGGACCAATGCCAATCACAAACATGCATAGAAACAATCACTAATTACACAGGAACTGTAGCATTCAAGGACCACAGATAACCACAAACACGCATAGAAACAATCACTAATTACACCGGAACTGTAGCATTCGAAGACCACAGTCAATCACAAACACCCATATAAACAAACAACAACAACAAAGATGATTTAAAGACACGATATGACATCACAAACATAAAAGGGTTGACAATAGGGCTATCGCATTGAAACGGTAAGTGACAAAAAAGGCCGCTGGGGGTTTAAACCGGGTTCAAGAAATGGAAATTGTGATCGTATATTCTAGACGCAAGGTTTTCCCGCACGCTGTCTTGGAACAATAGCATATGGGAAGACAACCATATTATCAGAGTTCATGGTGGAGAGACGCGTATAAATATCCCACTTCAGACGACATCCCAAAACATTTCGCATAAATCATTGTGACTTATGGGAAAGCAATTACTACAACCTTTAAAAGAAATGTATTATTTTTTATTTATGTTTGCTTTACTTTTTTAATTTTAATTGACTTAATGTTTTACTGAATATGTGTATACTGCTGTTTATATTGAACGTATCGGGGATGCTGTGGCCCAATGTATATTACTTTGATCAGAGTCGCAGATTGGGTTCAGGTCTCTCTCGCGGCACAAAACACTTCCTTTAAACCCGGCGGTCCATCATGTTAAAGACTGATAGCTACAGATTTATAGTAAGAGTTGAGTAGGTTCGTGGATTTCTATTGATCATTCCCATCCTCTCTGGGGTGGCTAGAATTAACCTAGTAAACAGAGTTGAGCAGGTTCGCGGATTTCTATTGATCATTCCCCCCTCTCTGGGCGGCTAGAACTTACCTAGTAAACAATGTGTTGTTGAGCCGTTAAATAGCAATGTAAGTATGACGGATGTACACGTTATCCAAAGACACAACTATGTTGATGCATGATGTGTATTTGTTAAATCGAAATTCTATTTGATAGTAAGGGCGTCCTTGGTCGAATGGTTAGAGTTTCCGACTCGAAATCACTTGCTGTTATTGGTTTTAGCTCTCCTGGGACCAGGAATCTTTATGTGAGGAAGCTATCTAGCTGTCGGTGGTTCTGTTCTACCCAGGAGCCCTCCCGTGCTCGAAAATTGCCCGGAGGGTCACATGGGGCCTTCCTCCAACAAAGGAAGCCGGAAAGTCTCAATATAACCTTAATTGTTGGTTTGAATATAATATTTATCCAATTGAAATCTAGTTGATATAATTAAACCGATGTGATGGTTATGAATGGGCATCATGTAGTAGTGATGAAGACACATCACGAACTAGTTCTGTAGTGGGGGATGATGACACATCACGGACTAGTTCTGTAGTGGGGGATGACGACACATCACGGACTAGTTCTGTAGTAGGGGATGATGACACATCACGGACCATTTCTGTAGTAGGGGATAATGACACATCACGGACTAGTTCTGCTGTTGTGTATGGATGCAATCATCGACCTTCTGCTATAACGGAGACGGGCTAGTTCTGCTGCCGTGCGTGAATTGAACCATTGACCTTCTGCTATAACGGAGATGGGCTAGTTCTGCTGCTGTGAATCAAACAATCTACCCTCTGCTATAACGGAGATGGGCTAGTTCTGCTGCCGTGCGTGAATTGAACCATTGACCCTCTGCTGTAACGGGGATGGGCTAATTCTGCTGCTGTGAATCAAACAATCTACCTTCTGCTATAATGAGACGGGTTAGTTCTGCTGCCGTGAATCGAACAATCTACCTTCTGCTGTAACGGAGACCGGCTAGTTCTGATGTCGGGCTGAATTGAACCATTGACCTTCTACTGTAACGGAGGTGGGCTAATTATGCTGCCGTGAATCGAACAACCTACCTTCTGCTATAACGGAGGCGGGCTAGTTCTGCTTTCGTAAATGGAACCATCGACCTTCTGCTATTACGGAGGCGATCTAGTTCTGCTGTCGCGAATGGAACCATCGACTTTCTGCTTCAACGGAAGCGAGCATCATCTGATGGTTGGGTATCCTATTTTTAACTGTTATCACAAATAATGTATTTATTAATGATCCGGAATATGTTTAAAACTCATTAACGTTTTTGAGCACATTTATGAAAGATTTGCAATGTGTTTAACGCTAACAGTTACCCGTGAACACAATATACTTGTCCCTGTAGCGTTCTGGACGATACCATTTTTAAAGGGGTGCTCTGTATTGTGAAGATAACAACATGTTATTATATTTAACAATTATGTCAACATGAAATAAACAATTAAAGTGGTAAAAATGAAATTGTAAGTTTGTTTATTATTGATATCTCCGTTAAAAAAGTTACTTGCAATGTACAAAGCCCATCTATTCTATTGCTAGCCTCCGTAACACAATAGAGAATCATCCATCTTGACACCATGTATATGAACGACACTCCTCAAGCCAACATGTCGCGGTGTAAAGTCATTAAAAGAAAAGCGTCTACTACTTAAGGATTGCATTCGATATTTCGATTTGCCTACGTGCTGGGACAAACATTCGCTAGTTTAAAGTGGGTGAAGCACGTAGGTCCTTTTGATAACTTTGAACTGACTAATGTTTTTCATACTCCCTAGAAAGATCAAAATATCGAATTCAGTACTTATATTTACATAATGTCTGTTATATCTGCTTTTCAACTTTACTGAATAGTATTAAGTGTACTTTTGGGACGGAGCTAAAACAAACAAGGTTCAGTTAATTCGTCTGATGATTGTTTTGACGTCGTTACAAACAAAACAATCATCAGACGAATTAACTGAACCTTGTTTGGTTTAGCTCCGTCCCAAAAGTAAATGTTTTTCACTGGGAATTGATGCGCAACAAGATGCAATAGTTAATGGCGGTCTTGTGCAGCAGAAATGTAGTTATAAGATGTATTTTCTCCAATACAACCAAATATTCATCAACTGTCCAGCGCTATTTTATTCGACAGACTGCATTATCCAAGATGACAGTATCGTAGCAACAGGGCATACCGCATACCTTCCGGATATGGATCGTCAATCACGCAATAACTCCGTTGCCTTTATGACAATCTTCCTCGCTCACATTAGTTTTCTCTTGTGATTTCATGAATATGCGGATCACCTTTGATGTTTTGACGATTCTTGAGCGTATCTGTGCAGTCTGTCATATAATAAAGAAAACGTTTAACTACTAGTAATCTGTGCATTGCCTTTTAATTGTTTGTTTTCTTGTTCAAATAAAATGGAGGGAAATTAGAGTAACTAATGAATTGGAATCAATTCTGCAATAAGGAAGATTAAATTCTGTTTTTGGAGAGCATGGCGTATTTGACGGATGGCAGTATGTTACCACTGATGCATGTTTGTCACTAGCACTCACTGCGATGTGTTGTTGTTCACCCGAAGATATGCCACATATGGAAAGCAACACATCAATCTGATTTGTGACCGCTTTTGACAACCTTCAATCAAATGAATAGAAGCTGTACTTATTTGAAAATACGCCCCTTAATTTGCATTATCAATTGTTTTAAAGGGACACACGACAATCCTGATGTCAGTTTTACACATGTTCACACAAACAAGACAACTTCTGAAAAAGGGTCACCTGTTGGTGGTAATAACTCGATTATTTAATGGGATAAACAACTTTTCGTTCAATGTTTAGCTTCTCTTTTAATTAGATAAACGACGTAGACTGTGCTACGGTCCTTTGAGCTTCTCTGCAAAAGTGAACGCAATAGTTAACAGAATAGAATAGACTTTGTGATGTAAGGCTGACTTTGAGTAGACATACGAATTTTTGTTTAAATTGCATACTCATGGACTCTCTTAAAACTAACTAACTACATTTTATAGTGCTTGTTTGAGCGAAGTATTTTTCGGCATTGTAAATACAATTTCCATAGTACCTACAATACATTGTATATCAATGGAAAAGGAATAATTAGCGGTAAATTCATAAACCTCATCTTTAAAAATTAGTGGAGAAGTATGTATTGTTGGTCAAAATATCATTCAATAAAGAGATTTGCCCCAGTACAATCACTGTTGCTCATTGGCTGGCTGAACATTTTCAAATCTTAATTTTGAGGTGTTCAACATATTGAAACTATTTCGGATAGATAGTAGTAGTAGAAGATCTTTATTTCCTCCAAGCATAGGAGAGTATACATATATATTACAGTCAAAGTAGTCAAAATATATACAGATCAACATATAAATGGCATACATACAATACATGTGACTTAAATAAATCCGTACTTTAACTATTCAAAATTGGGAATATTTACAAATCACATATGACACATACAACAAAGATGAATTTAAGTCATAAAATGCAGATGAAAAATAAAATAAAAATGATAATAATAATAATAGTAATAACACTATATGGTGGTGATTAAAGGTTGTAATTATCATAACACCATGTGTCCCTTGTCGAAACGAAAAACAAAAGATTACACAATGTGTTATTAATTACGAACCTCCTTGTTTAAACGTTACTATCGGCAAACCTATATTGTAATACTTCAACAAAGTGAATCTAATTTCAATTAGAAATAATAGTATACCACATGAATGTCCCCTGTTGAAACGAAACACAAGGTGACAGAGTGGGATATTAAATAAGTATCATTGTTACATTTATTAAAATATACATTTTTCACATATAATGATCAGTGTTTGATTGTATTTAAAAATATGTTTTATGATGTATTTCCGATAGGCTTAAAAGCCCGTGAGGATACAACATACACTTTCACAAACAGTGTAGGTATTACAAACAAAACATGTCCAACTATGCAGTTTATCTGAGCTGATACAATGAGAAGGTGTATATATAACACTTCCTTACATAAATCAATTACAATTCATCACAATTTCCTTAACACATTTCATATTCTAATCACATGAGCCAAATAAAACAGCTTGCTATCTGTATGATAAACAGAATAATAGCATATAATGTGAATATTACTACAGATATACAGGCCTAGTAATCCAGCACGGATTTTGAATAGTTATTAATAGTTGCAATTCAATTGCTGACTAATTTAACTTAGTTTGTCTACCACAGACTTTAAATAAACAATGACATAGATACCCGTTGTTGAGCGAAGACAAGTTTTAACCCAGTAAATGAAAACACTTCACTGACAGTCAAACTACAAGACACGCAGTCCCAGTAAATGAAAACACTTTACTGACGGTCCGTATTACCAATGTGCTTGCATTCTTCACCGAAAAACGTTTCTAAGTAAAATGGTCAATATGCTTTTTATCATAATGATTAATACGCACATAAGTTTACATACAGGCTTCACACTCAACATGCTCTTTCTAACGCGTCTCTATCCAAGAAAAACGAGATGATTAAATATGATTCAATAAAGCCGAACTATAGGAAGTCCACATATTTTAAACAAAGTAAACAGAGTTCAGCGTAAAGTATTCCAAAGTACTTGCAGTATACAACATGTTTTGCAGATTAAAATCGCATGCACCGAGTACTATATGGACTTTTTCCTTTGGATTAAGACGTACAACATATCTATAAATATCAATACCGAAATTTGTTTCCAAGCTATTCTAAAACTTTCTTCTAATATCATTTAAAAACACACAGCTACCGAGAACATGGTCTACCTTAAGATAATATTGTGTGTCACATAGTTCACACTGATGCTCCATCTCTTCTTGAGCCAGTTGAGCTATTATTGAAATACAACATTTGAACTGTGCTATATGTTTTGGATATTGTTTACTAAGAAGCCATAATGCACAAACTGTAAAAGTCGGTTGGATCGATTTGAATCTAATAAATGATGTTTCAGTTGTTCTAATATTCCATTGATTAGTACATCTAGATCTTGAGTTTATAATGTTTTTCCAACTATTTTTATTCGGAAAACTGCCATTTTCTAGATATTTATTTATTACATAATTATGTGAGGTTGTATTTAAAAAGAATCGCCTTTTAAATGTGAATGTTTGTAATTTCAAGTGATGTAGAAACAAAAATGTATTAATAGAACATGATGATTATAGTTGCTGTTAATATAAGTCAAACGCAATTTCAATAATCAATTTCGAAATCAGAAAACATGATATGAGGGGATAGGTGGCAGGGCCTGCCCTGGGTATTTTTTTCTTTCGCAACTTCTCACAAAATGAGAAAAATAGGAGCCACATTTGAGAAATAAGAGCCAAAGTCATGAAAGTTGGAGCCATTTTTTCACCATATACCAAAGTCATTTTGAAAATAAGCGGCATATATGCATTGATTCATTTTGGTCTAGCAGACACATTTTGGCAAATTTAGCAGTGGAGTCAAAGAAGAATCTGAATTTAGCGGACGTTTACAAGCCATGTCTGCTGTTACAGTATTGGCAATGTTTTACATCTTGACATAAGTTATATAGGAAACGTACGTCGAGGGTAATTATATCAAATAAGGCCATTGTTCTGATCTCATCTTTTATTTTAATAGTATTTATTTCTAGAAATAGCAAGTAATCACTTTTGATTTCTTTAATTTTCATCGCCCGACAAAGTTTGCTACACTCATTAACAAACATCAACCATAGTTTCCTTTGTCGTTGTTAGATTGTCCGCCACGCTCGCCGATGTTTGTATAAGACCTTAAACCCGATATCGAGCTGTGTTGTCTTAATCCTATTGTGACTTAATTGCATCTATCTTCTTAGACAGTGTCAGCAAGTTTGTTTACAAAATGTTATTAGCAAGCATCAATGACTCACAATATACACACGTGATCAATCGACTGGTTATGAGAATTTTATCTGTTTTTGTAATCAGCTAGCGAACGTTATTCATTCAGTTTAGTGAACCAGTCCACTTTTCTTTTAGACTTGTCCACCAGGAACGCTGTGTAGCAGTCTATTTCCTATATCCGCTTACAGCATTGAAAATATGTAAATATCAGCTTTTATTTTCCATTCGCAAATCATTTTCGCAAAAGCTTTAAAAAATCCCAAATGTTTTTTTTCTTTCTCCATTTTCGACATTGGCGAATTACAGCAGAGGCCCAGGGTGGTTAGATGTTACATTCATTTATGGCGCAGGTGATGTATAACTATGACTACTTTCATGAATAACCATCGGGTTTGCTTTTAACAATCGCAGTGAAAGACTTTTAGTTCACAATTGTGTTTTATTTCATTCGTTAGCTCACACAGATGGTTCGAAACTGCTTCCAAGAGCATTACCGATGTTGCTTGTTGTCATGTGCAAATGGGCAAATCAGGGGTAATTCCATTGCACGTCCTGCCATAAAGGTTGACTGACGTGTGTGATACAGGACATTGTATGTCGTGTATGTGTCTCTTCTTTGTGTATGTGGAGAAATCATTTTTTATAACATCTCGTGTTTCCTTGTCTTTGCAGTGTTTTGCATCTGTTGCCAGGCTGATAGAAAATTGGGAATATTGCACGCTGTCTGCGTTCTGGCGTCCTTGGCTTCGTAGTCAGGTATGTGCTGAAGGTCTTAGTTATATATCGTATATGTGGACGTGCATTGCATGTGTGATATTTATGTGTGTAAACTGGCATGACCCAGATTGGAAAGGGGCATCAGTTGAAGACATGTTGCCTCATGCATATCACTAGGTAGGTATACACTATAGGATCTACCGAAGAACAAGTGGCTGGTCTGTGTTAGGCCAAAAAAACAATACCTGTGTTTCCGGTGGCCCGACCGACCCTATTTTTAAGGGGCCGACCCTAAAACTTTTATGGAAAAAAAAATGTTCTGAACAATGATTTATTGCAATATATCGAGGTAAACTGACATTACAGAGGAACTTTCAGTTGTATCATCAACTTATATGGGGTTTATGAGATAAATACATGTAGCATCTCAAAATATCTTGCTCCAAAAAAAAACTTATATAAATTTCCTACCTACCGACCCTAATTTTTTAGAGCATGCAATAGGAAACACACCTATTTTTTTTGTTGCCTTAAACAGCCTACATGGTGGTGGAACATGTTCTTACAAGCGTAAATGAACAAAAGACCATATGTATGGACAAAGGTTAGCTGTTTTGTTTAAAATGATCATCTTGACGTGATGGTGAGCCATGTCGAAAACTAATTTGATTCCACATCAAACATGCCCGTCAGACATCATGTTTGTTGACATGGAGTGATATAATAAGGACTTGTATAACAATGTGTTGCACCTACTCTGAAACTACTTGGTGGACCTTCATGACACTGCAGAGGGATGTTGCTCTTGCAGCCCAGTTGAACCTGGCAAATCTTCAGGCAAAAAGTTCAAGATGGCCGGCACTGTTAAAAGTAAGCTTAAAACAAAACAAATTTGTAGCGACAACTTCCTAAAAAGTATGACTGATATTGATATGGAACTTTCTGTAAGATGATGTACATCACATGATGTTGGTCATTGTCGGAAATCATTTTGATGAAACATGACTGCGAGCAGCCTTGTCTGTTTACATAGTTAACTATTTAAAAATTGTAACGACCACTTCTGTGAAAGAACTTGACAGATTGTCATGAAGCTTCACAGAAATGTTGCTGATGATGTGTAGTTGTTTCTAGCAAAATTTCAGGTCGGACTGAAAATAAAAACGGCCGCCACGGTTAGAAATGGATTTTTGGATGAAACTTGCTGACAAAATAATTAGCCGTCAATAAAACACACAGAAGTTCGCAGTTTTGCTTATTGCCGACGACTCAAATTTCGCCCAACATGGATAAAAAACGAAGTCGGTCAAATTAGAGCGAAGTTTAAAGCGACTTCGCCTAATTGCGAGACCTCTGATGTAGTCAGTGACATGAGTATTGATTGTAAACACTTTCTCTATAAGTTACCTATTATTCATGTCTGACACAAACATATCGAAACTGCATGGGTTCAGAGATAATTAGGTCCCAAATACATATTACATAATGTATTTGCATCGGTTCAGACATAATTAGCTCCCAAATACTTATTACATAATGTATTAATACATTATGTAATAAGTATTTGGGAGCTATATACATTATGTAATAAGTATTTGGGAGCTATTATCTCTGAATCGATGCAGTTTCGATATGTTTGTGTCAGACATAAATAATAGGTAACTTATAGAGAAAGTGTTTACAATCAATACTCATGTGACTGACTACATCAGGGGTCTCGCAATTAGGCGAAGTCGCATTAAACTTCGCTCTAATTTGACCGACTTCGTTTTTTATCCATGTTGAGCAAAATTTGAGTCGTCGGCAATAAGCAAAACTGCGAACTTCCGTGTGTTTTATTGACGGCTAATTATAAAATAAAGAAATGTGTTTGCTATAAAGCGCAAGTTTGTTTAAATTGTGATTGTTTTATTGACGAGGGAAATCAACGGAAATGTATGTATGCTACGATTAGTCATAGACATCAATAACGTATCTATGTCTATGTAATTATCGAATAATTAGTTTTTTTCACTAAAAATGAAACGAAGACCAGAATAATATTGCATTCGATCAAAATGCAGTGTCCATTCAAGGACGCGGGATCCGCACCATTTTCTATGAGATCGTGCATTTTTTGTAAACCTATTGCAGACTGATCGCGCATACAAACGTAGAAAACAATTCAATTTGTGACAAATATGCATGCGACATCGTAATCCGTAAATTTTAACTAAATGGAAACAAACTCTGATTATTGTTTATCAGAGCTAGTCTTGATCATCTTGAACGCTTGATTGTTAATACAAACGTTTGTCTTGAGGGGGCACTCCTCAGTTTCGCACGAATGTCCATGGTGTAAATCAGAAAGACATCAACTAAGCATCTTTTAGGTTCATGGATGGTATTCATAATGATTATGCAGCACATGTTTGATGTTGTTTTCAGTTTTGAGTACTTCTAAGTTTATTTTGGTGTATTGGAATATGCATTCTTTGGGGTTTTTGGAGGCTGTAAATAGAAAAATGCTCAACTAGCAAAAACTTCCAAAAAGTAGGTAAAATGGCTGATTTTCACTCACGGGGAGATCAGCACTGAATAACTTTTTAAAATGCCGGAGAAGGTATGTAAAAATTAGCATTTCCTAATATGGAAGAGCATTATGAGTGCAGACATGACACTGATATGCTTAGGAACATTCATTTTGTTTATTTATTGACATTTGAAATATTGCTAAAATTGCTTTTTAAGCATGTTTTGAGGGGTGGGGTAATCTTAAAGGAAATGGGACTAAAGTTGTACAGAAAATGCTTTTTGATATTTTTATTTGGTATGGAAACATGGGTAATTTTATTGTCTTCAAAGAAATGTATGACACAATGATGATGTGATTTATTTTTGCTCAAGAATTCAGGCTAAGGGCTTGTCATGGGTTTGATTGTTGAGAACTGTACATTAAACTGTTAAGTGCCCCCTTAAGGGTCCAACTTTTTTTACTAAAACAGTCAAATGAAGTATTTTTTGTCTGGTTTCAACATATTTTCAAAGTTTGTTACCATTCGGTTTGTTTGCGAAGAGAATTACTTCGCAGGGGTGTAAAATTCCGCTCGCATTGGCGAGTGCAAGCTGCCTGCGGACGAGTAACATTTGGCGTCTGGTCGTCCGACAGGGCGAGTAACTTTCTGCACTATAAAAATTAAGTTAAACTATCATTCAAACACGATGTTGCAATATTTCAGGATTATTTCCGACGCGTAATTTTGTTCCGTATTGTCGTTTGCAGGACCCAGATTAACAGGTGTTTGTTTGTTACCAGGTAACCCACGCGTCATATAGACTGTGATTCCAGGGATCACCCTAGGAGTGAATTTCAATGAGACAAAATGTCCCATTTGCTTGATTTTAATGAGACATTCACCATATCATGAACCATTTCGGATGCGAAGCCGAACGACCAGTGGTTGTTCGTCGACCGCATATATCGCTGGAGGCTGCTAGGCGGGTTTGTACGGTGTCCAGTTGGGGCCAGATACAATGTCGCAGTGTCGTGGGCGACAATACGACGCCCGACAACGCGACATTGTGACATAGCGATACGACAGTGCGACATTGCGATACGACAACTCGACATTGCGATACGACATCGCGACAATTATGTCGTGATGTCGTATTGCAATATCGCAATGTCGTATCGCGATGTCGCGATGTCGCATTGTCGGGAGTCGCATTGTCGCGCACGACAACGCGACATTATGTCGTATTGTCGTAATGTCGCCCACGACAACGCGACATTCTTTCAATTGTCGTAATATCGCCAACGACATCGCGACATCGCGATATTACGACAGTTGAAAGAATGTCACGTTGTCGTTGGGGACATTACGACAATTGAAAGAATGTCGCGTTGTCGTGGGCGACGTTACGACAACGCGTCATAATGTCGCGTTGTGTGCGAAAATGCGACGCCCGACAACGCGACATCGCGATACGACATCGCGACATTGCGATACGACATCACGACATAATTGTCGCGATGTCGTATCGCAATGTCGCGATGTCGTATGGCAATGTCGAATTGTCGTATCGCAATGTCGCACTGTCGTATCGCGATGTCGCGATGTCGCGTTGTCGGGCGTAGCATTGTCGACCACGACACTGCGACATTGTATCTGGCCCCAACCGGACACCGTAGGTTTGGGGGCATGACCCCCAGAACATTTTTAAATTTAGATGTGATTTCCTGCATTCTGGCTCATTCCCAGTAGTGAAAGTAGAAGTTGTTAAAGCATCTGAAATAAAGCGTGTCCGAATTTACGTCAACTTTTTATGCTAACATAGTTTTATAATTGCTTGCCCCACTCCAGTACATAGTTAATCGCGTCAAATCATTACAGATTGGGGGATAATGTTCAGATATGACTAGAAGTTGATGAATTATTATAAAAATGGCCATGTTTATTCATAATCAATCGATTTTCTTTGACACCCTTGGTTTCGCAAAGCAAAAGCGAACCGGAAGTTTACCGACATAATCTAGTTTTGATTTTTTTCATGTGATTTTCGAATAATTTGATATTTTCCCATTTTATATATTTTAATCGCGAAAAAATGGATCTGAGCAAATTTACTTGAGATTTTAAATGAAATGTAAATAAATATGTTTTCATTACAAACCGAAATGGTAAAAATGGATTTCCCCGAATTCGGTGCAACAATTAGTTCTATTGGTCTTTTTCATGCGATTTTTGAGAATTGAATGCGAGAATATCGCGGAATCGCAGCCTAGAGTGATCCCTGTGATTCAATTCACGCTAAAATCAATTGGAGTGTGAAGCAATATATTGCTAACCAGTCAGACTGTGTTTTTTTTTATATCGACACCGTAAACATGGCGGGTAAATGAACAGACATCAGGTCGCTGTTCGGAAAGTCTGCATCCGCGACCCTGCAAGCGGATTCGGCGAATCTGAAAGGGTATGGCTGAACAACAAGCGTAGTTCCCAACCGCTATTAATTCGTTATGGCGTCTATTAATGGTCCAATGGAGACAAAATACTGAAGAGAAGTTCAGCAGAATATTGTTGTTATTGTTGTAGAAGTTAATTCTCCGCGCTTATTTTTTTTGCCCACTCCCCGACGAATGTCTGTGTGGAAGGGAATAAATCTTAATGACAGTGTACGAGAACAGGTTGCAGACCATAATATTAAATGTGTTGTTAGATAATTTGGCACTTTCTTTATTTGAATAACAATAAAATATCCACATACTGCCTGTCAGTTACTACAGTGTCGGAGTACACAAATGTACTTATTGTAGCTTACTATAGTGGTGAAAATAATGTTCAGGTTATATGCTGCAGGGCGAGTGGTAAATTGGTAAGGGCGAGTAGCTTTTTGGTTCCACTAGTCCTGCAGCGCGAGTGGATTTTTCCAAATTGTTACACCCCTGCTTCGGTTAGAATGTTATTTGTCGATAAGGCAAACACACATTGCTACGAAACCCAGATTATGAACAACTCAGTAAAATATGTATATAGTAATACTCAGATTACTCCACAATGCACCGTATCTTGCTTTGTCACGTTGCCATGTATCTCAATATATGTCTAATTTATCTTGAGATACTCCATGTTGAGATATCACATTTTATCTTGAGATTTCTAAATTTACATTAATCCCCATAAATCTCAATGTATATCTCAATTTATCTTGAGATTACTGCCTTGAGATATCTTAAAGCTACAGAGTCCCTATATCAATCGATTTCTTCTTTGTAGGCGTGTCTTTATTTGTAACTGCATGTTCACCAGCTCATGTCGAAATCGGGTATTTAAGCGAGCAAATATAGCGAAGGAAATCATTTACTGTATATACATCGACCAGTGCACATCGTACCTATACACAGGTAACAGTAATTTTTACAAAAAGAAAAGTTAGCTTCTTTCGGGGTTCGAACACACGACCTTCTGATTTCAAGTCCTGTGCTCTAACCACTGAACTACAACGCTACTTGAGAAAATAGTATACTAACTACCATATATTATGAGGCAAAATAACTTAACATATTTGAACGCAACTAATGATGGATCAATAAATATGCAGTCCATATTGTCGCACGTGTAAATTAACATTGCCTGGTGTAATACTGTATCTTATCAATATGAAACTAATACTTCGCCTCTAATCAACCATATCTCGACTTGTTATTTAGCGCTTGTTGAGTCTGTGTGCGCGCTCTTGTTATTACGTAATGCCTATTTAGTGTTAAAAATGCTACAAAATACCAATAAATCGCAGTGGTCTAGAGGGTCAGCGTACATCTTTCAAAAATTACAAGTGCAAGGCTGTGGTTCAAATCCCGTTCCGGGCAACTATTTTTTTATCACATATATTCTGGAGCCGTATATTTATCGATGTTACCTGTACGGAGGCTAAATAAAAATGTGAAATTTTACGTATCGATTTCTCCTTATATACCGACTTTTGGGGTGTTTGTCGATTTGAAACTACTTCACACGTGACTCATTCATATTCATGAGTTATTACCAGTTAAAATAGGGACTGTACAGCTTTAAGTTGTTTTGAGATAATTATCTTCAGATATCTCAATGAGTCTTGAGTCATTGATATCTCAACATAAATTGAGATAAATCTTACATATCTAACTTGCGATATCTCAAGATCCCATGTGTCTTGCGGTCGGTATATGCAATTTTAGTAGGATTTTCTAAGTTTGAGGTGGACTTTATGCCATTTAAAAACTAACCATTGATGTAATTCTTGGGTTTGCCTTAGCACTGTTTCATTATATTGCCAGTTTGCTATCGGTAATGTCCCGTTTAAGAGCTGGTTGCTATGGTATTTTGATGTCATAGTAAGATGACGTTAAACATTAAATAGCATGTGGCGTGACGTCATGTCACATGACGTCATTATGTCGGGTCGCGTTAAAATAAAAAAAAATCGCATAATATAGCGGCTTTATATAAATTGAGTTATAGGAGGCAACCTTTTAGAGTGGAAATGAATTCTGATTTAACATTTCAGACCTTTTTCATTATATGGAAAAAAAACAGACCAAAAGAAAAAGAATTGCAATAAAGCTGTTAAACGGGCTATTTCAGTGTTATCAAAAAAAGGTGCTGTTAGGCATGGATGGCATTTATAATAATTATGAAGCACATGTTTGATGTTGTTTTCAGTTTTGAGTAGTTCTAAGCATATTTTGGTGTATTGGATTATGCATTCTTTGGGTTTTTTGGAGGCTATAAATAGAAAAATGCTCAACTTCGACGTTAAACATGGCTGCCAGCGGCCATCTTTGTTTACATAGAGTTATTTAGTAAAAGCTTGTAGCGGTAGTCGCTAATGAAAATTACTCTAAAACTACTCGACGGATTTCCATGAAACTTCATAGGAATGTTGCTCTTGATGTCTAAATGATCCTAGCAACATTTCAGGTTGGTCGGAATTTCAAGATGGCCACCACAGCTAAAAATAGACTTTCAAAAAACAAGTTTGTAGCGAGTACTTCTTGAAAACTATAAGTGATATTGATATGGGACTTTTTCTAAAATGATCAGTATGGAATGATGTTGATCCTTGTCGAAAATTATTTTGATGCGACGTTAAACATGGCGTCCAGCGGCCATCTTTGTTTATATAGAGTTATATAATGAAAACTTGTAGCGACTACTGCTCTGAAACTACTTGACGGATTTTCATGACACTTCACAGGAATGCTTATCTAGCTATCAAAAACCTATCAATAGAGCTTCAAGGTCATTGACCTCTTGTTAGAGTCTGGCTTGACCACTGCCAAATAATCTTTAAAATGGCCGACAGAGTTAGTAAATATTCATGTTTTGAAGACAAACGAGTGTATTATTCGCTATTGTAAGACAATTAAAAACAACATATGAGTTTGTCAGTCTTCGAAATTAGTCGGTAGCCTGAAGCCCGCAGTTAGTAAAAATAATGTCGGGCATGTAAATTTTACAAGCGGGCATGGTAAAAACAAGACAAAAATGCCAAAATAAATCGGAATGAAATCGGACACAAAAATTAACGACAGCTTGTATACTAAATCAAAAGTCGATTTTTATTTGTTTATACATATACACCGCCGGAAACAACTCTCGGTTTCAGAACAGACTGGTTTTCAATTTTATTTGCTATTTACGAACGACGTTGGGGACGAATGAGTAATATTTAGTATGAATCAATACCGCAATGTAAACCCGACTGATAATGAACTGAAGATCATTTCCGGTCTATTTTGTAACCTCCATGTACGATGAGCTTTCTTTATTATTTCGAAAGAGCGTAACCCGGCAGAAAAAAATAATGCAGACGTTAGTGACTCAAAAAACAAACACTTATTAAACCGAACGCGTAATTTTTATACCCGATGACTGAGAACATGTAACTTTCTGTGACAATATACGTATTAATTTTGTCTAAAAATAACACTCAAATTACACTTAAAAAATTCGGGTCAGTAGAAATGTGTTCGGCTATCAAATTTGTGTAAGTCATATGCCCGATGGGCTAGTAGCTCAAAAAGTTTTTCGTGATGACTGTTGTTATTGTAATTACAGAGCTCCAGACAAACTTCCAAACCAAACGATATTTTACCTCCTAAATAAATCTGCAGTGCTGATTCAGATTACTTTAAAGAGTAAATGTTATGTTTTTGCTTTTTACTTATGACTTTATTAAACTAGCAATTGTTAATTTGCAATGTTGTTTTCACTACCTTTTTTTTCTTGCTGATTTCTTCAATTTGAAGTCTCTCAGAAATAGCTTATCTGGAGTTCTGAAGTAAAGGATTAGCTTTTTGTGTCGCCTTTTCGAAGAAAAGTGCGATACATAGGGATCACTTTGTCGTCACGAAAACTTAACATTGGCTATAACTTTCTCATTTCTTGATATTTCTTCATCACACTTTCAATATATACTCGTCACCATACTAAAATATAAAGGTCAACGTCACACTGAAGGTCATTATATGGGTTAAATACTCGATTTTTTCTTCACGAAAACTTAACGTTGGTTATAACTTTCTCATTTCTTGATATTTCTTCATCAAACATTCAATATATATACTCATCATGACAACTTCGACATGAACATGATAAAACATAGTCAAGATCACACTGAATGTCATTATTTGGGTTAAATACTCATTTGTTTCTTCATGAAAACTTAACGTTTCCTATAACTTTCTTATTCTTGTCTCGCCTTTTCGAAGAAAAAAAGAGACATACGTGTAGCTTTTCCGGCTAAGGCGGCGTCAACATTCAAGTTTTGCGTTTAGGTCATTTTCTCACAAACTGTATGCACTAGACCTCTCAAACTTTGCTTATATTTGTACCATGGGCGGTACCTTGCAACGTGACAAAGCAAATATGGAAATGACCTTGACCCTCCAAGCAAAGGGCAGATAACTTACTAATTCCTAGGTTCAACTTTTGCATTTAGTTCACTTTTTCACAAACTGTATGCACTAGACCTTTCAAAGTATGTATATTTTTGTATCTTGGGTGGTACATGGCAACGTGACAAAGCAAATGTGGAAGTGACCTTGACCCTCCAAGCAAGGGCAGATAACCTTATAATTTTTACCTTCAACTTTGGCGTTTAGGTCACTTTTTCACAAACTATATGCACTAAGACCTTTCAAACTTTGCTTATAGTTGTATCTTGAATGGTACATTGCAACGTGACATAGCAAATGTGGATGTGACCTTCACCATCCAAGCAACGGGCAGATAACTTTGTTACATCTACATCACTTTCTCATGAAAAAGAATTATGCAGTAGATGTTTTAAACCTAATTCATAGCTTAATCTTTGGAAGAAAACATATTCTATTTTGACATAGTTGTGTCTTCGGTACCTAACCTTTGCCATAATAACTTGAAAAGCATTTGGCCTATGTTCATAAAACTTTACACACATCTTACCTCAAGAAATGTGTTAAACATGACCTATAACTTACTGACTTTCATTTTGACAGAGTTATGCCTCTTTTTATAGTTCGCTTGTACATGCTGAAATAAGCAAAGGCAAGTGACCCAAGTCTTCTGTGGAATATCCTTCTAATTTTGTATGAATTCAGTGAATAGATTTCATAAGTTACCTTTACAGTCCCACTCGAGGGCAATTACTAGTGTTGTAAAACTTTGAAAATACATTATCCCTCATCTGACTTTGTAAACAACCGACGATTTATTTCCAACCTACAGAGATGATATAGACTTTGTGTCAAGCACTATTGACTTTTTGTATAATATGTTACCGTCACTTTTGCATTAAACTGATTTAATATGTATGCTCTTTTAAAAAGGTATACAAGCTTGCTAACTCTGTTTACATGTTCTAGTAAATTGTGAAACAGATCCATATTTGATTTTAAAACGTTAAATGCAGTAAATCACAAGTTTTTGTTTGTTTTTAGCTCTACTGATCAAAGATCAGCAGAGTCTTACCGTGGTGCGGTGTCCGCCCTTAACAGCTTTGTAGCGACTACTCCTCTGAAACTACTGGATGGATTTTCATGAAACTTTACAGGAATGTAGCTCATGATGTCTAGTTTATCAAATTGATGTAACATCCAAGATGGCCACCAAAGCTAAAAATAGATTTAAAAAAAAAAGTTTGTAGCGACTAATTCTTGAAAACCATAAGTGATATTTATATGGGCCTTTTTCTAAAATAACGTTGTTGGTCCTTGTCAACATGGCACCCAGCGTCCACCTTTGTTTACATAGTCATATAGTAAAAACTTGTAGCGACTACTCCTCTGAAACTACTGGACAGATTTTCATGAACCTTCACAGGAATGTTGCTCTTGATGTCTAGTTGATCCTAGCAACATTTTAGGTCGGCTGGAAGTTCAAGATGGCCACCACGAATAAAAATAGATTAAAAAAAAACATTTGGAGCGACTACTTCTTCAAAACTATAACTGATATTGATATGGGACTTTTTCTAAAATGATCAGCATGACATCATGTTGATCCTTGTCGAAAATTATTTTGATTCGACATCAAAAATGGCCGCCAACATGCATCTTTGTTTACATAGAGTAACATAATAAAAACTTGTAGCGACTACTCTAAAACTACTTGACGGATTTTCATGAAAATTCACAGGAATGTTGCACTTGATGTCTAGTTGATCCTAGCATAATTTCAGGTCGGCCGCTTGTTCAAGATGGTCGCCCTGGCTAAATATGTTGCTCTTGATGTCTAGTCGATCCTACCAAAATTTCAGATTGGACGGAATTTCAAGAGGGTCTCCATGGCTAAAAATAATTTACAAAATAAATAAATCTGTAACGACTACTTCTTAAAAACTATAGCTAAGTGATATTTAATCAGATATGAAACTTTTTCTAAAATGACCAGCATGACATGATGTTGGTCCTTGTTGATAATTATTTTGATTGGATATTAAACATGGCAGCCAGCGACCATCTTTGTTTACGTAGAGTTACTTTAGTAAACATTATGTAGCGACTACTCCTCTGAAACTACTTGACAAATTTTCATAAAAATTCACATGAATACTAATCTAGCTATCAACTCCTATCAATAGAGCTTCAGGGTCATTGACCTCTTGTTGTTGTCCGTTTTCAGAGATATAAACAATAATCCAAGCCTTCCTTCTCTTTGCCAGATGCATTTTACAAGGTGGCACTCACAACTGCCTTAATGGAGTTTATCAAAACTTCATCAAAATGTGAAACTCATTGAAAGGAAGCACTAGATTGTTATTCAGGTCGGTTGGTCAAAGTTCTAGGTTGCTGTTAATTTAAATAAAAAAAATCTCAATAAGTTTACTTTCTCTTGAGGGCTGTCATGAAATTTGGCAGGATTGAGGAGTATCCATTATTTTGCGATGGGTGGTTTCACATATATTGGACTTGTACTTCGCTGAATTTATTTGTTTTCACTGGGTTTCTTTTTAATGAAGTGTTGGAATTAATTTATAAGCATTCAATGACAGGCCATTTAATTCAACATGAAATTATTTGATGACGTACATATTGATTCGATGCGACGTGTAAACTCGGTTCATTCGTTACAAAGTGAATTGATACGGTTCAAAGTGAAATGATACGGTGTACAATTTCAAACCATACGACGCAAAGTCATTTGATGACGTACAGATTAATTCGATGCGACGTGTAAACTCGGTTCATTCGTTACAAAGTGAATTGATACTCGAAGTGAAATGATACGATATAAACTCGGTTCATTCGTTACAAAGTGAACTGATACGGTTCGAAGTGAAACGATACGGTGTAAAATGTCAAACCATACGACGCAAAGTCATTTGATGACGTACATATTGATTCGATGCAACGTGTAATCTCTGTTCATTCATTACAAAGTGAACTGATACTGTTCGAAGTGAAATGATACGGTGTAAAATTTCAAACCATACGACGCAAATAGAAATCATTCAGTGCAATGACAAACCATTTGACCAAAATTCTAATGCAATACAATCAAATACAAGTCGGTACGATGACAACTTAAACGATTCATCGAAAAATGTGAAGTGATACAGAACAAAGTAAATCAGCATGATGCATTATGAATCAGTTTAACGCAAACACATTTAGCCTGGTGGTAAGTAAAATGATCGGGCGAAAACACAGTCGGTGCGATGCAAACGCAATCCGTTTGACAGAAACTGATTTCATTACGTGCAAAGTGAAACGGTGCGACATCTGGCGGCGATATTTGCCACATCACTTGCAGGGTTATTTCCCCTACATAACATATATATAGTATGATAAATCAAAGTACCAAAAGTACTGAGAATGCAAGGTTTGATAGGAAAGACTGTATGAATATTTGCAAGATCAAATTTCCATAAATTTTACATAGTTTTAGCCAACTCGGCGATCTTTGGCGACCTACCAAAATCTTAGACGGTCAATCCATTCCAAATATATTGTGATCAATTGTTATTAAACTATTTTAAATCTAGACTAGAATATTTGTTTATGAAATTGCTGATAGATAGACAGATTTGTGATTTGTGTTCATGGCCAAACTGTCATTCAAGATGACCTCCATGTCTAAAATTATGTCATTTACAGAGTGGCGTGTATTAAGAAGTCTTCCGGGAACAAGATGCACAAGAGGGCATGTATCACTCTACTGGCTTGAAAAGTCTAAGGCCGGAAAACAGTTTTTGTCTCGCCTTTTCGAAGAAAAAAAGAGACACAGGTGTTGCTTTTCCGGCGGCGGCGGCGTCAACATTCAAGTTTTGCGTTTAGGTCATTTTCTCATAAACTGTATACACTAGACCTTTCAAACTTTGCTTGTAGTTGTATCTTGGGTAGTACATCGCAACGTGACAAAGCAAATGTGGAAGTGACCTTGACCCTCCAAGCAAAGGGCAGATAACTTACTAATTTTTAGGTTCAACTTTTGCATTTAGATCACTTTTTCACAAACTGTATGCACTAGACCTTTAAAACTTTGCTTATAGTTGTATCTTGAGTGGTACATCACAACGTGACAAAGCAAATGTGAAAGTAACCTTGACCCTCCAAGCAAAGGGCAGATAACTTAATTGTTACCTTCATCTTTTGCGTTTAGGTCACTTTTTCACAAACTGTATGCACTAAGACCTTTAAAACTTTGCTTATAGTTGTATCTTGAGTGGTACATTGCAACGTGACAAAGCAAATGTGGATGTGACCTTCACCATCCAAGCAAAGGGCAGATAACTTTAATTGTTACAATTACATCTAATCACTCTCTCATGAATTATAATTATGCACATGATGTTTTAAACCTAATTTATAGCTTAATCTTTGGAAGAAAACATATTCTATTTTCACATAGTTGTGTCTTGGGTAGTGCATCTGATTTCATCTATGACCTTGACCTACTTTCTGGAGCTGATAATGTTTATCTCTACTGGCCAAGGGCCTTCACTTTTCATCCGATCTTTACAAAACTTTAACATATTGTTAATATCAATGAAAGCTCGCACAAGTACGAAAATCAGCAAGATCGGACTTGTAACAGCGGAGTTATGGCCCTTGATTTAGGTAAAAAATGCTATATTTTGCCTCGTTAATACGACAGGGCTTTCATTTTTTCATCTGATCTTTACCAAACTTTACCAGATGTTTTGCCTTTTTTTTTTATTATTAGTATATTTTTTTATTATTTGTAATTTTTTTTTGTCTAAGTTTGTTTTAAATATTTTATTTTTTTTGACCTTGACCCTCCAAGCAAAGGGCAGATAACTTACTAATTTTTAGGTTCAACTTTTGCATTTAGGTCACTTTTTCACAAACTGTATGCACTAGACCTTTAAAACTTTGCTTATAGTTGTATCTTGAGTGGTACATCACAACGTGACAAAGCAAATGTGAAAGTAACCTTGACCCTCCAAGCAAAGGGCAGATAACTTAATTGTTACCTTCAACTTTTGCGTTTAGGTCACTTTTTCACAAACTGTATGCACTAAGACCTTTCAAACTTTGCTTATAGTTGTATCTTGAGTGGTACATTGCAACGTGACAAAGCAAATGTGGATGTGACCTTCACCATCCAAGCAAAGGGCAGATAACTTTAATTGTTACAATTACATCTAATCACTCTCTCATGAATTATAATTATGCACATGATGTTTTAAACCTAATTTATAGCTTAATCTTTGGAAGAAAACATATTCTATTTTCACATAGTTGTGTCTTGGGTAGTGCATCTGATTTCATCTATGACCTTGACCTACTTTCTGGAGCTGATAATGTTTATCTCTACTGGCCAAGGGCCTTCACTTTTCATCCGATCTTTACAAAACTTTAACATATTGTTAATATCAATGAAAGCTCGCACAAGTTCGAAAATCAGCCAAATCGCACTAGTAACAGCGGAGTTATGGCCCTTGATTTAGTTAAAAAATGCTATATTTTGCCTCGTTAATACGACAGGGCTTTCATTTTTTCATCTTATCTTTACCAAACTTTACCAGATGTTTTGCCTTTTTTTTTATTATTAGTATATTTTTTTATTATTTGTACTTTTTTTTTTGTCTAAGTTTGTTTTAAATATATAAAAAAATTTAATTTTTTTTTTATTATTTTTATTTATTATTATTTTTTTTTTTTGTATTTGATATATTTATTGATTTATTGTTTTACATTTTTTTTTGTTTTTTATTTCATTATTTTTTTCGGTTTGTTGATTTTTGATTGCCCCTTGACATTTTTACTTTTAAACTTCTTGTCGGCTCTACTCCTCCTAAAGCCTTGTTGGATTTCGACGAAACTTGGCAGGAAGCATCGGTAAGATGTCTAGTTGTGCATATCACGCTTTTTTCCAGTTCACTGATTTATGACGGAGTTATGGCACTTTCACATTTAAATTTCTTGTCGCCGCTACTCCTCCTAAACTTTCTATAAAATTTGGCAGGAAGCCTCAGTATGACGTCTAGTTGTGCAAATCGCGGTAAATCAATGAAATCTCGGACAAGTTCGAAAACCAGCTAGATCTTGTTAGTAACGACAGGTTATGGCCCTTGATTTGTTGAAAAATGCTATATTGTATTTCCTTTTTAAATCTGTAGTTACTTCATTTTTTTATCTGATTTTTACCATATTTGTTTAGAGTGTTAATATAACCTCCCAACCCACCAGCCCGCCCCATTTTTATAAAATTTCATTCATAGAAGTGGGACAATTTAAAAAATACCCATGCCAGACTAGACACAGCAGACTTATTGCCTATGATTACCAGGTGAGCGATCTAAGGCCATCCTATCCCTGTTGTTTTTGCAATGTTTTAAAAATAATACTGATGGGAATTTTATGTCGTCAACCCTTGATGTAAGAGCCGTTTTAGCCAGTAGACCATCCACAAGCCCTCTTGGGCCTCTTGTTTTTAATATAATGGCATTTTACCGTTTTAAGTCCAGCCCCCGTTAGGCGAGACATGTGAATCCACGGATTTCTTGTTTAAAAAATCAAAGGCTATAACTCTGATGTGTCTAGTCTGCTGCAACTGGTTTTGAAATTGTCCAAGTTCAGTGGCGTAACCTAGAAAACGTCTTCTGCTGCAGGGACAAATAACTTAACAAGAGGCACTACCCGTTGATTCAACTTCTCTAAGTCTGTCACACACTTTGAAAAGAAACTTTACTGTAGTATTTACTAAAAAAAATAAAATACAATTTATTGGTGGAAAGAAGAATTGAAATTGACTAGAAGTAAATAGACGGGTATTTTGATAAACAACAACAACAAGAAACAGAACAGAAACTAGCTGGACGAAGTAGGTTAAAATGCTGCAGCCATGTGCAGTTTCAAACGGTGTCCTGTTGGGGCCAGATACAATGTCGCATTGTTGTGGGCAACAATGCGAAACCCGACAACTCGACATCGCGACATTGCGATATGACAATGCGACATTGCGATACGACAACTCGACATTGAGATACGATAACGCTACATTGCAATACGACATCGCGACATAATTGCAATGTCGCGACAACGCTACATTGCAATACGACATCGCAACATAATTGTATTGCAATGTCGCGTTGTCGTGACATTGCATTGCGTTGTCGCGACATTGCAGTCGCGATGTCGTATTGCAATGTAGCATTGTCGTATCACAATGTCGCATTGTCATATCGCAAAGTCGCGATGTCGCATTGTCGGGTGTCGCATTGTTGCCCACGACAATGCAACATTGTATCTGGCCCCAACCGGACACCGTTTGAAACAGCACATGGCTGCAGCATATTAACCTACTTCGTCCAGCTAGGTTTTGTTCTGTTACTTCTTTATCCAAATTATGGTCACTTTTACCCGTGCATTTACTTATAGTCAATTTCAATTCTTCTTTCCGCCAATAAATTTGTATTTTATTTTTTTAGTAAATACTACAGTAAAGTTTCTTTTCAATGTATGGGACAGACATAGGGAAGTTCAGTTGAATCAACGGGTAGTGCCTGTTGTTAAGTTATTTGTCCCTGCAGCAGAAGACGTTTTCTAGGTTACGCCACTGAACTTGGACAAGTTCAAAACCAGTTGCATCAGACTAGACCCATCAGAGTTATAGCCTTTGATTTAAAAAAAAATGATTTTCGGTAGGCCTTAGACTATTCAAGCCAGTGGAGTGATACAGGCCCTCTTGTGCATCTTGTTCCCGGAAGACTACTTAATACACGCCACTCTGTAAATGACAATTTTTGACATGGAGGTCATCTTGAGTGACAGTTTGGCCATAAAATACAAATCTGTCTATCCATCAGCAATTTCATAAAACATTTTCTAGTCTAGATTTGAAACATAAACCTACTGACAATTGATTACAATATATTTGGAATGGATTGACCCTCTACAATTTTGGTAGGTCGCCAAAGATCGCCAAGTTGGCTAAAACTATGTAAAATTTATGGAAATGTGATCGTGCAAATATCCATACAGTCTTTCCTATCAAACTTTGCATTCTCAGTACTTTTGGTACTTTGATTTATCATATATTATGTAGGGGAAATAACCATGCTAATGATGTGGCAAATATCTCCGCCAGATGTCACACCGTTTCACTTTGCACGTAATGAATTCAGTTTCTGTCGAACGGATTGCGTTTGCATCGCATCGAATCAATATGTACATCATCAATTGACTTTGCGTCGTATGGTTTGAAATTTTACACCATATCAGTTCACTTCGAACCGTATCAATTCAATTTGTAACGAATGAACCGAGTTTATACCGTATAAGTTCACGTTGAACCATATCAATTCACTTTGTAACGAATGAACCGAGTTTACACGTCGTATCGAATCAATATGTACGTCATCAAATGACTTTGCGTCGTATGGTTTGAAATTTTACACCGTATCATTTCACTTCGAACCGTATCAATTCACTTTGTAACGAATGAACCGAGTTTACACGTCGCATCGAATCAATAGGTACGTCATCAAATGACCTTGCGTCGTATTGTTTGAAATTTTACATCGTATCATTTCACTTTGAACCGTATCAATTCACTTTGTAACGAATGAACCGAGTTAACACGTCGCATCGAATCAATATGTACGTCATCAAATGACTTCATGCTGAATTAAATGGCCTGTCATTGAATGGTTTGTAAATATCCACATTTTGACGGTTATGGCTTCCCATAATAACCTGCAGCTTCATCTGGCACATACAAAAGACATACTTTAAGAGTTAAGATCAGTGCCTAGAATGGATTATGTAAATATACATAATTTGAAGTAAAATATGTTTAATCTAAATTTAAGTTGGCTGATTAATTTTTTGTACGCTCTGTGCTGTTGGGAACATCTCTGTAGTGGAAGGAAGCATGCTTTTCTCTCGAGAAAAGAGACCCAGGTTCAAGTCCTGGCGGGGAACCTGGCACACTTACTGAGCTGTACAAACTTAGTTCTGGGATAATCACAACTTTAAAATTAATACTTATAAAATTGTTCATTACACAATTATACTAGTGTTAAAAAATCATTCCATAATATTTATTTGCGCTTCCATAAAAGTGAAGCGGCTATACGGAGTGTTACCCTTATCGTGAAATATGGAAATGTTTGTTACTGTATATAATACATTCATCCGAACTGGCATTTTGAAATCAGACAAAACCAAAAGACAAAAGACAATGAAACTATAATGCTTTGAATACACTTATTATATAACTTCATTGTTTTATTTATATAGTACTGAAGTCGGAATACACAGATTGTGTCCCCTCCCCCATTTTGGACATGTGTCACTTGACTGATAATCGATCGGTCAAATTCTTGCTAATATGTCATGCTAATAATATCATCCTTTCACTGCCTTTCAAATATGTCCGTACTCCCCATGCTATAATACATGTATTATAGCTTTTCTTGTTTATAACTATTATATATTGCCAAATAATGGTTGAAGACAGAAATGGTAAATCGGATTTTGATAACTGCTAATATCCCTATTAATTCATGTTGTTTTTCTATTTATTGTCGTGTTCATCAACGGTCTTCATCATTCATTCCTTTATTGTTGCAGGCGCTACTTGAGTGGTAGGAGAAATCACTGATAGTGGCTCCAGCGAAAAACGGAGTATATGTAACATTATTTACAGCAACTATGCTGTTCTGCAGGTGAAACGATTATGTTTTAGGTCCATTCTGCATATTTTCATTTCGATGGAAATAAAATTTAGCCTCAAACGTTCATTCCTGTTGACGACATATACTTTTTTCTTTTAGATTCACCGTAAAATCTTGTTTGTGTTTGTCACTTCCAATGGACCCCCATTTCAATATGTATTGACATTTGCACTAGCGTTTGTTTACTAATGTTTGGAGGCTGTAAAAGTTGCCACAACTGACAAGTCAGTAGTGTTATCACTTACTGGTTATTTGGGATCATCCAGCTCAATATCGGTGGTCTTGAAGTAGAATACCAAATAAACCGGAGCGTGAGAGGTGTTATCACTTTCTGGTTGTTTGGGATCATCCAGCTCAATATCGGTGGTCTTGAAGTGGAATACCATATAAACCGGAGCGTGAGAGGTGTTGAAACTTATACTGAAGTGAAAAAGAAACGCAACTCTGGAATTTCCGCAATATATTGTATGTACAATATGCTGCTGTTAATCGAATGGTACATGGCTACGTAAGACCATTCCTTTCGGTAAAATACTAAAACAACGTAACACAGCAAATAGTTTTCCTTCAAAGTTTCATTATTGACAGAGTACGCGTTTGGCTCAAGCATTTGAGCAAACTTAGGATGCAAAGTTTTTGCAAACTCTTTATGTTAAATACAGTACTGAAATGGCTCAATTTTTCCAAGAGAAACTTCAACATTTATGAATTTCTTGTTACAATGTGTACTGTGATTAAAACGTCTACAACATCACAGGTATGTCCTTTCTTTAACTAACGGCAACTTGTTTTACAAAACATCTTGGGATTTCTTTGGAATATTATGTGGAATTAAGTGTGCAGAATATATACAATATATTGCTGAAATTCCCGAGTTGCGTTTCTTTTTCGTTTCAGTATATATTGCCTCTCACAACAGACTCAATAAAACCAAGTCTGCAACTTTTCTTTCGTGTTCATGTTTGTTGCTTCCAAGGGATCTTCTTTTCAGTATTTATTTATTAACTAATAATTTATGTGACTTTGTATTTGCAAAAAAACGTTCGATTGAAATGTATAAGTGATTGACTAGTGTACATAATTATCATGAGGGCAGATGTGGCGTTTGATATAAATATGTGAAATTACGACAGAAATGTCAACTTAGTTTATGTTCAGAATTCAATTAGGCAAACAGCCCGAACAGCCCACGAGGATATACATTTCTCAAAATATACGACTGTAGTTTAGAAAACGACGGCTTGGTATAAATCTAAGTTGCAAAACTAACTCCCCATATATCCACATTTAAACATACATCGTCTACTAAATAAAACGTTAAATGAATTACGAAGGAAATCTTTTCAACGGAATGAAGACTTATTGGTCCCTGCGAGAACAACACGTCTCACGGATAGCTTTTAATCGAGTTTCTGTTGGCTATACACATTAACGATATCTGTAATGAAACGTTATCATATGACAATTCATAAACCATACATTTCGAAAACTTAACAGATGTCAATATTCACGCAATGAAAAATAAAACTATGAGCGCTTTACAATGAACCACTCTCAATCCGCAGATACTAACTGTTGCTACAAAAAGGACACGAACATGGTTTAAAGAGTTCACTGCATGTTCAGCGGTTGGCCCATTTACCAATGGTTGCCAACGTGCTTTCCAGTTTGATAGTACATCGAACCGCGATATTATAGACCGTACGATGACGTTGACCTAAAACATTTGATAACTACGCCCTTTTTATACCAAAGAGAAAATGTACAATACACACGCACCCGTTGAATATAATACGAGTTTTAAAATTGCATTTCGTTTTAAATAATAATAAATATTATATGTTATTTCAGAGTGAACGTTCTCGTGTCCGGAATTCTCCATATAGCTTTTAACCATGTCATATCGAGGGAGTGTACATGTAAAAATCATGCTTTAGATATATAAACACTATCATCATGTCGAAACACAAATTTGACTCAATACCTTTCTCGATAAATAGGAACTATTTTAAATCTGAATATGAAATCTCAAGATAATTTCTTTGTTTTGTTTGTATGTACATGTATTTTTTGTCTTTTCCATCTAGCATTGCGCAATTGTTTACTAATTCTTGAACATATCCTGGTACATATGTGTTCTCACTATGCCTTAAGAAACCCTTCATACTTTTTTAATTCTACTTTTATATTTGATACATACGACTAAGACTGACTTAGAATATAAAAACTGTATGAAGGGAATATGGAACTGTCTAAAACCAATTACTAAACGAATTATACAAAAATTTCACTGCCATTTTATGAGTTGTAAAAACGGCAATGACGTATTTAAACTAATTGTTAAGGTGACACTTCTTATCTTAGCAGGTATTGAGTCTAATCCTGGCCCTGGAGCGAGTAACGGTATTATTAAGTCAAATATTTCAATTGTTCACAATAATGTCTGCAGTCTACTTCCAAAATTTGATATTGTCGAAAATGAATTAGCATCTCATGATATTATTTGTATCACCGAGTCCCACCTCGACGCCTCGATAGCGGATAACCAATTACAATTAACCGGATTTCAAAACCCATTTCGTAGAGATCGTAATCGGCACGGCGGTGGTGTACTAATTTAACCTAAAGATAACCTTCACTGTTCCGTTAGGAGGGATCTTATGAATGATAATCTTGAACTGTTATGGCTGGAAGTAATGTGTAACGATAACAGTAAATGTTTAGTTGGAGATTTCTATCGACCGCCAAACTCTCAGGTACACCTATTGGATTTGTTATATGACAGTATATCCCAATCATTGAATAATAATATCCCAGTCTTTGTGACAGGGGATTTTAATGTCGACGCCTTATCAAATTCGTCTAACAGATTTAAACTATTGTTACAAAGATTAAATATGACAAATATTATTAACGAGCCAACCAACTTTACTGTGACGTCGGGAACGTGCATTGATCTATTTATTACGAATAATACATCGCTAACTAAACACGTGAATGTACATACACCAATATGCAGCACACACTCTCCTGTGTCTGTTGAAATTAGCTTTCAGACATTTAAAAGACTAGCCTATAAACGGGTTCTTAGAAATTATGATGCCACTGACATACATGGTATTAATACGGATATACAGAATACTAACTGGGAAGATGACGTGTTTAACTGTGATGATATAAACGCAGTATACTCTAATTTTTGCAATACTTTTAATGATTGTGTAACACGTCATGTACCTACAAAGAATGTTGTTATACGTCCCAATGATAAACCGTTTATGAACAATAATATACGCTTTAAAATGCGACAGCGAAACAGAATGCACAAGAAAGCTAAGACTTCAAACAATCCATTACATTGGTCAATGTTTAGGCAACTTAGAAATGAGGTAATTGCTTTAATCCGCGAATCTAAGGAATCTAAGACTAAACTTACATCCCAGTTAACTGATAAATCAATCCCCCCGGGTAAATGGTAGCGTATAGAAAAATCGATCTCTAAATTGAACAAAGTAACTCAACCAAACTTTCCAATAAAAAATAACGGTCGTATTTTTACACATCCAGTATAAAAAGCAAACGCATTGAATGCTTTCTTTTCTGCAACATCTCATATTGAATATGAACCGGAATTACCTACTTTTCATAATCGCACTGACATTAAAATGAATGACTTTATTATAAATGAAACGGAAGTAATTGATCAATTGAAAATCTTGAAATTATCGAAACCTCCAGGCCCAGATATGATTAGCCCAAAGGTGTTAAAATTAGTTATAAATAGCATCGCTGCTCCATTGACGCGACTTTTTAATATGTCATTGTCCACTAGAAAAGTACCATACCAATGGAAACAGGCGAATGAAAATGTAACTCCTATTTTTAAGGGCAAGGGAGAACCTGACATGCCGGGCAATTATAGGCCCATATCCATTACCAGTATTATTTGCAAATTGATGGAAAAAATCGTATTTAAACACTTGTTCAACTATATCAAAACGAATTACCTTCTGTGCAAATACCAGGCAGGCTTTCAACCTAGAGACTCTACAGTAAATCAGCTCATAGAAATAAATAATAACATAATAAGCAACCTCGACACTGGGAAAGATGTACGATTTATATTTTGCGATAATGCTAAAGCATTTGACAAAGTATGGCATGCTGGCTTGCTTTTTAAATTAGCTAAATATGGTATCAATGATTCATTATGTAACTGGATACGTAGCTATCTCTCTGATAGGCAGCAAAAAGTAGTCCTAGATGGATTCTCTTCAAGCTTCAGTACTATAGATGCAGGTGTTCCGCAAGGCTCTGTTTTAGGTCCGTTTCTATTTTTGCTTTATATAAATGACATCACAGATGACTTATTGAATGATGTACGGTTATTTGCTGATGACACTTCACTTTTTGTTGTCGTTGATAAAAACCCAGTAGAACGTTCCAACTCTCTTACAAATGATCTTTGCAAAATATCTGAATGGTCAAAAAAATGGGCTTTTACATTCAACCCCCAAAAAAAACAAAAGTCTTGTCTGCACTAGAAGAAACTATAACCACCCACCAGTCTACTTTGATAATGAAATAGTACAAGACGTGGCGTCACATTGCCACCTTGGATTAACAATTCAGTCCAATGCAACTTGGTCGCATCATATAGATAATATATACGAAAAAGCATGTGCACGATTAAACATTCTAACAATGCTTAAGTACAAACTTGACAGACATTCTCTATTGAAAATATATATCGCCTTTATAAGACCCGTACTGGAATTTAGCGATTCAGTATGGGATAACTGTACACAGGGAGAATCTGATATATTAGAGAGCGTCCAAATTGAAGCAGCACGAATAATAACAGGCCTCAGGTGCAATTCCTCTAGATCATACTTATATAATGAATTGAACTTAGAAACATTAACAAAAAGAAGAAAATATCATAAACTTGCAACTATTTACAAAATAATGTATGGCATAAATTCAGATTACATGTATATTTACATTGGATACTATTTGTTACTATTTACATTGACTATGTTTATTCCATTGCTGTTTGTTTAATATGTAAACCTTGGTGAAATAAAGAATAAAGCTATAATTCCGGACAGTATAGAGATCAATATATACGGCGTTTCAGTCAGTACTCGATTTCAAATTCAACATAGCGATACACGAATTATCCACTCTCAAGTCGTGCCAATAAAGTCCGGTATGTACCGTAAAAATAAAACCACAAGTTGACACCCTTTGCGCTGATGTGATTTACATTATTAAATATGGAGAGTGTAGCTTTAAGTAAAGTCTGTCGAATAGTCACTTCATATTGTTGTACGCAAAAGCTGGTAAAAGAATATAAAAACAGGAAATGTAGTATTCAAGGACCACAGTCAACCAAAAGCATGCATAGAAACAAACAACAATTTTAAATATGACTAAAAGGTAAACACGACCTCACAAGAACGGTTGGAAATAAGGCTACGCCCTTGGAATGATCAGTGGAAAAATAGTCGCTGGGGGTTTAAACCGGGTTCTAGGGTGCACCAAACTTCACTCTTATCCTATTGTCGTCCAAAAAACGGGACAGCTTAAATATATCCCTGCCAGGTTATGTTCAGGGTGCAGCAAACCTCACTCGTATCCTATTGTCGTCCCAAAAAACGGGACAGCTTAAATATATACCTGCCAGGTTATATTCAGGGTGCACCAAACCTCACTCTTATCCTATTGTCGTCCTAAAAAAACGGGACAGCTTAAAGATATTCCTGCCAGGTTATATTCAGGGTGCACCAAACCTCACTCTTATCCTATTGTCGTCCCAAAAAACGGGACAGATTAAATATATCCCTGCCAGGTTATATTCAGGGTGCACCAAACCTCACTCTTATCCTATTGTCGTCCCAAAAAAACGGGACAGCTTAAATATATCCCTGCCAGGTTATATTCAGGGTACCTCACTCTTATCCTATTGTCGTCCCAAAAAACGGGACAAATTAAATATATCACTGCCAGGTTATATTCAGGGTGCACCAAACCTCACTCTTATCCTATTGTCGTCCCAAAAAACGGGACAGATTAAATATATCCCTGCCAGGTTATATTCAGGGTGCACCAAACCTCACTCTTATCCTATTGTCATCCCAAAAAACGGGACAGCTTAAATATATCCCTGCCAGGTTATATTCAGGATGCACCAAACCTCACTCTTATCCTATTGTCGTCCCAAAAAACGGGACGGCTTAAAGATATCCCTGCCAGGTTATATTCAGGGTGCACCAAACCTCACTCTTATCCTATTGTCGTCCTAAAAAAGGGGCAGCTTAAAGATATCCTTGCCAGGTTATATTCAGGGTGCACCAAACCTCACTTTTATCCTGTTGTCATCCCAAAAAACCGGGACAGATTAAATATATCCCTGCCAGGTTATATTCAGGGTGCACCAAACCTGACTCTTATCCTATTGTCATCCCAAAAAAAAGGGACAGCTTAAAGATATCCCTGCCAGGTTATATTCAGTCGAACAGGAAATGGCTCTTCACAGAACACCGTCTACCAAAAACACAAATTCTTTAAAACAATCAACAGTAACAAGGATACAGAGATGCCAATTCGTGACATCACAAACATAAAACGGTTGACGCCACTGTAAAGTATGTAACATAACATTTCTAAAAGTGTTAACAGCACTGTAAAACCGTATTTTATTACGTGATGTATCAGTAACTCTATCACATTATCCTACGCGTGCCATCCTGTTTCCGATTTTCAACCATTTATAAACAACATTGTCGTTAATATATTGCAAGATAATGTACTTTGTATGACATTAAATGCAATCTTGACCCATTCTTTTATAACGTATAAGACTTTATTGCATAATAATTTGCTCTTTATTTGGCAGAGGGTGTACGCATTTGGCTTCCATAATGAGGCGATGAAGGGAATGTCAGACACATATGTTATTTTTAAATCAACACTATTTCAGACGTTATTATACCAGATTTAACACATTCGTGTTTATACTATATTTAGACCTCAATCGAGAAACTAAGCTAAATTGCAATTTATTTGTAACACCATTAAGGAAACACGCATTGTCAACACTTAGATCAAGTATACTTAGAGGATAATCTGTAATTATATTATATTATTTTCAAAAAATGTAACCCGGCAAATTGACATCACCTTGGTACTGTACTCTATACAGTATTGTAAATGGCAACAATTCCTACAATAATTGACATATTTTAAAAACATCTAGCACATTTTCTTAGTAATAACATTTCCAAGTTAATGTTGTTTACTAGATCAAGTATTTTTTATTAAGAAACGGGGAGGTTTTTTACAACTGATAGCATGTATTTCATTGCTTTCCATGAAATTAAATGATGGTTTGCATCAAATGAAATCAATATGCATGCAAGTCTAATGCATCAAATGCAATATGCATACAAGACTAATGCATCAAATGCAATCATCAAATGCAATATGCATACAAGTCTAATGCATCAAATGCAATATGCATACAACTCTAATGCATCAAATGCAATATGCATACACGTCTAATGCATCAAATGCAATATATATACAAGTCTAATGCATCAAATGCAATATGCATATAAGTCTAATGCATCAAATACAATATGTATACAATTTTAATGCATCAAATGCAATATGTATACAAGTTTAATGCATCCAATGCAATATGTATACAAGTCTAATGCATCAAGTGCTATATGTATACAAGTTTAATGCATCAAATGCAATATGCATACAAGTCTAATTGTAAGATGACTTAAGAAACTTTCTTCAGCTATTCAGTTATGTTTAGGGAGGACACTGTTTTTTAAGTGTTAGTAAAAAGGGAAGGTAGACAATTCTTTTGCACTGATTTGTTTACGTTTTGTCGCAAACCTGATCGATTTTCTGTAAGGCTATCATCATTTTATCTGAAACCGCAAGACTAATTTTTCTGATATGTTAAATGGAACGAACAAATAGATCAGTCTTTCAAAATGTTTTCGTGCTTTTGTCTCTCCAGGGTAAAAGTTAGCCCCGTCCCGAAGGTCCAAATTGTGTATAGGGAAATTTCGTATGAATTACATTGACTTATACATGTATATGGAAAGATATTTTATTTGTATAAGTTACACATTCGGAAAAAAAGATTGGAAATTAAATGATCTTTCTACTGGTATATAACTTAACGGGGTGTACAAGGGGTTCTAAATTTTCAAGAAGAGTGTCTATTGTCAATATATACGTTTTATATTAGCATATGGATTATTCTCTGAGATCACAAGTCATAGATCTCTCATATATTACATGTAGCATTAGCTTAATGTCTTCTATCAAATTTGTTTAAATGGTGACACTGGTGCAAATTGAGTCACATTTTTAAATAAAGTTATATAGGACAGTCTTAAACTTCAAATAATGACCCAGATGTCAAATTTGACCAAACGCTATTGGCCACATGGCGGTTTACGACAAGTCTCTTGTTTGTCATATACATCCGACTGGATATCCTATTACTTGTCTGGCAGACATTATTTTGCTATTAAAGCATAAATTGCGTCTTCTCCGGAATATGAGTTGCGTGTCAATATTCACTAAACCAAACCACACTCGATATAATAATGGAAGTAATTCGACCTTGTTTACATGGAACAGGCAATGATGTTCTAGATCTAACGTTGTTTTAGCTCGACTAATCAAAGATCAGCAAGGCTTATGCCGTGGTGCGTCGTCCGTCCGTAAACTTTTTTTGTGGCGACTACTCCTCTGAAACCACCAAACGGATGTTTATGAAACTTCACAGGAATGTTGCTCTTGATATCTAGTTGATCCTAGCAAAACGTCAGGTTGACCGAAAATTCAAGATGGCCGACACGGCTAAAATTAGATTTTAAAAATGCACTTGTATGGACACTACTTCTCAAAAACTGTAGGTGATATTGATTTGGAACCTTTACCAAAATGACTGGCACGACATGTAGATGGTGCTAACCAAAGTTCATTTTGATTGGATGTCAAACATGACCGCCAGTAATGTTGCTCTTGATGGCTAGTTTATCCTAGCAAAAGTTCAGGTCGGTATGAATTCTAAATGGCCGCCACTGCTAAAAATAGATTTAAAAAATGCGATTTTGTGGCGACTACTTCTCAAAAACCGTTAGTGATATTGAATTGGAACTTTTTATATCGATGTATTTAACTACCTAAAAAGTAAAAACTGTCACATTTATTGCCTTCAGGACATTCACTCTACTACAGCAACTGAAAACTTTATTCGCACACAGTGGGGAAATGATTGTCTTTTTAGTTCAGGAACCTCGAATGCAAGAGGTGTTGCAATACTTTTCAACAAACACATAGATTATAAAGTACATTCTCACATATCAGATAACGAAGGTAACTTTCTCATAGCTGACTTAACAGTTGACAATAACAGATTCACACTCATCACTTTATATGGCCCAAACAATGATTTATTAAAATATGAACAGGTTAAAAACAGCACTCTAATAATGTGTGGAGACTTTAATATTGTTCAAGATCCAATCCTTGATTATTCTAATTACAAAAGCATAAATAACAATAAGGCACGAGAGCGAGTTTTAGACATTAAATGCGATTATAATCTAATTGATCCTTTTAGAGAATTACATCCCCATTTAAAACGGTATACTTGGAGACGAAGAACTCCTTTAAAACAAGCTAGACTCGACTTCTTCCTTGTTTCTGAAAATATGTTTTCTTCAATAGATTGAAGCCAGTTACCGCTCTGATCATTCAATGATAGTTCTAAAATTGAATTTTAATCAATTTATACGTGGTAAATCCCTTTGGAAACATAACAACTCTCTTCTAGGTGATATTGAATACTTAAACACAATAAATAGAAAAATTAAAGACATTAAAACACAGTATGCTGTTCCAATTTATAATATGGAGAACATAAGTAATATCCCCGATAATGAAATACAATTTTCAATAAATGACCAACTGTTTCTCGAAACACTACTCATGGAATTACGCGGTAAATCTATATCTTATTCTAGTTATAAGAAGAAAATTACAGATAAAAGAGAAAATGAATTGATTGCTGAAATAGAAACCTTAGAAAATAACTTGTCTTTAAATAACTTAGAAACCTTAGAAACATACAAAAATGAATTAAGAATATTAAGAAAACAGAAAATGAACGGCTACCTAATTAGATCAAGAGCAAATATAATTGAGAATGATGAAAAACCAACCTCATTTTTTTGCAATTTAGAATCCCATAATTACTCTTCAAAGATAATTCCTAAAATAGAAAAACAAAATGGAGAAATCATATCAGATCAACATGAAATTTTAAAAGAGACTAAGAAATTCTATGAACAACTATATACTAGCAAAGACAATGAACTAGAAAATATTAACTTAGAAAATGACTTAAAAAACTTTGATATACCTAAACTTACAGATAGTGAATCAATTAATCTTGAAGGCCATATATCCTTTGAAGAAGCGTCTGAAACACTCAGAAAAATGAAAAATAACCGTAGCCCAGGGTCATATGGATTTGGTGCTGATTTTTTTAAAGTATTTTGGCAACAAATAGGGCATTTTGTAGTAAGATCTTTAAACTATGGCTTCAGTAAGGGCGAACTATCAATAACTCAAATAGAAGGAATAATAACCGTTATACCAAAGGAAAATAAATCGAGACTGCATATAAAAAACTATAGACCAATCTCCCTCCTAAATTGTACATATAAAATTGCCTCAGGCTCTATTGCAAATAGAATTAAATCAACACTTATTAACCTGATAAATAACGATCAATCTGGTTTTATCTTTGGAAGATACTTAGGAGAAAACACTAGACTTATATATGATGTTATGCAATACGCAGAAGAAAATAATCTGCCAGGTTTAATTCTCTTGATTGATTTTGAAAAAGCTTTTGATTCTCTGTCATGGGTCTTTATATTTAAAGTACTTACATTTTTTAAATTTGGAGAAAATTTTATATCATGGATAAAGATTTTATATAAAAATGCAAAATTGGCTGTTAACCAAGGAGGAAACCTGTCATCGTTTTTTAACATCGGAAGGGGCTGCCGTCAGGGCGACCCCTTGTCACCTTATATTTTTATTTTGTGTGCTGAAATATTGGCAATTAGAATAAGAAATAATAAAAATATTAAAGGTATTACTATAGAGAACGTAGAAACTAAACTTTCGCAATATGCAGACGATACATCTGTCTTTTTGGATGGATCTGATACATCTCTGAATGAAACACTCTCAGAACTATTTAAATACTCTAAATATTCTGGTTTAAATATAAATTTTGACAAAACACAAGTTGTATGGATAGGGAGGAAAAAATACAGTTCAGATACAATCAAAACAAAATGGAAACTCAACTGGGGAAAAGATAATTTCAAGCTACTAGGAATACATTTCAACGTCGACTTAGGTAAAATGATAGAATTAAACTATAATGATAAGATATTAAAAATCCAAAATACAGTAAAGATATGGAAGCGAAGATATTTAACACCGATTGGTAAAATCACAGTTATTAAAACATTACTACTTCCTATTTTAAATCATTTATTTATATCTCTTCCAAACCCAAATGAAAACACAATAACAAAAATTAATAACATATTGTATGACTTTTTATGGGAAGGCCCTGCAAAAATAAAAAAATCCGTAATAGTTAAGCAACATTTTGAAGGTGGTCTCAAAATGATTAATCTTAAAGCATTTATATTCAGCCTTAAAACTACATGGATTAGACGACTCATAACTAATGAGGGCACTTGGAAGCAACTGGTTGAAAAAATAATAGATATTAAAAAAATAACATCTTTTGGCAAGAATTACTGTGAAACATTAATAAAAAAAATTAAAAAAAAATTCTGGAAAGATGTGCTAATTTCATATGTTAAACTTATTGATTTTAGTTTGCCTAACTCACCTGAGGACTTTTTTTTCAAACCCACTACTCTATAATAACAATATTTTGATTGGCGGTAAGCCATTTTTTAACGAAGTATGGTATAGGAAAGGCATAATTTTTATAAATGACTTAATCAATGAAAATGGTGGATTTTATTCTTTTACTGAGTTTGAAGAAAAAACTGGCATTAAAACAAATTTTCTAATCTACGAAGGAGTAGTAGCTGCCATTAAAACATTTAGAAAACAATTGCAAAACAAAATAACAATGAACAAATTAGAAAACCCAATTTTACCTGCGAATATTAAAGCAATCATCAAAAACAAGAAAGGTTGCATTGATATGTATTCCATTTTTAATAGAAATAATGAAAGTCCAACATCAAAAATCAAATGGGAACATATTTATGATATTGAAGCCGAAACATGGAAAGACATATATTCATCCCCTTTCAAAATTACCTCTAGCACAATACTACAATGGTTTCAAACAAGAATTAACCATCGGCTTCTTTCAACACAGCATTATCTACATAAAATAAAAAAAGCTGAAAACCCTTTCTGCCACTTCTGCCACCAAGACGAGACTATAGTTCATATGTTTTGGACCTGTCCTTCATCTCAGAATTTTTTAACACAGATAAACTCTTTCTTTTTAACAAAAAAGATAAATCTGAATCTGTCAGAACAAGCATTTATTTTTAACACAGGTGAAGAACAATCGACTGTAGAGTTACAAATTATTTTAGAAATGAAATACTATATATTTACCTCAAAACGACTAAAAACACCGCTCTCCCTTACCCCAATGATATACAGACTAAGGTATCTGTATGAAACACATAGACAAATCGCAATTAGAAATAATCAACTAGAAAGATTTGAAAATTCATGGAGCAAGTACAAAACCATTGTAGATTAATCAGTATTATACTAACTCCTATCCATGCACTTCTCCGGGTACACTTTTAGAGCAAACCCAAGACACTGACAATTCGTAAATCAATTATATCAATATTGAATATTTAATACTTACATATACAAATTTTATAAGCAGATGGGCCTTTGGACAGCAATCAACTGTTAGGTAAAGAAGTTTGTTTTTTCCTTAAACAGAATTTTTCTTTTTCTTCCTGAAATCATAATTTTTATGCTCCCTGCCATAACTGTACAATACATGTATATTTTCTGTATTAATTGTAATTTCATTATGCTAAAATAGTATTTCATATAAATATTGCATGTAAATGTAAAGATATTGTAAGGTGTGGCAAGGGATGGTCCTCCCCGACCCTTGCTCCACCAATTGACGGGGAGATTAAACGGGTCGTCAGAAGACGGCTCAAAAAAAAAAAAAAAAAAAAAAAAAAGAATTGGAACTTTTACCAAAATTTCTGGTACGACATGTACTTGGTTCTAACAAAGATTCATTACGATACCATGTCAAACATGGCCGCCAGTGGCCATCTTTGTTTACATAGAGTTTTATAGGAACAGTTGTGGCGATTACTTCTCTGAAACAACATCACGAATTTGCATGAAACTTCACAGGAAGGTTGCTCTTGATGTCTAGTTGATCCTAGCAAAAATTCAGATCGGCAGGAAATTCAAGATGGCCACCATGGCTAAAAATAACAAATTTGTTGAATCTACTTCTTAAAACTATGTGTTATTGATATAGGATTTTTTCTAAAATGATCAGCATGACATGATGTTGGTCATATAGTTATATAGTAAAAACTTGTAGCGACTACTTGACAGATTTTCATGAAACTTCACATAAATGCTGATCTAGCTATCAAAACCTATCAGTAGAGCTTCAAGGTTATTGACCTCTTGTTTAAGAGAAGATATAAAGCAATTTTAGTTTTAAAAATTGATTCAAGCGGTGGTACACTGTCTTGCAAAAGTTCTAGCACGTGGTAACTTGTCATGTGAGAGAACCATCACGCAGTACCTTGTCTTGTAAGAGATCCAACCCGTGGTACATTGTCTTGTGGGAGATTCTACCCGTGGTACATTGTCTTGTGGAAGATTCAACCCGTGGTTCATTGTCTTATATGAGATTCAATTCGTGTTACATGTTTTTGTGAGAGATCCAATCCGTGGTACCTTGTCTTGTGAGAGATCCATCCCCTGGTACATTGTCTTGAGAGAGCTCCAACCCGTGATGCATTGTCTTATATGAGATTTAATTCGTGGTACATTTTATTGTGAGACATCCAATCCGTGGTACATTGTCTTGTGCGAGATCCAGTCCATCGATCATTGTTTTGTGAGTGATTCAACCCGTGGTACATTGTCTTGTGAGAAATCGAGTCCATTGTAAATTGTTTTTGTGAGTGATTCAACCCATTTTACATTGTCTTGTAAGAGATCAAACCCATGGTAAATTGTCTTATGAGACTTGCAGCTGGTTTAGATATACCTTGTTTATGAGGGTTGTTTTGAATTACGTTTAGAACTCACGAAGTAACCTGTTTAATTGACTTAAGTTTGCATAAACCAATGTGTTGTCATGTAACGTGATGTGTTTTGACAAAATTATGTTTAATACCTAAAATGAATATGTTTTTCCGGGAATGAAAAAAAGTTTACTGGTGTCGGAACTATGTTCTGTTTTTTTACGAGAAACCATGGTTATATAATGAATGGATGGCGTTGACACATAAATAGGTCATATTGTGCGCAGTACTGATGAAAGATGAAGAAATGAAGTAGTAATTAAAAATTAATGTAAATATATAAAGATAGAACTATTTACAAATAAGGGATGAAATGCTAGTAATATAAACTATGTATATATGTAAATCAACAAATGCCCGTCAACGGGTGTATAAACAAGTAAATATATATAACAACATATTATAATGGTTTATAAAGTCTGATCTCTTTCAAGAAATTCAAAACAAGACTAAAATTTACAGTATCAAATAACTCTTTCATAGTATTAACATTGTAGTATCTTTGCCGCATAGAATCAAAGTCTACACATTCCTGCAAGATATGTTTGACCGTTCCTCACGAAAACGTGTATTCTAATGCATAAGGCTTCCATATATGTCTCTCAAAAAATCTTCAACTCATCTTCGGAGAGAATTGAAACCCAGTTACTAAAGTTATCACAATCACAAGAATGAGCAAACTGACGCGAGCTCATACGGTTTCATAAGGTCGTCTACCTTCGGTCAGTAGAGCAAATAAAAGTGAGTGCTGTAGTCATTCCATATGTTGGTCAACAGACTGACATAATCAACATATTAAAACAAATTGTGTTTCTTCCTAATATGTTTAAGGTAGTGTAAGTAGCGCAAACACAGATATATAAATGTTCATTTTCACAAACGACAAAAAGCTTGGGCAGTCAGAATTTCCTTGTGGTCAACATCCCCTTTTTAAAGAACCAATAGTTACAGTCTCTGTCAACAACCCCCTAAATATAGACACACTACTTACTATCTATCTGGGAATCTTTAAATAATGTGACCTTGCTAAGTGATAGCGTGTGTATGCATTAGTGCTGCCAATATCTAAGCTACTGTGACGTGGATAATATCATTTGTAACATGGCAATTGAATGAATGAATGGTGTTTTACGGCACGTCGACACATAAATAGGTCTTATTGTGCGCAAAAACCGACGAAAGTAGAAGAAATTAAGCAGTAATTAAAAATTAATATATAAAGATAAAACTATTAAAATATAAGGGATGGAAGACGAAGGAATATGACTTCAATCCACTGTTAGTATGACTCAAGTTGGTCGAAATCATTTGAAATTCGCTATTCTCATAATCATCCGCCCAGAAATTATGTATTTCCTCAAGTAAAACTATTCTTTTAAGGCACCATATATGATAGTGGATGCAACTATGTTATCAGTCTGTTGTATGAATAGTTCAGGCAGACTGCGCACTATCGAGAAAAGCATTAATTAATGTTAGTTTGGTTACTTATTGGTTTCTTTTCACTAGTCTACAAGAAATCGAGTGGATGCTATCTTGTACTTGGAATTTCTAATATTTACAAAGATATTGAACGTGTATTTGTTGCATGTTCTGTTGTGTATCTTGGTGGCAGTTAATAAATAATGAAAATGGGATCCTTTGGAAGCAACAAACACAAACAAGAGATAAACGCAGCAGACTCGTTTTTATTGAGTCTGTTCATGAGAGGTAATGTAAAGTGTAACACCTATCACGCCTTCTAGCACCGACTTAAAATATATTCTACTTTAAGACTGGGCTTGATGATCCCAAAGGACCAGTAAGAAATAACACTACTGATTTGAAGTCGAGGCAACTTTTTACGGTCGCCATACAGCACTAAACAAACGAGAGTGTGAATGTCAATAAATAATGAAAAGGGGATGCTTAGGAAGCAACAAACAAGAAATAAAAATATTGCTTCCCAATCTACTTATAAGCACTACCACAACATTAAAACAACATGAAAAAGAATGTAAGACAGTGGTGATTCAATTTTTTTTTGTAGAAACAGATTGTATTGCTTCTTTAACAATATGCTTTGAACTTATCATAATCATAATAAGTTATAATACTTTTCGAATATGCAAATTATGTAAAATTCTAATACTACCTGCACAGTCTTTCATATTCACAAAGAAGAGAGACGACTGTATGTTATTCTACGATAAAATACGGCTGTCGCAATAATTCCCCGTGTATATTTCATCCGTTGAAAGCGCCACGTTACATGACGTCACTTGGTCAATATACGTCACGAAGACAAACTCAACAGTAATTTTAATGAAATGTTAATAACAACAAACTTGCCATGCTCCAAAACCTTGCACACACCCCGATATAAACCCATCATACGCCTCAGTACACATAACATTAACAAACTGAGAACGTTTCACGTCAACATAGCAGCCTGATTACCTTGACCTCCGAAATAATATCTTGTGCCCCCACAATAGCGTAAACAATGGGGTTATTGTTGTGTTAGAATCGAAATAATAAATGAGTACCTGTATTTTATCGGTGAAAGTTCGGATGCGTAGTAATTAAATCACGAGTGCGTTAGGATGCGAGTAATTAAATTAAATTAAATTAAAACAAAATCGAGATTTCCGCGGGTCCCTTTACATTCAGTTTAGTATTACAAATAACTGAATTTCTCCTTGAGACCATTTTGTTTTGATAAACAGACGCATTAAACTAATTCATGTAAAAATGTGATAAACATCAGAAATAAATGAAGTCATGATTGTTTGATACTTCAACGTGTCATATTAAATTTGCGGTAAAAAACCCCACATTTCTTGAAATCTGATCTCTATGAAATTTCCATATTTTACAAAACATATTTCAAAACATATTATTGTGTCATATTATTAGTATTAAGTAATTTCATTACTGTGCAACATTAGATAACAAAACATATGGCAAAATAATGATTTATAAGAAAAACGTATACCATTTCATTTTTTATTTCCTCGATATTTAAATATTTACATACTTTGTTTCGGCAAAATAGGTTATAAACATTTCCTGCATTAGTGCAAATTATGCATACATATTTCCTGCATTACTACAAACTATTCATACAAATTTCATTAAATATGTACAATCAGTTAAGAACATTTCCATCATTATTACAAATAATTTATGACATGTTCTGCCTAAGAGCAGATCAGTTATGGACAATTCCAGCATTAGTGTCGGCTAGTGGTAAAGATTTCTTACATAAGATACTCGCTGATCTACATCATACATTTATATACTATAACGTATTGTAATTATTGCCAAGATTCCATATTCCGAAATAATTGTACGCCCAATCAATCTGCACTTACACAAGACTGCAATTATGAAGACCATCTCACAAATGGGTTTTACTTGTAACTCTGTCCAGTCAGGTGAGCAGAAAAAAGGTTCACGGAGTCATCATGAACATAGTTATAAAGATAGCTGTGTAGTTGTTTATTTTCTAGTGGTAAGGCATGGAATATAACGTACCAGCATATATTTAATTCTGTGGTTAAAATGTCCAAGTATAAATTTGATAGTATTAACCATAGTAGAAGAGAAAGGATTGTCAATGTTCAATGTATCATACAGATACCGAGATTTGCTATGGAAGTCTTTAATTACATCTGCCTGGGTATCGGATGAAAGACAACACGAACTCTCTTTCATAGCTATACAAGAACAAATCTGCGACAAGAGGTGCACAATTCATGCCAACAGAGATATCAACAATTTGTCTACAGGCGTTCGCGATTTAGCATGGACTTACGTTCATACTGACGCAATGTCATCGCGTGCTCAACTCCGTCCCCTTCCTCGCTGGCTGAATGTAAACACGAGTGTGAAAATAAGTTTCGATTTGAATCCGGCGGAGATGTGCTTTGGGCATATAAACCAGTCAGCATTACAGTAGAATTGCTCGAGAGATATACCTTGAATATGCTATTTTGAAAGTAGTAAGTTCCATCACTGCTGGGGAAGCCCGAAGTTATTTTCACAGCAAAATCCACAGCATCTATATAACAGCGAAAAGGTGAATTGTACTCAGTCTTATGTTATGATATCGATTTTTATTCGAAACTTGTTACAAGTGAATTGAAACTAGTTGACACCTCCCTCCCGCTCGCCTAAGTCGCCTAACTTAGGCGAGTGGGAGGTGTCAGCTAGTTTCAATTCACTGAGTGCTTCCATTTTATTGGACGGCGTCATCGGTTGTTCATATGTCTGACGCGTCAAACATCTATTGACGCAATCCATGTTATTCCATGCTCAATAGGGAACGACTGTATAAAACTTGGTTTAAAACTTCAAGCAAAAGGTATACAATGCCCCAATACCACACGACTGTTATGAATGTATGCATTTAACAAAATATATCATTTTTTCTAGATTAAACAACAACAGTGAAAAAGAGCACTATAATTATTTTGCTGCTTTGCAAACCATTTATTACCGTACATAACATGTATAATTATGTTATCCTTCAAATAAACTACGTTTAAACCAAAAAACAACAACTGAACTTTGTCCTCAAGAACTGTTTAATCTAACAGTTGAAACTTATTCCCAAGAACAGTTGCAACAGATAATCTTCATGTAAATATCAACACGTCTGTTACCATTAATATCAAAGTTGTATTTTATAGTATACACTGCATCGGTATTAGTACGCTCGTTCTTATGTTTCCTTTTACTATCATTCTGACACTGTGCTTTTATCTATTCAAATCACAAACACGTCGCCAATCCTGGAAACAAATTACGTCTCAAAATATCAAGTTTATTGTTATTTTGTAATATACCCTACTTCAGCTAGAGTATACGTGCCTTCTAGCTTACAGCAACTTTTAAAGTGTAAATATAGGAAAAAGTCCTTGACAATATGTCAAACAAGTCTTTACATATGAAACTTTAGGATATTGCAAAAACAATAGAGCGTAAGGACCTCTACCAAATTTGTTAAAATAGTGATCCTGAGGTAAAATCTGAGCCCACCCTGGGGTTCACAGTTTTACATGGAGGTTTAACTTGAGAATCTTTAATCATATGTTATTCTATGAAACTACAAGATGTTTAGTATTATGCATTTACCATAAGCTCCTACCAAGGTGTCACATGTTTTACATAGATTTGTTTGGGGAAAACTCAACAAATCTTAAAAGGTTTATTTTCAGCTCTTATATATATCATGTAACTTAAGTCTTTGGTTCTTTTAACACAGTTTGTTCAAATATTGACCCTGGGTCTGTCTGTCCTGGGGGTCATCGATTTACATAAGAGTAATATATTGCACAATGCTTTAAAAAGGTTCTTATCTGGACGTACATGAGCTTGAGGTCTAATATTTTGCTTGTGTAATCCACGGTACTTATATATGTATTGTAAATGTATGGATGTACAGAGCGTACACATCTTTTGTGCTATACCTGTACCTGTTATTTTATCAGTGTACTGTATCTTCATGTGATAATCATTTAGCATATGTACAATGAACATTATTATACCTCACTGTAAACACTCCATGTAAAATCCCCATACCCTGCCGGGTTGATATTTCGCGCTATCGCCCTCAACGCGTCATAGCGGTTGATAGCGCAAAATATCATCCCGCTAGCTTTTTAAACAGCTAAAGTAATTTGACTATGATAAATATGTTCATAAAGACCTGTCTTATTAATGCGATTTCCCAAAGGAGGCTCCGAGTATTTGTTCGGTATAATAAAATAAATATCGCCTCGGTCGACCGTCGGACATTACATTTTAGGGTTGTTAATATTCACTGGCACCCTCAAGAGGATGTGATATTTACATAATATCGTTGAGAAATATGTTTTATTCTAAGCTTTTTGTCAAAGGCATTCAAGCTCAGCCATTGATAATGCAGATGAATACGCTTGTACTATGACTACGAAAATAAATAATATATATATCATATAAAACAATCTAAATCATAATAGCGCGTTGTGGCAGGTCCATTGATATGCAAGACTGCATTATAATATACACCAATGTGACCTTTATGAAAAAGAAACGCACTTGTCTGCCTTGTTATATACTCCCCAATATAAGTTAAGGACTGCAAGAATATTTCTCCATATTCTTACCAGTTTTGATAATTTGATAATTATTTGCCCCAAAACAGCAATTCTAAAAGTTTTAATATGGTTTGACAATTTATTCACTATGTTTAATCACTGCCAATGGAACTATGGACGCGAACTTTTAATTTCCCCCGAAATTGACTAACATTTGACAGTTTAAGTGCATATACCGAACAGTTTTGAAAAACGCTGATTTTTTTTTGTCCCATTCAATATGAAGTAAAATTTCAAGACCTAGTTGCATATTTGGCACTGCACGCTTATCTGCAGTTATTCTAAAAAAAATGTTGTCACATGTTTGTTAAGGAATCAATAGTCCTGGAAATAATACGAAATAACGTTTTTGGTGTAAAATGTTCCTTAAGAATACAGAAACACGAAACACTTTCCATGTTTGTAATGCAAATGTGTATTTAAACTTGTGCGATGATGTAAACTTGAATCTTACTGAAATAAAGAAAGGATGGTTATTAACTTATTTTGAGGAGTATATCTCAAAGTTCCTTGGGGAAAGGCATATCACAATGAAAATGACTCTTTATTTGACAAAGAATCACACAACGCGATATATTTTAATGCTGCAGTTCAAATCCTATTGTTTCTGACGAAATACAAATACGTGTATCTATTGACAACTAACCGCATGCAATTCGTCTATGCCTAGAAGGTTGATGTAACGGTAAATGAGATTTGTGTGATTGACGATCCAGACGCGATCGTATGTTGTACTTTTTCTACGACTGTCTATACATACTGATTGATCCAGACGCGCTCTGATGTTGTTCTTGGTTACAACTGTCTATACATACTAGCGCTGTAAATGGGCATTTGCTATTGCTGGCTTTGACATATCAAACGACGCGGTCAGTTTTGCGTGTATAGTTTGGATAAAAAACGTTTTGTAACATGCAACAAAGGTCGTGTAATCTGTCAAGTAAAACAGCATAATTAGAATATGTACTTGCATTTTATTATAAAGTAGTACCATTGTTATCATACTAAATGTATTTTGAAAAAAAAGGGGAACTGAAGGGGAACTGAAGGGGAACTGAAGTTTGAATCATAGAAACTTGGAAGCTTGTCACACTCTTTCAAATTATGTGTCTAAAAAATCCAAAATGGTGGACATTTCATTATGTTTTGGACGTTGAATAACAAATGAACTATAACATGAAGTTTGACATTTGAAAAAAACATACACACGCAAATCTAAACAGCTCCTACTTCGACAACTCTTGCTGCTAATCAAGAACAATCGAGGTCGTCTCACAGCAATGACATATTTTGCTTTTTAAAAGGGCGGTTATCTCAATGAATTCTCATATTTAAGAATGGTTTTTTGAATACATATTTTCTGTTTGTTTGTTTTATCACTTCAAAACAAGCTGACCAAAGTTATGTTTTATAACATATACTTATATGGGGTGGAGCGTTTAGCAGGCTTGGTGTAATGCACATCGGACTAGTATGCCTCATATGGGATCATATTGTGTTGGTGTTGACTTGCAAACAATTGAATGGTCTTCTACACTTTGATATGCAGCGTATAACGCGGTCGGTCTTTCTGCCCTAGTCAATTGATGTATGCTGGCATTATGAGAAATGGTAACAGCTCAAAATCAAACTAAATCCGCTGAAAAGGAACTCTTTTTTTTTTATACTTTTTCAATGATAAGATAAGTTACGTACAAGCACAGAGAGAGAAAATATTTTCTCGAAATTGACTTTATTTGAAAGAAATCATTTCCAAATATAGACATGATAGACGGACTTGAATAATTTTATTTTTCTTCTGGAAACAACCCTTAATTTTCTTCCAACATAATATGCTATTTGAAATGGAAAAAACACAACTTCAATGTAATCGGTCCTGAGAGAAGCGCTGTGGTGTAGTGGTAGAACGTTGGACTCGGAATCGAAAAGTCGTGAGTTCGATCTCCGCTATGGCCATATTTAGTGTGTTCCTGATCAAGACACTTTATCTGCATGTGCTTAGTACTGGTTCTACACAGGAAGCCATCGAGAGTGATTCAAATAAGTTCAGAGAGCTTTCGTTACAATCGATGTAAAATAAATAAGTTTAAACTAAAATTAAGCGTTCATTTTTAAGAAACTGATTTTTTAAAACTATATATCGGCTATTTATATTGTTTCAAACAAATACTACTCTACCTGTGGTATATATATATATATATATGTATCAATGTGTAATTCAAGTAGAATTTACATTAGAATTAAAAGTCGAACAGGAACTGCAGCATTCAAGGACCACAGTCAACCACAAACAATCACAGAAGCAACCAACAACTACAAAGAGGTATAAAAGACAAGATATGACATCATAAACATAAAGGGTTGACAATAGGGCTATCGCCTTCAGGGGCGGATCCAGGATTTCAGCTTAGGGGGGGCGTAATATTTTGGTAAATTTTCGGGTCCGTTTCTAGCCTCATAAAACGGTTGCGGTAGTGCATTGATAGGGTAAAAAAGTCCGTTTAAAAATAAAAGGAATTATCAATGTGTTAATTAAACCACTCATTAGCCATTATGCGTCGAGCGAGCGAAGCGAGCGAAAAAAAATTGTTATACTGAGGGCGTGCATCGAAATTGTTTGATATTTTATCTACAGTAACATGGACATACATGTATGAATAAAAAAAGTCCGTTTTCAAATAAAAGGATTTAACAATGTGTTAATTAAACCACTCATTAGCCATTATGCGTCGAGCGAGCGAAGCGAGCGAAAAAAAAAATTATACTGAGGGCGTGCATCGAAATGTTTGATATTTTATCTACAGTAACATGGACATACATGTATGAATAACAAAAAAAGTCCGTTTTCAAATAAAAGGATTTAACAATGTGTTAATTAAACCACTCATTAGTCATTATGCGTAGAGCGAGCGAAGCGAGCGAGAAATTTTTTTATACTGAGGGCGTGCATCGAAATTGTTTGATATTTTATCTACAGTAACATGAACATACATGTATGAATAAAAAAGTCCGTTTTAAAATAAAAGGTTTTAACAATTTGTTAATTAAACCACTCATTAGCCATACTGCGTCAAGCGAGCGAAGCGATCGAAAAAAAAAAATACTGAGGGAGTGCATCGAAATTGTTTGATATTTTATCTACAGTAACATGGACATGTATGAATAAAAAAAGTCCGTTTTCAAATAAAAGGATTTAACAATGTGTTAATTAAACCACTCATTAGTCATTATGCGTAGAGCGAGCGAAGCGAGCGAGAAATTTTTTAATACTGAGGACGTGCATCGAAATTGTTTGATATTATATCTACAGTAACATGGACATACATGTATGATCCGGAATTTTTAGGGGGGGCGCGCGCCGGGTGCGCCCCCCCTGGATCCGCTAGTGGCCTTGAAACGGTCAGTGACAAAATCCGTTGTGGGGTATAAACAACGTTCAAATAATTGAAATTATGATCATATATTCTAGACGCAGGTTTTTCCGAACGCTGTCTTGGAACAATAGCATATGGGTAGACAGCCATATCATAGTTCATGGTGGAGTGACGCGTAAAAATATCCCACGTCAGACGAAATCACAAAACATTTCGCATAAATCACTTTTCTGTGAATCGCTTTCAGGTTGCGGTATTCTAAATATAGAATGGACTTGGCCACGCCCCTTTCCAGGAATGACCTGAGCCAGAAGTGAAAGGTCGCAAAAATCAAAAGATCTAGATAAATGCCCCAAAATGCATTTTCAGAATTGTTAATGAATGAATATAGTACATTTATTAAAATGAGGGCATTTATTTTTACCAAATGTATTTTTCAAACATCAAATTGTGAGATAAACCTCCACTCAAAATCAGGTAAGTTCTATATGGGAAACATACTGAATTTTACCTTTTAGCACATTGGACTTGGACATACCTTGAAAATAAGATAAAACTTTTTGAATTTGTATGTGCTGTTTGATTTTTATCTTTCGATATCTTTTCCTATGGGAAAGTAATTACTGCAACCTTTAAAAGAAATGTTTTATTATTTTTTATTTAAGTTTGCTTTACTTTTTAAATTTTAATTGAATTAATTTTTTACTGAATATGTATTTTGAACGTATAGGGGATGCTGTGGCCCAGTGTATAGTACTTTGGGATCTGAATCCGCAGATGTGGGTTCAGGTCTCACTGGCGTCAAAAAAACACTTTCTTTAAACCGGGCGGTCCATCATGTTAAAGACTGATAGCTACCGATTCATAGTAAGGGTTGAGCAGGTTCGTGGATTTCTATTGATCATTCCCCTCTCTCTGGGGCGGCTAGAACTAACCTAGTAAACAATGTGTTTGTTAAACAGCATTTTTGTTTCGAAATGTATGTATGACGGATGTACACTAATCCAAAGACACTACTATGTTGATGCATGATGTGTATTTATATGAGTTTTTATCATTTATTAAATCGGTATTTCTATTTGATAGCATGGGCGTCCTTGACCGAGTGGTTAGAGTTTCCGACTCGAAATCACTTGCTGCTATTGGTTTTAGCCCTCCTGGGACCAGGAATCCTTATGTGAGGAAGCTATCAAGCTGTCGATGGTTCTACCCAGAAGCCCTGCCGTGCAGGAAAATTGCCCGGAGGGACACATGGGGCCTTCCTCCACCAAAGGAAGCCGGAAAGTCTCCATATGACCTTAGTTGTTTGTGCGAATATTCTATTTATCCAATCAATTCTAGTTGATATAATTTAACCGATGTGATGATTATAAGCGGGCATCATGTAGTAGGGGATGATGACACATCACGGACTAGTTCTGTAGTAGGAGATGATGAAACATCACGGACCAGTTCTGTAGTAGGGGATGATGACACATCACGGACCAGTTCTGTAGTAGGGTATGATGACACATTACGGAGTAGTTCTGTAGTAGGGGATGATGACACATCACGGACCAGTTCTGTAGTAGGGAATGATGACACATCACGGACCAGTTCTGTAGTAGGGGATGATGACACATCACGGACCAGTTCTGTAGTAGGGGATGATGACACATCACGGACCAGTTCTGTAGTAGGGGATGATGACACATAACGGACCAGTTCTGTAGTAGGGGATGATGACACATCGCGGACCAGTTCTGTAGTAGGGGATGATGACACATCGCGGACCAGTTCTGTAGTACGGGATGATGAAACATCGCGGACCAGTTCTGTAGTAGCGGATGATGACACATCGCGGACCAGTTCTGTAGTAGGGGATGATAACACATCACGGACCAGTTCTGTAGTAGGGGATGATGACACATCACGGACCAGTTCTGTAGTAGGGTATGATGACACATCACGGAGTAGTTCTGTAGTAGGGGATGATGACACATCACGGACCAGTTCTGTAGTAGGGGATGATGACACATCACGGACCAGTTCTGTAGTAGGGGATGATGACACATCACGGACCAGTTCTGTAGTAGGGATTGATGACACATCACGGACCAGTTCTGTAGTAGGGGATGATGACACATCACGGACCAGTTCTGTAGTAGGGGATGATGACACATCGCGGACCAGTTCTGTAGTAGGGGATGATGACACATCGCGGACCAGTTCTGTAGTACGGGATGATGAAACATCGCGGACCAGTTCTGTAGTAGGGGATGATGACACATCGCGGACCAGTTCTGTAGTAGGGGATGATGACACATCACGGACCAGTTCTGTAGGAGGGGATGATGACACATCACGGACCAGTTCTGTAGTAGGGGATGATGACACATCGCGGACTTGTTCTGTAGTAGGGGATGATGACACATCACGGACCAGTTCTGTAGTAGGGGATGATGACACATCACGGACCAGTTCTGTAGTAGGGGATGATGACACATCGCGGACTAGTTCTGTAGTAAGGGATGATGACACATCGCGGACTAGTTCTGTAGTAGGGAATGGTGACACATCACGGAGTAGTTCTGTAGTAGGGGATGATGACACATCACGGACTAGTTCTGTAGTAGGGGATGATGACACATCACGGACCAGTTCTGCTGGCGGGTCTGGATGGTATCATCGACCTTCTGCTATAACGGAGATGGGCTAGTTATTCTGCCGTGCGTAACTTGAACCATTGACCTTCTGCTGTAACGGGGATAGGCTAATTCTGCTGCTGTGAATCAAACAATCTACCTTCTGCTATAACGGAGACGGGTTAGTTCTGCTGCCATGAATCGAACAATCTACCTTCTGCAGTAACGGAGACCGGCTAGTTCTGATGTCGGGCGTGAATTGAACCATTGACCTTCTACTGTAACGGAGGTGGACTAATTATGCTGCCGTGAATCGAACAATCTACCTTCTGCTATAACGGAGGCGGGCTAGTTCTGCTTTCGTGAATGGAACCATCGACCTTCTGCTATTACGGAGGCGAGCTAGTTCTCTGTCGCGAATGGAACCATCGACTGTCTGCTAAAACGAGCGAGCATCATCTGATGGTGGGGTATCCTATTATTAGCTGTAATCACAAATAATGTATTTATTATTGATCTGGAATATGTTTAAAACTCATTAACGTTTTTGAGCACATTTATGATAGATTTGCAATGTGTTTAACGCTAACAGTTACCCGTGAACACAATATACTTGTCCCTGTAGCATTCTGGACGCTACCATTTTGAAAGGGTTACTTTGTAATATAACTGGCCCTGTAGCCTTCTGGACGCTACCATTTTGAAAGGGGTACTCTGTAATATAATTGACCCTGTAGCCTTCTGAACGCTACCATTTTGAAAGGGGTACTCTGTAATATAATTGTCCCTGTAGCCTTCTGGACGCTACCATTTTGAAAGGGGTGCTCTGTAATATACGTGTGAAGATAACAAGATGTTATTATATTTAACAATTATGTCAACATGAAATAAACAATTAAAGTGGTAACAGTGGAATTGTAAGTACGTTTATTATTGATATCTCCGTTAAAAAAGTTACTTGCAATGTACAAAGCCCATCTATTGCTAGCCTCCGTAACACAATAGAGAATCATCCATCTTGACACCATGTATATGAACGACACTCCTCAAGCCAACATGTCGCGGTCTAAAGTCATTAAAAGAAAAGCGTCTACTACTTAAGGATTGCATTCGTTATTTCGATTTGCCTACGTGCTGTGAAAAACATTCGCTAGTTTATAGTGGGTGAAGCACGTAGGTCCTTTTTATAACTTTGAACTAACTAATGTTTTTCATACTCCCTAGAAAGATCAAAATATCGAGTCCTTATATTTACATAATGTCTGTTATATCTGCTTTTCAACTTTGCTGAATAGTATTATGTGTACTTTTGGGACGGAGCTAAAACAAACAGTTTCAGTTAATTCGTCTGATGATTGTTTTGACGTCGTAACAAACAAAACAATCATCAGACGAATTAACTGAACCTTGTTTGTTTCAGCTCCGTCCCAAAAGTAAATGTTTTTTTCACTGGGAATTGATGCGCAACAATAAGCAATAGTTAATGGCGGTCTTGTGCAGCAGAAATGTAGTTATAAGAGTTATAAGATGTATTTTCTCCAATACAACCAAATATTCCTAAACTGTCCAGCGCTATGTTATTCGACAGACTGCATTATCCAAGATGGCAGTATCGTAGCAACAGGGCATACCGCATACCTTCCGGATATGGATCGTCAATCACGCAATAACTCAGTTGCCTTTATGACAATCTTCCTCGCTCACATTAGTTTTCTCTTGTGATTTCTTGAATATGCGGATCACCTTTGATGTTTTGACGATTCTTGAGCGTATCTGTGCAGTTTGTCATGTAATACAGAAATCGTTTAACTACTAGTAATCTGTGCATTGCCTTTTAATTGTTTGTTTTCTTGTTCAAATAAAATGGAGGGAAATTAGAGTAACTAATGAATTGGAATCAATTCTGCAATAAGGAAGATTAAATTCTGTTTTTGGAGAGCATGGCGTATTTGACGGATGGTAGTATGGTACCCTGATGCATGTTTGTCACTAGCACTCACTGCGATGCGTTGTTATTCACCCGAAGATATGCCACATATGGAAAGGAACACATCAATCTGATTTGGGACCGCTTTTGACAACCTTCAATCAAATGAATAGAAGCTCTACTTATGTGAAAATACGCCCCTTTATTTGCATTATCAATTGTTTTAAAGGGACACACGACAATCTTGATGTCAGTTTTACACATGTTCACACAAACAAGACAACTTCTGAAAAAGTGTCACCTGTTGTTGGTAATAACTCGATTTTTTAATGGGATAAATAACTTTTCGTTCAATGTTTAGCTTCTCTTTCAATTAGATAAGCGACGTAGACTGTGCTACGGTCCTTTGAGCTTCTCTGCAAAAGTGAACGCATGCGTGATGTAAGGCTGACTTTGAGTAGGCATACGAATTTTTGTTTAAATTGCATACTCATGGACTCTCTTAAAACTAACTAACTACATTTTATAGTGCTTGTTTGAGCGAAGTAGTTTTCGGCAGTGTAAATACAATTTCCATAGTACCTACAATACATTGTATATCAATGGAAAAGGAATAATTAGCGGTAAATTCATATACATCATATTTAAAAACTGGTTGAGAAGTATGTATTGTTGGTCAAAATATCGTTCAATAAAGAGATTTGCCCCAGTACAATCACTGTTGCTCACTGGCTGGTTGAATATTTTCAAATCTTAATTTAGAGGTGTTCAACGCATTGAAACTATTTCGGATAGATAAAGGTAGTAGTAGATCTTTATTTCCTCCAAGCATAGAAGAGTATACATATATATTACAGTCAAAGTGGTCAAAATATATACAGATCAACATATAAATGGCATACATACAATACATGTGATTTAAATAAATCAGTACTTTAACTATTCAAATTTCAGAATATTTACAAATCACATATGACACATACAACAAAGATGAATTTAAGTCATAAATTGCAGATGAAAAATAAAATAAAAATGATAATAATAATAATAGTAATTACACTATACGGTGGTGATAAAGGTTGTAATTATCATAACACCATATGTCCCTTGTCGAAACGAAAAACAAAAGATTACACAATGTGTTATTAATTACGAACCTCATTGTTTAAACGTTACTATCGGCAAACCTATATTGTAATACTTCAACAAAGTGAATCGAATTAGAAATAATAGTATACCACATGAATGTCCTTGTTGAAACAAAACACAAGGTTACATAGTGGGATATTAAATAAGTATCATTGTTACATTTATTAAAATATACATTTTTCACATATAATGATCAGTGTTTGATTGTATTTAAAAATATGTTTTATGATGTATTTCCGATAGGCTCAAAAGCCCGTGAGGATACAACATACACTTTCAAAAACAGTATAGGTATTACAAACAAAACATGTCCAACTATGCAGTTTATCTTAACTGACCTGATGCAATGAGAAGGTTAATATATAACACTTCCTCACATAAATCAATTACAATTCATCACAATTTCCTTAACACATTTCATATTCTATTCACATGAGCCAAATAAAACAGCTTGCTATCTGTATGATAAACAGAATGATATCATATAACGTGAATAAAGTACAGATATACAGTCATATTAATCCAGCACGGATTTTGAATAGTTATTAATAGTTGCAATTCCATTGCTGACTACTTTAACTTAGTTTGTCTACCACAGACTTTAATAAACAATGGCATAGATACCCGTTGTTGAGCGAAGACAAGTTTTAACCCAGTAAATGAAAACACTTTACTGACGGTCGGTATTACCAGTGTGCTTGCATTCTTCACAGAAAAACGTTTCTAAGTAAAATGGTCAATATGCTTTTTATCATAATGATTAATACGCACATAAGTTTACAAACAGGCTTCACACTCAACATGCTCTTTCTAACGCGTCTATGTCCAAGAAAAACGAGATGATTAAATATGATTCAATAAAGCCGAACTATAGGAAGTCCACATATTATAAACAAAGTAAACAGAGTTTGAACAGCGTAAAGTATTCCAAAGTATACAACATGTTTTGCAGATTAAAATCGCATGCATTGAGTAATATATGGACTTTTTCCTTTGGATTAAGACGTACAACATATCTATATATATCAATACCGAAATTTGTTTCCAAGATATTCTAAAACGTTCTTCTAATATCATTTAAAAACACATAGCTTCCGAGAACATGGTCTACCTTAAGACAATAGTGTGTGTCATATAGTTCACACTGATGCTCCAGCTCTTCTTGAGCCAGTTGAGCTATTATTGAAATACAACATTTGTTTAACTGTGCTATTTTTTTTTTGGATATTGTTTACTAAGAAACCATAATGCACAAACTGTAAAAGTCGGTTGGATCGATTTGAATCTAATAAATGATGTTTCAGTCGTTCTAATATTCCATTGATTAGTACATCTAGATCTTACTCTTGTGTTTTCCAACTATTTTTATTCGGAAAACTGCCATTTTCTAGATATTTATTTATTACATATGTGAGGTTGTATTTAAAAAGAATCGCCATTTTAAATGTGAATGTTTGTAATTTCAAGTGATGTAGAAAAAAAATGTATTAATAGAACTTGATGATTATAGTTGCTGTTAATATAAGTCAAACGCAATTTCAATAATCAATTTCGAAATCAGCAAACATGTACGAAATAACTCCAGCAAAGAGATAATTTACTAAGCAATATATGTTCCTTGATACAGTCATTATTTTAATAAATATCCATCAAAGATGGAAGTATGCCAGATAGCAAATCAAATACTACAAGAAAAACTTGATGCAAAGCATCAATTCGGCGCCAAAATTTTGAAGAATTAAAACATACGTTATTAAATAACAGTACACGTGTTTATCAGTTATTTTAACTATCTTATCATCAGTACTTAACCTTGGTATATTTAGTGGTCATGGACATAATATTAACAAACGTTGCTATGTTGACTTGGTTAAATGTATTTTGAATTAACTAGGTCATTCAGACAATTTTCCAAACGGTTTCGTTGCAGGACTTTCCTTAAAATCATTAATGTGTTAAATGAATTGACTGCATTAGGTTTAAATAAATAGTTTATGGAAAGATAAGGTGATGAATGCCGAGTGATTACAAAGTCGTTGTTGAAACATTTGGAGAGAAAGCTAAGTAAGCCAAGAATTAATGGACAATGCACTTCACATATCTGTTTGAATTTTTAACGTCGTTTTTATGTCATGAAGGGCCATTGGCACAGGAAGAAAACAATTTAATAAAATGGGTATTCAAGCACATAGACAGGTAAAAATTTAACTGAGATTATTGAAATTTTAAAAAGAAAATTGGTAAATGTTTATATATGTTTGTCGGTCTGTCCTAAGGGTCTGGTGCTGAATCTAAGATATCCAGGCACCAAGTGCCTATTGGACTGCTACAGTTAGGATGATGTTCGACATTTCCATGAAAATGGGAGTAATGCAGAAATGACCGCGCTCGACATCTCCATAAACATGAGAGAAATGCAGAAATGACTGCGGTCGACATCTCTATGAAAAGGAGATAATGCAGGAATAACAGCGCTCGAAATCTCCGTAAAAGTGAGAGTAATGCGCAATGACAGCGCTTGACATCTCCATAAAAATGGGAGTGATGCAGAAATGACAGCGCTCGACATCTCCATGATAATGGGAGTAATGCAGAAATGACAGCACTCGACATCTCTGTGAAAATGAGAGTAATGCAGAAATGACAGCTCTCGACATCTCCATGAAAATGACACCGCTCGACATCTCCATGATAATGGTAGTAATGCAGAAATGACCGCTCGACATCTCCATGATAATGGGAATAATGCAGAAATGACAGCGCTCGACATCTCCATAAAAATGAGAGTAATGTAGAAATGACAGAGCTCAACATCTCTATGAAATGACTATATTGCAGGAATAACAACGGTCGACATCTCTGTAAAAGTGAGAGTAATGCGCAATGACAGCGCTCGACATCTCCATAAAAATGGGAGTCATGCAGAAATGACAGTGCTCGACGTCTCCATGAAAATGAGAGTAATGCAGAAATGGCAGCGCTCGACATCTCCATGAAAATGAGAGTAATGCAGAAAATGACAGCGGTCGACATCTCCATAAAATGGGAGTAATGCAGAAATGACAGCGGCCGACATCTCCACGACAATCGGTGTAATGCAGAAATGACAGCGGTCGACATCTCCATAAAATGGGAGTAATACAGAAACGACAGCGGTCGACATCTCAATGAAAATGAGTGTAATGCAGAATTGACAGCGGTCGACATCTCCATGAAAATAGGAGTAATGCAGAAATGACAGCAGTCGACATCGCCATGATAATGGGAGTAATGCAGAAATGACAGCGGTCGACATGTCCATAAAATGAGAGTAATGCATGAATGACAGAGGTCGACATCTCCATAAAATGGGAGTAATGCAGAAATGACAGCGGTCAACATCTCCATGAAAATGGGAGTAATGCAGGAATGACAGCGGCCGACATCTCCATGAAAATGGGAGTAAAGTAGAAATGACAGCGGTCGACATCGCCATGAGAACATGTAAAACACTGGGCGTGAGACATACACCCGTGAGGAATTTCCTAACTAGGCATGGGACCCTTACGAGACATTTTGAAATGTCAACTTTGGTCGGACACCCGCAACCCCCCATAACAAATCGTAAGGATATACTTTAAATCGAGAGAATTTATTTAGTGTAGATTTATTTAAATCGTTTCCATTTATTTAAATTTGGTGCAGTCCATGTTAAATAGTGAAAAAAAATCATGTTTTTGATCTAAATATGTTTTTTTAAAACAGCGCACTATTGTTCCATTTCATAATTTCAGTCCTTATTTATTTTGAAGAACTTTGCCGCGATGTGTTGGCGAACATTGCCGCAACTTTGCAGCGAACATCACCACAAGCATCGCCAGAACAGTGCAGAGAAACATTTTATGCAAATGAAGTTTGCTGCAAAGTTGCAGCGAACATCGCCAGAAGATTACAGCTAAAAGGATTATGCAAATGAAGTTTGCTGCAAAGTTGCCGCACACTTTTACCATGCAAATGAGGTCTGCGGCAAAGTTGCGGTGAACATCGCCGGAACATCACCAGAACCTCATTTGCATATTTGTTCGCTGCAACTTTGCCGCAAACCTCATTTGCATGATAAAAGTGTACCGCAACATCGCCGCAAACTTGTTCGCCGCAGCAATGTTTGCCGCAGAGTTGCAGCAAATAGTCACCAGAAGCCTATATTTTTGGTAAGGGTAAGGTTATTGTTCCTTAGTAAATGACATGATCCACCCAATTTGAACAAACTTGAAAGGTCAATGCTAAGATGCTTAACATAATGTTTCATGAAAATTTCAGTGTTGGTTACTGAGAAGAAGACAGATGGATGACAGCCTATGGTAAAGCTGATCTTGCACAAGCCAGTTCAGCTTAGAAAACAATATAAAATGCAGTGTCCAATCTAGGATCTAAAAAGCAGGGGGGATTTTCCCCCCTTCCTCTAAAAATGTGGGGGGATTTTCAAAAGTAAAGGGGGATGGGTTCAAACAAATCTATTACACCCTTTTCATAACACCATTTGGCATTTCGACTGGAAGTCGCATAATTTTGAATATTTTTGATTCCGAGTCTGCGCTCATAAATCTACTTTTGTTTTCAATACATTTGTCTGCATTTGACAGTCAAAATGAAGCATTACAAAATTAGCGAGTTCCCGTAAACGAAATTCAAATGCCAAAACTTTCCGATATATCATCGTATTTTCTAATTTCTTAGCAACATTTAATGTAATTTGGCAATAATAATTAATCAAAACGATTTAAAAACGAGAACAATGTGCAAACATTTGAAACGCAGATATTACGATCGATAAATTTCGTTAATTTTTCTAAAATTCGTATTACGCATTTGCCTCGTTTTCAGTCAAAATGCAGGGAGACATCGTTTTAATGAAATGATTTTGTATAATTTTTGAATTATTGGTGCATCATTTCTTACAGAAATTCAAGAAATCGCTAAGCAGTTTTATCTCTTGTGTTTTATATCTTATTCTGGTGCGTTTTAAAGCATGCTTTAAATGCCATTTAAACATTTTTAATTACAATCCAAACATACTCAACTATCAGTCCTTTTGATTCCCCATGCCAAGGTCATTCCCCATGCCTAAGGTCAAACTACTACCACAGTATGTCCGGCGCCCTCAAGGGGCGCCGAACAATTACGATAATAATCTGCCGTGTTTGTATATAATCTTTTCGTCAGATAAAAGCACCATATTGAAACGTGATTCTGCATTTGGCAAAATCGATAAGATTTGCATGATGATGGTTATCCACTTTCAGGCTATGTTTATGGAACAAAGTGGCGCTTAGAAATAATTTTAGAGAACTTCAAGGACACTCAGTTTGATTTGATGAAGGTTTCAAGCAGAATATTATCGTGTTGTTTATGTTGTTGATGTAATGTTTATTCGTGTACTATATATGAATATTATTATTGAGAGCACCTTTATAGACTGCTCCACATTCTGACACATTGTTTCCTAAATGTGGGTGTCTTTGAATTAAACAAACACACTGTAATATGGCTTCTTTAATACAAATTGTGACTAAATATTCATAAACTGTCCAGCTCTATTTTATTCGACAGACTGCATTATCCATGATAACAGTAGCGTAGCAGAAGGGCATAACTTCCTGATCTGGATCGTCAATCACGCAATAACTCATTTGCCGTTATGACAATATTAGTTTCTCTTGTGATAATGCGCACCACAGTTGATGTTTTGACTCTTGAGCGTAGCGTAACTGTTCAGTTTTTCATGTAACAAGGAACATTTTAACTACTAGTAATCTGTACATTGACTTTTAATTATTTGTTTTCTTTTTCAAATAAAATGGAGGAAAATTAGAGTAACTAATAAATTGGAATCAATCTTTGGAGAACATGGCGTATTTGACGGATGGCAGTAAATTACCTCCAATGCATGGCTGTCACCAGCAAAGCGATGGGTTGTTGTTCATCCGAAGATATGCCACATGGCTGTCACCAGCACTGCGATGGGTTGTTGTTCATCCGAAGATATGCCACATATGGAAAGGAACACATCAATCTGATTCGTGACAACCTTCAATCAAATGAATAGAAGCTATACTTATGTGAAAATACGTGGCTTAATTTTCATTATCAATTGTTTTAAAGGGACAAACGGTAATATTGATGTCAGTTTTACACATGTTCACGCAAACAAACCAACTTCTGACAAAGGTCGACTCTGTTGTTGTTAATAACCCAATTATTTAATAGGATAAACACGTTTCGTTAAATATTTAGCTACTTTTTAACTAGCTAAGCGACGTAGACTGTGCTACGGTCCTTTGAGCTTCTCCGAAAAAGTGAACGCAATAGTTAACAGAATAGAAAAGACTTTGTGACGTAAGGCTGACTTTGAGTAGGCATACGACCTCTTTTAAATTGCCGAAATCATGGATTTTCTTAAAACTAACTAACTACATATTATAGTGCTTTTCTGAGCGAAGTGTTTTTCGACATTGAAAATACATTTTTCATAGTACCTACAATACATTATACCACAATAGCCTAAAGACACACTATGCATTGTGTAATACCCGAGGATATACACAGCATATGTTAGTTATTGTGGTATAAATACAATAGAGCATGAGTCTTGCACGTGTACGGACGATAATGCACTCGCTAACGCTCGTGCAATATCTCCCCGTACACGTGCAAAATTCATGCTCTATCCTATACTTGTATGTCGATGGAAAACATATTGAAACTATTTCGGATGGATGACTGGCTATTATATATCATATTTTGCCACAGAAAACAGAATTGATCACTTTTGTTAGAAATAAACAACATTGTTGTGCGTTCTTTTAAAAGGAACAGCAACTTGTGATTTGCTTTGCCACTGTTCCAGATAAGCTTTCCTTTTAGGATGTGAGAAACAGAAGATATAGCCTACTTGACGAAAATGTAATATTTTATTTTAAATGTGAATGTTTGTAATTTTAAGTGATGTAGGGGAAAAAAGAATGTATTAATAGAACATGATGATTATAGTTGCTGTTAGTGTAAATAAATACTGATAAAGGTGATCCCTTGGGAGCAACAACACAATTAAGAGAATAAAGCAGCAGACTCCGTTTTATTGAGTCTGTTCATGAGAAGTAATGTAGAAAAGCAACACCTCTCACGCCCCCTAGCACCGGCTTAAGCGGTATTCTACTTAAAAGCCACCTATATTGGACTCGCTGGTCCCAAAGGACCAGTAGAATATAGCACTACTGATTCGAAGCACGGGGAGACTTTTTACAGCCGCCACACTGCACTAAACGAACGCTAGTGTGAATGTTAATAAATACTGATAAGTATGTCAAACGCGATTTCAATAATCAATTTCGAAATTAGCAAACATGTAAGAAAAAACTCCAGCAGATATATAATTTGCTACGCAATATATTTTCCTTGATACGATCATTAATTTCGTGAATATTCATCACAGATGGAAGCACGCCAGAAAGCAAATCAATTATTATTACGACAATAATCTGCCGTGTTTGTATATAATCTTTTCGTCAGATACACGCGCCATATTGAAACGTGTGATTTTGCACACGCGCCATATTGAAACGTGCGATTCTGCATTTGGCAAAACCAATAAGATCTGCATGATGATGGTTAGTGTTACTCGTCTGATCCACTTTCAGGCTATCATTATGGAACAAAGTGACGCATAGAAATCACTTTAGAGAACTTCAAGGCTTTGATTTGATGAAGGTTACAAGCAGATTGTTATCGTGTTGTTTATGTTGTTAATGTTATGTTTGTTCGTGGTATTATACATGAATTATTATTGAGAGTACCATTATAGACTGCTTCACATTCTGACACATTGTTTCCTAACCGGGGGTTGATGGGGGCGGGGGACGGGGTCTTCGAGTTAAACAAACACACTATAATAAGGCACTTCAATACAAATTGTGATGAAAATAATAATAATAAGAACATTTAGAAAACAAGAGGTCCAGGAGGGCCTGTGGACGCTCTACTGGCTAAAGATAAGGTTTATGTATAAGGGGCCATAACTCTGTCAAAATCATTCAACCGGAAAATGACGATGATATACGCAACTAGGCTTGGTACTGATCATTCCTGCCAAGTTGTGTTGAAATCCGGCCAGAGGTTCAGGAGAACTAGTCTGTACAGTTAGTGTATTAAAACAATTAAGGGGCCATAACCCTACCAAAATTTATTCAAATGAAACAGGGCAAAGCAATGCGCAACTATGCTTGGTACTGATCATTCCTACCAAGATTCGTTTAAATTCGGCCAGGGGATCAGGATAATTAGTCGAGTCAAAGTTTATGTATTAAAACCTTAAAAGGGCCATAACTGTGCCAAAAATCATTCAACCGGAACACGGTAACAGCAGGCAGATCTAGACTTGGTACTCAACATGCCCGCTAAGATTGGATGAAATCCGGCCAGGAGTTCAGAAGAGACAAATATGGACAAAGTTTGTGTATTAAACCATTTAAAGGTCCATAGCTCTGCCAAAAATCATTCAACCGGAATACAGCGATGGTATGCACAACTAGGCTTGATACTGATCATCCTTGTCAAGTTTCGCTGAACTCTGGCCAGTCGTTCAGGAGAACTAGTCCGGAAAATGTATGTGTATCAAAAACCTTAAAGGGTCATAACTCTGCCAAAATTCATTCAACCGGCACACGGCGATGATATGCACAACTAGACCTGGAGCTGATCACATATAAACAGTTTCGTTTAAATCCGGCCAGGGGTTCAGGAGAACTAGTCCAGACAAGTTTGTGTATTAAAACCTTTAAAGGGCCATAACTCCGCAAAAATTACTCAATCTGATCACGGTGACGATATGTACAACTAGGCCTGGTACTGATCATCCTTGCAAAGTTTCATTGAACTCCGGCCAAATGAAGGCCCTTTCGTCTTAACGAGGCAAAATACAGCATTTTTTTTAAAACTAAATCAAGGGCCATGACTCCGGTGTTACTAATCCGACTTGTTTGTTATCGAACTTGTCCAAGCTTTCAACAATCTGGTAAAGTTTGGTAACGATCGGATGAAAAATGAAAGCCCTATCGTCTTTAACGAGGCAAAGAAAACCAGCCATTTTAACTAAATCAAGGGCCATAACTCTGGTGTTACTCGTCTGATCGGGCTGGTTTTCAAATTCCTTCGACCTTTCTTTGACATTAACAATCTGATGAAGTTTGTTAGAGATCCGATGGAAAATGAAGGCCCTATCGCGTTAACGAAGCCCAATTATAGCTTATTTCAGAAAATCAACAATCTGGTAAAGTTTGGTAAAGATCGGATGCAAAATGAAGGTGCTATGAAGTTGACATCAAAAAGTTTTGAATAATTCAAGGGCCATAACTTCGGTGTTACTTGTCCGATCTAAATGGTTTTCGAACATGACCGAGCTTTCATCAATATCAACACTCGGGCAAATTCTATTAAAGGTAGGATGCAAATTGGATAACTCCGGTATTACTGTTCCGATCTGACTTGTCTTTGAACATGTCCGAGCTTTCATTGATATTAACAATCCGGTTAAGGTTGGTAAAGATCGGATTAAAAACAAAGTTGCTAGAGTGTTGACATCAAAAAGTTAACGGACGACGGACGGCGGACAAAATACCATGGCATAGTCCCTAAAAATGAATTCATATTTCAAACTTTCACGAAGTTAATATTCAATTTTGTCATACATAACTTTTATTTACAGTTAAATAGTTTAAAGTTTCCATACTTAGGTTGTGCACACATGAAATCGATTTACGCTTGCCTTTTTGCCTACTCGGTAACCATATCTTCACCATTCGTTATGTTATATATTGTTCTTTTCATTGAATTTTTAAATATGCTCATTTATTTCGGTTTGTGATGCAGTGTGCGTTTGATTGCTGTGGTTGATAAGGACCAATATGTTCATTGGTTGCATCCCGCGTATAGCCAAACAGGCTTTCGATTGAGAAATTATTGGTATTTTAACACTGACGTTTGCATTTAATTTTATCAAATTATTAAAAGTGATATTAATTTAAAGGCGTAAAAAGCAGTAACACTTAAACAATATATACATATGATTTATACTCGTCAATTAACCAACCGGGCTTTCCAAATATATTGTTATATTTTGAAACAATTTCTAAGATTGCCTTTCTTACTCCGTTGAGCGAGACAATTTTAAAGACAATAAAAGACAACTGTTGCAGTCGGAGATTGCGTTTGAGACATACAATTATGTTTTCTATGACATATGTTTTATATGACATATGTTTTATATCTCGTGCAGATATAGCATTCCCTCATAAACATGTTTCCTCAGGTCATACTGACGTCAAACACAGTTATTGTATTATCTGAAAGTATTCATTGAGTCTGGTCGCATATGTAAACTGTTTAACTATTCTTTAATTAAAGGTATATTAGATAGCCATAAAATAACTTTGTCAGAAGTGACATTATGTAAACACGACATAAGTTAAACAGTTGATATTAAATGGTGTAGCCTAGACTTTTCTAGAAGAATCCAACATTGATAAGATGTTGCAATTCGTGATACAATTGTCATATCAATCAAACTAATAGGATGTTACCACCGTTTTTTGTTTTTTTTTTTGTTTTTTTTGTTTTTTTGTTGGTGGTCGGTGGTTCAATTCACCATATATTTTGAATGGATTCCGGCCTAAAATGCTTAAATGAACCATGGTACATCACCAGGGATAGCACATGTTACTGTGCATTTGACTGGTCCCTTTACGAGCCCAATAAAGGTGGCTTTGAAGTAGAATATCGCTTTAAGCCGGTGCTAGGGGGCGTGAGAGGTGTTGCTTCTTACATTACCTCTCATGAACAGACTCAATAAAACCGAGTTACTTTATTCTCTTGGTTGTGTTTGTTACTTCTAAAGGATCTCCCTTATCAGTATTACTTAAAGGTAAACTCTTGTAACCATGTGTAACCGTGATATTGTAGTTTGGCGTACTTCTTGATTTTAACCATGTTTTACACATTTGATGAATGCCTGCAATTAAAAAGGTCACGAAACTGTAATTGTGCAAACATTGAACAACATAAGTAATATGTTTGGTTATAGTATTCAGTTTAATTTGGTCGTTTCTTGTATGGTTCATTCGTGTAAACGTTGCATGTATAGTTATGTTTCTACATGCTTTTTATTTCAATCATTGGTCTTGTTGATGAAAGTACTGCGTTAAGTTGTTTGATATCAATATATTATTTTATATTATATGTTTGGTGAAATTGATATGTTTTAAATGTCTTACCTTAAAAGCTAAAACAGACATAAGCCAGACACCCCAATTTCTATACTACTTGTGTTCAGAAACGTGCAACCTTTAATATATTGATGAAAACATGTTTTCTTCATGTACACTATTTAAATGAATGAGTTTAATTTATTATGAATGTTATGCTGAATCGTTCAATGAAAATAAAAAACTGTGATGTATTAAAGGTTCCAAATTACCGGCTTAAAACCTTAAGGTATAGAATTGTCTCATGATGTCTATGCCAATTTCCAATACATTTCAGATAGTAAATTTGCTCTCAGTAATGCCAGTCCATCATCATCATTCACAGAAATAAAATAAAATACAGCATATCAAGGTATATCAGCCAGATGGAAATGTTCTACAATGAGTCTTTTTTTAAATATAAAATGGAATAAAAGGCAACCTACTAGTTTGCATATTGGTTTCCGTTTTGCTGCGCGGCATGAAACACTGTACTTCTAAGACAGGAACCAGATATATATTACATAATTGGATTATTGACAGGAGACTGAGCATAAGGAAAATTATCCATAGCGTGATAACATCGATCCAATTTGTATGTTTTCCTTTTGCTGTTTTGAATATTCATTAATCAGACGGACATCAACAATGATAACGTCATTCACGTACAAAAAGCGTCATTACTTCTATCGGTCGAAATCACATGTTAATCGAAAACTGATAGGCTGTCTAGAAATTGAAATGTATGTATTTTTCTTTTCGTATATACTGAATCTACATCATACTCAATTTTTATCGAAATAAACCTGAATTTAGATTGTAATCATTAACCGTGATTTGATTATTAATTAACAATGGACAATCCCGTGTTTCTTCATGTATTCTATTTAAATCTTTAGCTTTATAATACTATGATGCATCTTATATTTTACTATAAATTGGGTTAGAGGGTGTGAACTCGAAATTAGAAACTAACCAAGGATCAGTAAAAGTAGATATAAAGGTCGAACAGGAAAGATCACAGTCAACTACAACCATGCACGGAAACAAAGATGAATAAAGGGCATCACAAACATAAAATGGTTGACAATAGAGCTACGCCTTGAAACTTTCAGTGGCAAAAAGACCGATCTTATTTCACTCGTGTACAAACATGTCTCTTATTTACATTAGAATGATGAATCAAAATCAGCTGAGACGCAAATCACTTGTGTCTGTTTATACAATAATAGCTAGTCTCCTTGCACCCACTCGTCATGAGTGCAATCCACCCACTCGTCATGAGTGCAATCCACCCACTCGTCATGAGTGCAATCCACCCACTCGTCATGAGTGCAATCCACCCACTCGTCATGAGTGCAATCCACCCACTCGTCATGAGTGCAATCCACCCACTCGTCATGAGTGCAATCCACCCACTCGTCATGAGTTCAATCTAAAGATGGAGTGAAACCTTATAAATTTAAAATGCTATCTCCTGGTTATGTTTATGTGACTTTACACCTTGGAGTCATATGCAGTTCAAGAGGTTTCTTTGATATACTGAATTGTCATATTACTTGCAATACCGGTAGGTTTATGGATTCAGTTGTGTTTTTTTAAATTAAAATAGCAGCATACTTTTACACTCTACAGATGATAGTTGCATTTGATATTGTTTTCTTCGAAAAAGCTATTATGCATTGTTTGCCTAAAACGTTTTGCTTCAAGTCGTGTGTTATAAATATTTCGCTTACAACAGTTCTTCTGTCATATTACGACGGTGTCTACTTGTAGCAGTGCGGAATATGTTTAACGTTTTAGTGCTGCCACACTGGAATACCACGCCTTAGACACATGACATGATACCTCACGCCGTCACAGTAGACTATCACCGGGCCGACGAGTCATAGAACTACCCTGTATATGCTGAACGTCATTCATTATACTGGTACCATTTAAATGAAATATTTGGGTATGATCCCGCCAGCGATTAAAAGTAGGACCTCCCGCATGCGCGGTGGACATTCTACAATTAGGCCACGCAGAGGTTATAATGATGCAGCATATCGTGATAACAGCACAGCCAAATTTCTTGTATCATTATTTGCGGCCATTTCTGCCACTGACCGTTCCAAGGCGGTAGCGCTATTGTCAACCCTTGTGTGTTTGTGATGTCTTATCATACCTTTTATTCATCATAATATATAGTTGTTCTTTGTTTCTTTGTTTGTTTGTCGTTGACCGTCGTCCATGAATGCTACTATTCCTGTTCGATTTTTATATATACGTGTTCTACATGCCGCTAGATACTCTAGGCTGTAACTTGCACCAGAACAAAACTGCTCACCAGGCGGAAGTTATGAAAGAATATGTCTCTTGTATACCACCTAATCAATACGTCTGGAGCTAGATATGCCAGACTTGAACGTGCACAACCACGTAATAACGAGCACACTAATTAGGGTCTTGACAGACAGATTAATGTAGGATGTTGACATGCTATTGTATAAATGAATGCTTATGTGTAGCAGACAGGAAATATTTGAAAGACGTTATTGTTACTATTACTTTAATGTATATGTTACAGCTAGTATTTCTGTCCTATAACACACACTAGAGGCTGTGATATGGGTGCCTAATGAAACATGAAAGGAAACAAGGCATCACACTATTGCTCAAGCAGTGTGCACGCCTGCCTCTGCAGGCGAACGTCAGCTATAAGCACGTTTTTTTGTTGGCAGCATGGCAATGATACTGCATTAGTTGCTCTATTCGTACACAATAGTGTATGCCTTGTATATTCGCTGCATGTCGCAAGACGATTCAGGCTTGAGAACGACAAAACCAAAAAGCCACTTCAAAGTTGAGTCCTTCGATACACAAAACATCTCATCTGTAATCTCTTCTCGTTAACGCCCTGCGACATTTAAATTGAGCTGGACGTACGGAAAAAACAGTTAAAAGTAGTTTTGTTTTCTTTAAATAAGTCACAAATTCTTTTACTTAAGATGGCAAAAGCCTGATCGAAAAAGCATATTGAAAATTAATAAAATAATAAAATTGAGTAATCCCTTGGAAGCAACGAACACAAGAAGGACATGAAAAAAAAGAAAAAAAAAAGTATGATAATGGACAAGGTAGCAACTACTCGGTTTTTTCAAGTGGGTGAGAGGTAACGTCAGATACAACACACTCACGCCCGCTATCACTGGCTAGATCTGCATTCTATTTTAAGAGTAAGAAAAAGAGTGTGCTCTATGGGCTAATAAGATATAACAGTATCAATACAAAGCAAGGGGAGACGTTTTAGCTGCTACATAGTATTTAATGAACACTAGTGTGATGCCAATACATACTGAAACGGGGATCACACAAAGAAGAGAAGACTTAGCGTCATTGTGTCTGTTCATGTAAGGTAATGCTAGATGAAGTTCATAGTGTATAAAATGAAAGCATGAAGAAACTAAACCACTCAATCAAGAGTTATTTGATTTCCCGTTATAGAACACGTTACCGGCAATGGAATGACAAATATAATCAAATGAAAACAAAACAGAAGCCCATTCCAGTACAGAAGTGCCAACATAACAAATGTCAACAAGTGGTATAGTTTGAGATAAAAAAGAGTTTAAACAAGTAAACCCCTTGATGTTTATAATAGAGTTTCCGTTCCTCCATTTTGAAAATCTATCGTAATCTTGCATGGTCTTCAGGGACATATTAGGAACTTGATTTGGCAGCAGCTGCATGCATTATGTCCTTGCGTTTTTAATGAAGGGAACCATGTCAACATTTTAAGTTATTTAAATACAAATTGCATATGTTTAGCATTTCGATGAACTAGGACAATTGTTTTGATCCAATTAATGTAACATTAAAGTACAAATGCATGCGTCAGGACATTTACCTATGTTAATGTCTTTTAGTAATACACTTTAGTAATTAAAATGTCTTATATAATAGTCCATATTTAACAAAACATTTCCGTTGCTTTTCTTGTTTTGATTTCTTTGTTATGCAAGTTGAACTAGATGAGTATCAGTAATCAGCCCACTTTATATTTCAAAGGTTTTACGAGTCCTCCCTAAAAAGTGCTACAACATATATGTATGCGTCGCATGTGTATAGGGTTGTGAGAACAAGAAACTGTTTGATGTATAAAAGCGTTTGGCACGCCCTATTTTACTGATACAATTTCGATTCACATGTAGTAATTGTCACATCTAAACTTCAATGGCGGTCGAAATTTTGAAAACTCCCTAAAAAGGGCACGTGTAGTACCGGTAAGTTCATGCCCATCATGGACATGTATGGATGCCCATCATGGACATGTATGGATGCCCATCATGGAAATGTATGGTAATTGATAGGATAGAAGATATATTAATTTCAGTCAGGACACAGATATTTAGCCCGAAACTGGGTTGGACACTACTACCCGCCACCTCTGTTGCCTTCTACCACCCCACCTCCCACAACACCCCCACCGCCACACCCTCCAAATTAGATTTTAAAAAACCAAAATAGAACTCAAATATTCTTAGTAAACGGCAATTTGTATATTCCTTGTAAAATAATCGGACGAAAACAATGTCGGTGCAATGCAAACACAATTCGTTCGACAGAAACTGATTTCATTACGTGCAGAGTGAAACGGTTATAAAGCTTATCATTGAAAAGAACACACTGGTTTTGTTATCATAAAGCCAGTAATTATGTAGGGGAAATAACCCTGCAAGTAATGTGGCAAATATCGACAGTGCTGTCGCCATAGTACCGTTTCACTTTGCACGTAATGAAATCAGTTTCTGTCGAACGGATTGTGTTTGCATTGCACCGACATTGTTTTCGATCGATTATTTTACTTACCACCAAACTAAATGTGTTTGCGTTAAACTGATTCATATTGCATCATACTGATTTACTTTGTTGTGTATCACTTCACATTTTCGATGAATCGTTTTAGTTTTCATCGTACCGACTTGTATTTTATTGTATTGCATTAGTTTTTTTGTCAAATGGTTTGTCATTGCACTGAATGATTTCTATTTGCGTCGTATAGTTTGAAATTTTACACCGTATTACTTCACTTCGAACCGTATTAATTCACTTTGTAACAAATGAACAGAGTTAACACGTCGCATCGAATCAATATGTAGGTCATCAAATGACATCATGTTGAATTAAACGGCCTGTCATTGAATGATTTGTAAATATCCACATTTTGACGGTTATGGGTTCCCATAAATATGGCCTACTGATCGCTTAAATTCATTGTATGTGTACACAACCAAGTTATTATTCAGTCTTAATTGGAAAATAGTGTGTACCGAATTCAAAATGTAACTTAAAACGAACCGCGTAAAATTGAGAGCATGTTTAAATGCATACGTTCTAAATGACAGTTTTACATAATTAAATCACGCTTTTTTATGATAATCACTTCGCTGAAAAACAACATCTTAAACAAAAGTGTTATAAGTTGAACACCTCTTGTAAAGTGGGTAGCTGGGACTGATCGGTCCAGGGTCAGTATAATGTCATGAGACTGGTTGGGGTATCATTTAATATGTCTACGTCGTGCCATTGCTGTGCGGAAGCAATATACAGTATTGAGCTCACTATTACAAGTAGACACCGTCGAAATATTACTGAACAAATCTTCAAGAAAGCGACGTTAAACCTCATTCATAGATTTGCTGTAGCTCTTTTGTGAAATACATATACAATAAAACATAGTATACATGTTACAAGACCCTTAATGGAGCACTGGATCACGAATGATTCCGGGAAGATAGGTATTTAAAAAGATAAATGAGAGACAAATTATCACCCAAACAGTGTTTAAACCAACAAATTTATATCGAGCGCTTTCGGTGTTTTTTATCGCCTTCTTCAGGATACATACATAAAGTTACAGAAACAATCACACACATTTCGAAAAAAAATGTTTAAAAGCAACAATATAAACCAATTAATACTATAAACGCGTGCTTTATGCGCCCATGCCAGTATTGGTATATATATATATATATATATATATATATATTACACAAAATGCTATGTGTTGCGTGTTTAACAGGAACTCTTTGAACACCAGATGTAAAATGCATAACTTATATTATTGTTTTAACTGGTGTTAAGTGAACTACAACTAGCATAACCGTTACTATAAATAGCATTGAATTGTATTGCATTTTTATTGTTATCTTGTTTTGTTTATTTTAAAAATACATGACATGGTCATAATTGTTTAAGAAAGTTGAGGTTAAGGCAACTTTGTTATTGTTTAGTGATTTTATATAATAAACATGATTAATGATGCACTTGTTGATGAAAAGGTCATCCATGAGTGAATGATTTATCGTAGAGGACAATCAACAGTAAGAGATCCTGAAAAAAAAAAGCTTTTATTAAATTATTTATATCTCACCAAAAACTTATTCAGTACTAATACCTAAAAGAAATTATTCCGGAGTAAACAGATTTGTTTCCCTTACTTTGGCTCAAATATTCACCACCGACAGTATAATTAGCCCTTCTATATGTCCTATCTAATTGAGATAATTCGTTTAAATGGGGCCAGGTAGAGAATATGTGGCGGCATACGACACAGTTACAGTTCGCATCTCGGCTTTCATATTTCTTTGATCATTGGCGGTTCCAAGGCGGTACCACTATTGCTAAAAATAGATATACAAATCGAACTGAAATGTAGCATTCAAGGACGACAGCCAATCACAAACACACACAGAAACAAAGAACAACTACAAAGATGATTAAAAGGCAAGATAAGAAATCACAAACACAAAAGGGTTTAAAATAGGGCTACCGACTTGGAACGGTAAGTGGCAAATATGCCGTTGGGTGTTTAAACCAGGTTATAGGGTTCTAGGGTGCACCAAACCTCACTCTTACCCTATAGTCATCCCAATAAACGGGACTGTGTAAATAAAGATATCCCCTCCAGTTATAATCTCTAACAAAAAAGGCAGCATTAATAGGCGATATAAGTAAAACCATTACGTCTTCCCGCCTTCATTCCATTAAGCGATGGGAAGGCTTATATTAGCGTGATTTTATAATGGATATTTCGACAATAAAACACGTCAAATAATGTATTTACTGAAAAAATGACCTATTAAATGTTTTAATTTTACAATATGCAAACGTTTTAAAACGAAACGTTTTAAGCCAAAATTAAGTGTGTTTTTTATTTCATACCCCAGCCAACCCCGTTTTCTTGGAGTAGGGGTTGGATGGGGTAAGAAAGTTAATACTCAGACCACGTTATGATCATGTATATATAATATATAAAAACAATTGTTTCTGTTTCTTGTTTATATTGGACTTTTGCATCTAGTTTTATGTGTTACACCAGAAGATCAATTGCTGCATGAAACATCATATTATAGATTATCTTGACGTTTGTCAAGCAAAGTTATACTTAAAACACTTCCAGATATGACAGATGATGCCTGTCATGCATACTCTGTCTCTATTATGTTTTTATGCAGAAATGATACATTTAACTAAACAAAATAATCGCTATAATAAAGCAATACAATAGTCACACAATAGGCCTACTAGACAACCGAGTATCTTAATATTCTTGAAGGCATCATTATTTCAGAACTTGAACAATAATTGCTTGATTTCTTTACGTAAAGTAATTCGAACGTCATAAAAGACAAAAACGGAAAAACGGGAAAAAAAAATGTAACTGAGCACCTACAAGGTTTCTGAGAAGAGACATATTCATCTTATTCAATTTATTCTGACACGTGTTTGCTTCAATTATGGAAGCTAAACGCATAAAGCATTCAACGTCTGACAACTGGAGAAAACATAATGCAATAAAGTCCGTGAAAACGTCTTCATAAATGTGCTAAAACTTCCATAAACGTGATAAATAAGCATTGCGCAACACATAATAACGACATTATTGCCAATAGCATTGTATAAAGTGGAAACAAGATATCGATAAATGCTATATATGCCAAAGGAGAACCGAGCCAGTATTTAATGGCAAATAGTTAGTATTTGCATATAAATGAGTTTCATAGAATTAGGATAGAAATTTGCACTCTCCTTACAAGAAGTTATCAAAATATCTTTGTTATAATACTTTTAGAATTTAAATATTTTTCTCATATTCCAGTTCTATCTCATTATTGTAGAATTCATCCTATTTAGATTCAATGAGATTAAATGTCATGATGGTTGTTATGAAACAGAGGACCTGACAATGGCAAGAACCATAAAATGCGCTGTCTAATACCACCATTAAGCCTGTGATTAGACTGTGTGAATCAATATTATATGTGATGTGACTATTTTCAATAAAACTAACTATTATCGAAATCATTCATGGAATCTCCCATTTTGGAAGGTGGTACATGTTAAACGTCACAATATGATCAATCACATGTCTACATTAATTATAGATGGACCTAAATTGTAAAGGTTGAACGATTGTAATTGCCAAAAATACTATCTTTATTGTCAGACTGTAACAAAGATAACATGTGGCGTAGCTTTTTTGTGTATCCAGAAACATATACGTGTCTTAAATGCTCATCTTTATACAGCTAATGTTAATTTACAACAACACAGGTTTGGTAATTTTACTGGAAGGAAATATAAATGTCGGACAGGAAATATAGCAATCAAGTCAACCAAAAACACGCATAGAAAAATCCCATAAACACACAACAATAACAAGGTTAAGTAAGAGACAAGGCATGTGACATCATTAACATAAAAGTGTTTACAATAGGACTACCGCCTTGGAACGGTCAGTGGCAAACATAAAAGTGTTGACAGTAGGACTACCGCCTTGGAACGGTCAGTGGTAAATATAAAAGAGTTGACAATAGGACTACCGCCTTGGAACGGTCAGTGGCAAACATAAAAGTGTTGACAATAGGACTACCGCCTTGGAACGGTCAGTGGCAAACATAAAAGTGTTGACAATAGGACTACCGCCTTGGAACGGTCAGTGGCAAACATAAAAGTGTTGACAATAGGACTACCGCCTTGGAACGGTCAGTTGCAAACATAAAAGAGTTGACAATAGGACTACCGCCTTGGAACGGTCAGTGGCAAACATAAAAGTGTTGACAATAGGACTACCGCCTTGGAACGGTCAGTGGCAAATATAAAAGTGTTGACAATAGGACTACCGCCTTGGAACGGTCACTGGCAAATATAAAAGTGTTGACAATAGGACTACCGCCTTGGAACGGTCAGTGGCAAAGATAAAAATGTTGACAATAGGACTACCGCCTTGGAACGGTCAGTGGCAAACATAAGAGTGTTGACAATAGGACTACCGCCTTGGATCGGTCAGTGTCAAAAACGTTATGTGGTTTACAACACGGTCACTCAAATGACCATTATGTCAATAATAGGTAAAGTGTATTTGGATGAACTGATTTATTTGAAGTTACTTCCTCTTTAAATGTGTTTAGTTTGGTGTACTTTTTAATTGCTATCCCATTTATACAATATTTTTTTCATTTTTTTCGACATCTTTGAGCGAATTTCAGAAAACAAGAGCTGAAATGAGAGACTTGCTTAGTAGACATCAGGTGTTACATTCCAACTCGTAATTATGTTTCTTTTTGTTTGCTTCTTTTTCCCTTATTGGTATAATAATCAGTCGTATTTCACTAGTTGAGCTTGTTAACTGTTTAGGTTGAATTACTACAGACACCTGCTCCGCTTAATTATGTCGTAAACAGATATTGCGTTACTGACAACTTTTATTCAGCCACACGACTCTCCATGATCAACATTTCATGTTTCAGCTGTGTCGATAATTGATATTATTATCCGACAAATTTCTTGGAACATGAGTCACAGTTGCTTTTAAAATAAAAGTAGGTATCTAGAAGATTTAGCATTCACAGAAACAATGTAAATCAAATATAAAATATACTGGATGAAAGAAACATAAAATTGATTTGCTGAAATGCCATGAACACATTATCTAGAAAACAAGGGTTTTAGATTACCTAAAACGATTGGCATGATTTGCTTACTTTGTTTATTTACTTGTTTTTTATAATTATTTTTTTCTGTTGTCTTGGTGCATGAACTTTCGTTCCTCAGGTTTTCTGGTCGTAACATAGATTGGTTTTCTCTTTGGATGCTTCTGCTGTGACTGTTCGGTACAATTCTGGATACATCCTGAGGTTTCTAATTATGTATATGTTATATACATTTTTATAACAACATATACATGTATCGTTTGCCAATTTCTCTGGGTAGTAGGTCATATTGCTTACTGACCGTTCCAAGTCGGTATTAATTTGCTTTGCTCTTTCTTTGTTTGTGGTACAGTGCGTACCTACGGTGTCGTCATTTGGTCTGGGTGATGTGATTTCTTTAAGACTTTTATGTTTTGACCGAGAAGTTCTGGAACCTCGAATACCAGTGCAATATAAAAAAAATATAAGAACTTCTATAAATGATACATTTGCTAAAATGGATAACACCATGCATAACATACCTAGTTTACAGAAATATCTGTTCTATTATTTATAATAATCGTAGTACTATAGGTTATTGCATTTGTATGGCTAAATATTACTTGGAACGAGTTGTTTTGGCAAAGGACGACGAGCTTGCGAGTCGTCCTGCGCCAAAACAACGAGTTCGAAGTAATATTTAGCCATACAAATTCAATAACCTTTTTATTGTATACTTTCATATTGTTTTTGATCAATGTTAATTGTATGACTATTACTTTTTATTGTATTTGTGTTATTTTTATGGCTTATGATGGAATTCCTATCTTGCCATTCATTTTCATTTTGTGTGGATGATTATTTTGCGCGAAAACGACGTCGACGTCGGATGACGTCATTAAAAACATCAAGCGATGTTCTGAAGTTTGTTTACCATTCGATAACGTTAAAAACAGTGGGTGAGTGACCATTTGAATTATTTTATCAATTTTTGCCATAAAAGGTTGGGAAAAAAACTCGTATTTTTTTGTTGACAAAATAGGAAGGATTCCGTTATTTTTATTTGAAATTAGTTCCTTATTTCTATTTCGCGGCTCTTAGCAAGCACGAGCAAAAGTTCCCGTGCAATCGTAGAATATTGCACGCTTAGCTCAATACAAACTAAACGGGACAATATGAAAGTATACAATAAATATATATATATATATATTCTTAAACTATGTTAAATTCTAGTTTTGGCCATCTTTGTTAGTTTTCTTGTTTTGTGCATGTAAACTGATTACTTGAAATACCAACACAAGCTTGGGAATAAGCTGAATTGAATACTATATATATGATGCCATTTTGAAAAAGAAGATATCTAACTGAGCTTTTTGAAATATAAATATTGAAGTACCAAACATGCTCACGTCCATAAGCATGATATAGAAAGGAAGCACTCTAACGCAATATGATAGATAGGCATGCCTCTTAATTCAACGATAATGCATTATTGAGTGTTTTCAGTTGTTTCAAGGATTGTGTTTTTGTGTATGTAACAGACACTTTGCCTGTAAGCCACAGAGAAATGTTTTTTTCTCAAGCTGAGATATATAATGGAAAAGTAATATTATATGGTCTGTTCTATACATTCTGCCTACAAGGTCGCATCCAGTATTACAGAAACAGTTGTATAATTACAACGCCTTGCATTACTTAGCAAAGATTATTTGAAACATTACTGGGAACCGACTTATCTTATATCATGACACACGTGTACACATGTAACGCAAAATTGTATCAATGCATTAGGACGTGCCAAACGCTTTTATACTTCTGTTCTATAATACAGATCAAGCCAGGACTAGCGGACTGAGTCCCACGTGAGAAATTTCCTAAGGTTTTAAACTAAACTGAATATACAACGGTAGGTATAAAGTAAGAACAGGAAATGAAGTTTTCACAGAGCACAGTCAACCAAAACCATGCATTAAAACAAACAACAATTGAAATGCTACATGTTATAAGAAGCAAGGCACATGACTGCGCAAACACAAAATCCCAAGGGACAGTGTAAATAAAGAAATCCCGCCAGGCTATATTTCTCTAACAAACATGGCAGCATTAATCGGCAATATAAGAATAACACATAGATAATCATGTATATAGGCTAATAAATAAACAAAAGCCTAGAAAGCCACTAAGCAAGTACCCATTGCCTTTGTAGAAGCCAGAGCAGTAATAGAACACACCATTACGGGTACGACAAGACAATATCTTAGACAAACTTCAAACGCTATCATTCTTTGAGGATTTAGATAGACGTCATCATAGGGTCCAAAATCTGTCCGGTTATCGCACACAGAGAAAAGTATAGTAGCGAGGATGGAGTTTGATCTTTTTTTAAATTTATAACCAATCTGTTCTTAAAAATGGCAATACCTTTAAGAAGGATCTACGCAATCAGACCTTAATTGTAACCATATATGTGGAATAACTAACCAGAGTAAGCTTAAAGCTAAATATAATTAATAATACATAACAAACACCGCTAATATTGGCCACAAGTGCAATTGTCATACGCGTATCATCAATTTAAAAGCCTTCGGGTGTTAAGGAGATGTGGTTGCAGATGTCTTGTGTATAGGGGGACTTAAAGTGAAGTTTATTCGAAATATTAGACGCTATTGCTTTTCAACATAAATTATCATGTGAATGTAAATATTTGCAATTACTTACATGTTACATATTACGTAACGTATATGTATAGATGTAACTATTCCATGTCTCTTCACAGTTCTGAATGTCTACTTTCTATGATTATATATCTAGTTTCCTTTTATTTTGTATTCACCGCTTTAGTCTCCTTGGTTTTTTCGTTCTCAAGCCTGGATCGTCTAGCGACATGCAGAGAATATACAAGGCATACACTATTGTGTAACCATAGAGCAACTAATGTAGTATCAGTGCCATTCTGCCAAAAAAAAGTTCTCGCCTTCAGGGGCAGGCGTGCACACTGCTTGAGCAATAGTGTTATGCCATGTTCTGTTTCATGTTTCATTAGGTACCCATATGACAGCCTCTTGTGTGCGTTAGAGGACAGAAATACGAGCTGTAACACAGACATTAAAGTAATAGTAAGAATGACGTATTTCAAATACTTCCTGTCTGCTACACATAAGTATTCATTTACACAATCAGCATGTCAACATTCTACATTAATCTGTCTGTCAAGACTCTAATTAGTGTGCTTATTATTACTTGGTTGTGCACGTTCACGTCAGGATTGTCTAGCTCCAGACGTATGCATTTGGTATACAAGACACAGACCTCGGTGTTGCGATTTTGCAATTAATTTATCAAAACTCCCTCTAGGTTTTCAGGTTATATTATAATGCACCAATTCAAAATATAGGTTTATATCACGGGGTTTTAGAATACCCTTGATTGAATATGCGTAAAATGATTTATATGTTGGTGACTCTTAAATCGATGCTCCAGTTTTGGGGTTTGGTCAGGCTGTTTAAAGCCCCTTTATATAGTGTCTATAGAGTTTGGAAATATTTAAGTTATATATATATAACTCGTCGTCTGTAGGTTGAGAAACGGTGTACACCAGTTGTAAATTCTACCAGTTTATGGCGGGTTAGGGACTTTAAAGATATACACCTCTTAAGATAGGTAGGAAACAATATAAACAAACAAAAATGTTGGACCCATTTCTTGCAAATGTTCCGTCTATAATAAAATGAAACAAACATGGATACTCTTAAAGTACCGCCCTTTTAATTGAATATCGTTTGCAATTCAAGTAACTGTAATTCAGCGTTAACATGAAATATTTCGAAAATGATTTTTGCAAGCGCATGTGTAGTGGTTATTATAGTAAAACACGGGCGGGCACCTGGGTAATTTCACCGGCGTTACTCACATACATATTCCTTGGCCTATGAGGGATCGAACCCGTGGCGGTGTGGGTCAAGTAATTTCAAGTCAGAGAGAGACTCTAACCACTTGGCCGCGGAGTAAAAGTAATGAATCATTAAAGTAATGAAGCAAACGCAGTTTATTACCATAATTATATAATTTAGCAATGATCCGTGCACGGAATCATACTAAATTACTTACAAGGATGTTCTATCCACTCCTTTTAAAGTTCCATGAACATGTTTATGTTTATTTAAATCAATACACAACAGTAGATATATTCACACATTGCAATATCTGTGAAAAGCGAGTATAAGATTTTATTTGATGACGTAGAAAACTTTGAACAGGTAAATTAGTCCACAGGTAAATGTATTTATCAATTATCTGGCAATAGTTGTGCAGCTATACAATTCAGATTTACCTCATTTCCCATTGCAGTCAAGCAGTGGTAAAAGTAGTATATACGTCATTCAAATAATACTTGTTTATACATACAACTTAGTAACGGTTGTAAATATATGATTCTCTCCGGGACTATCTAGAAATGTTCATATGATATTTAAGAGTTAAATTTGTTAATTGATAATGCTACAAAAAGGGTGGACATTCATCTTCAAAACAACCACTGACATTTGCCCTAATTGGACCATTATACGGATACCGTTGAAATATACTGAAAGGAAAGAGAAACGCATAATCAAAAAAAATCCTATACTACATTATCATACACACCTAATTCCACGTAATATTCCAGATATAGCTCAACGTGTTTTGTACAAACAGGGGCTACAACTAATTACAGAAACTAACTCTGTCATGTAGTAGACCTTATAATCAAAGTATACTTCGTTACATGAAATTCATACATGTTGAAGTTTCGCTTGAAAAAGTCAAGCCATTTTAGTATTTTGCTTAATGTTAAGACATTGCACCGTTTAAAGCCTAGGTTTGCTCGCCTGCTTGAGCCAAATGCACATTCTGTAGATAATGCAACTTTAAAGGGGCTAATCATTGATGTGTTCGGTGCTGTTTAAACCTTCTTTACATAATGTCGCTCTGTACCATTCGATTAGCAGCAGCATATTAAACATACAATATACCCAATATGCGTTTCTTTTTCCTTTCAGTATAAATCATATATTGGCTGGAGCTGGAAATTAATTGTTGAAGTTGAAGCCACATTACACTTTTGTTTCTGGCGGTATGGTGACCATTATTGAGCATTAATACGCTATACTGGAATGAATAAGAGACAAGTGGTTAGTCTTATGGAGTCATTACAGTTATACTACGACTTTATAACAATATGCCCTTCAGTTAACTGTATCATATCATCTTGCAGCTCATAGTATACATAAATGTGAACACTGCAAAAGGCTATTATCACTTCTGATCAGGAACAAATATGTTTATCTCTCTGAATTCTTTGTCTGTATTCTGCATCTACAACATGTCAATTTAAGCGAACTGAAATGTTTTGACATACGAACAATTATGCTATGGATACGAAATGAGGTTATTACTAACCAAATCCAACAGCTCTCAATAATTATTTACCGTGATAAACAATGTTCTCCTTGAGAAGTATACATCGTATGCTTTATATATGTGATCCGTTGATGCTGTATGACACCGTTGATGTTGTATGCCACCGTTGATGCTGTATGCCACCGTTGATGTTGTATGCCACCGTTGATGCTGTATGCCACCGTTGATGTTGTATGCCACCGTTGATGCTGTATGCCACCGTTGATGCTGTATGCCACCGTTGATGTTGTATGCCACCGTTGATGCTGTATGCCACCGTTGATGCTGTATGCCACCGTTGATATTGTATGTCACCAGTAACAAAAATAACAACTTAAACACCGAAATAGAAAATAGAAAAGTGGCGCATTATTTAAAAACATCATCAGTGTTGCCGAACGTTAGAACAATGCGTATACAAGTAGATAAAAAAAAGAACAGGAGATGCAGCACTCGATGACAAACAACAATCATTTAATCGATGCTTTAGAAATTACGGCTGCGTTTGAGACTAAACGTTACATACAGTTAAAGGGACAATGTCCGTAACTTTTAGCTTATATAATACACACTAATTACGTTCATAAACAAAATATTTACTAATTAAATGCAAGATTGTTTAACGGAATTCAATCGCGGTGCAAAAAAGAAGTGCCGCTTTGTGCGTTTGAACTAACTAAAATTACACTCTCGGGTAATAATAGCGACCGCGAGATAGTCGACGTCGCTCGTGACTGAGCTAAGCGGGCTATACATATTACGCAATACATACTATGTAGAAAAGCTAATGCGCTAATGGCAGTCACATGATCAGCAGAAAAGGTAAATAATGTGAAGTTATAACTAAACAAATTATTTTTCAAATTCACGAATGTATTACTACAGACTTCTTTGGGTCTATGCTCAAGTTTTCATGTATACATTTCACTGAATTAAAGTCAGACAGTTATTTGGTTATGCTCAGTATCGGCTTACTTACGGACAGTGTCCCTTTAATAATCCTCTTTGTATTCCTACACTGACACAGTAGCCAAATCTATGATTAATTGATAGTTAAAACAATGCTAAAGATAGGGTTTGTGTTGGTTTTGCATTTTCGTCGATATCGTCTAGTAGATCGATTTGCGGGTCTTAACGTATAATTCTGACGTGAAACGAATTTCTTCTCTTTCCTGATGATACAGTTGTAGATATAAATGTCCCCAGTTAACAACGACACAAACAATTCGGTCACAACTTATACGAGGGTCATTCAATAAGTTCTGTCACTAACGCGTTTTAACAATTATGTGCTCATTGATGTTTGGTACCAAATGAAAGAAAGTTTCCGTACCATTCCATTGATGGTAAAATGAATGCTGTATCTTTTGTGTGACGAAAGTTATGGAACATCTAATACACATCACTTATACACACTGAGGCATTTTCGTCCTGAGTTTTTTCAGGTATGTTAATTGTTACTTTTTTAAATGACTGTTTCTCTTTAAGTACTTGTCGAAGACCTTTGACATTTCTCATACATTACCAGTTATATATGTGCATTACAAGATTCAGAACTTAAGCATGGTAAATGAAAAGGCATTGTCTTAGAAATTAACATTTTAAGCTAACGTGTAACATTAATTTAATGATAAATGGACATTAAATGGAAGGGCAGTCTTCTGAAATAGCGTTTTTGGATGATCAATATTTTCACTAGACATTGTACAATATTCTACAATAATGTGTTGAATATGAAATTTAAACTCTGAAGGACAAGGATTTGTAAAAAAAATATGAAAACATATTAATACTATGAGAATAATTACGACATTTAAAATATATTATAACATTTCCGTAAACAAAATGAAGAAAACCAGTGTTATTTCTGCAAAAATTAAGGGATATGCATTCACTCATATCTGGTTTGCAGCAAGACCTTTCCGAATTCTCGAAAATCATTTTTATGGATTACGGCGAATGACAACAGATGGCGTACAAGAAAATTTAAAAGTATAGAATTATTCAAATAATTTTTACAACGTTTTGTAACAAGGACATTTTCAGAGATGCCAGTATCCAAAAGGTGTGGTAGGGGGAGGTAATTCAGGGGTATAAATAACCGGAAATTTTCCATTTTTTTTGTGGAATTTAGGAGAGCGAACCCGGTAGTACTATAAATACACTACTTTATCTCAGTGTAATATCCAGTTCAAAGGATATATGCCTAGTGACAGAACTTTTTGAAGCACCCTCGTACATGTATAACCTATATTATCCGGTTCTGGTTAAAAATTACACGTACGAGTGATCGCAAATATATAAAAAATATGTATAATGTTATGTTAGATGATCTGATTGTAAACCCAAACAAATCAAACTGGGCATCTCAAGTTAAAGGGTTATTGGAACGAACAGGATTTAATGAAGTTTGGTATTCTCAAGGAGTAGAAAACATAACGTATTTCATTAATATACTTAAACAACGAATTAAAGATATGTTTATACAAAATTGGAATGCTGAATTATCGGCTTCCACTAGAGTTAGTACATACAGAATAATATCAGATTTCAGGTTTAAGTATTATCTAGATGTACTAGATATAAAGACATTTAGAGCTTTTTTTACAAAACTAAGAGTCTCTAGTCATAGGTTAGAAATAGAAACTGGTCGATGGCATAGACCAAATAAAACACCAAGATCCGAAAGAAAATGCCAGCTATGTAATATACAAGAAGACGAATTTCACTTTGTATTGGAGTGTTCACTATATCATGATATTAGAAAAGAATATGTTAACAAATATTTTTGGAAACGGCCAAACATACCAAAATGTATTGAACTTATGGCAACAGAAAACAAGAGTTTATTTAAGAAACTGTCCGTTGTCATTAGTAAAAGTTTTAAAAGAAGAGACGACATGTTTTATAGATAAATATCACTTTTCTCCATTTTTGTCCACATATATAAATGTGTTCTGATCAATACTTAAGAATATTAATCTAAAAATATATATTAAACACTTATATACTTAATAGTTGTCAAATACTTTTTAACTAGTAACATTTACAGATGATCTTGAAACTCACCTATGAAATTATACAAATTGTCATTAACTGGAAAATATTGTGTGTATTTCATATACATGTTTATGTACTATTTGCATGTGAACTGTTGGGCGTAATGCCTTATGTTTGAATAAAATATCTATCATGTGATATCTGGGAAAACGAATAGCTTAAGAATTTTACCCAAGATAAATGTCACTTAATTCGAGTATCACGTAATTGAACTAATAACATATACTAATCCCTACCAAAAAAAGAGTATGATAATCGACCTGGAAACGGCCGAGCACGACACATACGAAATATTGCAGTCTCGGTTTGATTGAGACTGTTCATGAGCGGTAGTGAAATATGCTAGCTACCGCTCACGCCCTCTAGCCCCGGATTGACTTTACGGAATAATAACATATATCCCTACAAACTTGAAACGCAGTCAAATATAATGTTTGATTGGTCTCCACAAACAAATACATTACATATAAAATACTCTATTTTGTAAAAACAAGCATTTAAATAATTAGAAATTTCAGTCTACAACACATACGTTAGACACCGATTAGAATACTGCTCACCCATCTGGCACACATGGCAAAAATAACTTAGTCAGAAGCAATCAAAGTCAGTCAATGACAGCAGAACTGTCATGTCTAACTTTAGAAAATAGACACAGAGTGACTTCTCTCATTATTTTAATTTGTTTCCATTGCGTTGATCCCAAAACCAAAATCCAGAATTTTAAACTTTATTATCTCATACTTTAGTACAAACAACTACATAACCTCTTTCTTCCCAGGAACCATACGATATTTAATTGACCTCTGATCCTACACCAAAGCTAGCGCTTGCCTTGAAGCTTTGAAGCCTTGAGTTCAAACGTAGGCTCTCCTCTCTCCCCCAGCTCATTAAAGGGATTTCATCTTTGTAAATTGTGTGTTAAGTATGCTCTGCTAAGCGTTGAATGTTTCTTGACTTGCTCTGTACAATGATGATTAACATTAAAATAAAGAATGGGATTATTATGCAGAATCAGAGTCAACTTTTTACATGTTCAGCACAACTTGTTGGGCAGGTCAATGTATTATGGCGGGCTACTTAATCGACATGATTGCACCATTTTCTTTCTTCATCAGTGCCCGGAGTCACAGTTACAAATGCTGTTATATTCCGGTTAGTCAACGTCTAGTACAGTTATACGAGCATCATCTTGCATGTCCATAATGCAACTAAATATTTGTGCAGTATTCAAATTTCACATAAAACAACGAGTTGCCAGTTTACATCTGAATTCTGAGAATGAAGCGCTTATTCGTATGAACGCTGTAACCCGTTTTTATCATGCATATATGCACTTTTGTGCCTAATAAAGGGGTGAACTTATTTTTTTTTCTTTATTATTTTGCTTTATTAGGCACGGACTAATAGAGCAAAATCAATGCGGAATCCCTCGGTGTTCATTATACGTAACGTTATCTGACGTCACGTAACGTTATCCTACGTCATAAAACAAACAACATGGCGACGTCCTCGGCAAGCGTAATATACTACGAAATAGGTAATAAATCATACAGAAAATGTGGATAATCTACATGATAAAGAGAAGAGCCTCGCCATTCTTCGTTTTCTAAGCCTCGCCTAATATACTTGATAGTAAAAGGCACTGACATAATATTCTCTATTTAAACAATTGTAATAAAACAAGATGTCATAAAATGAAATATTTACATATACGATTATTGCGTTTATTGTACTTTTTGGGACAAAACTTTATACGTTTTCTTTTCTTTATTTCAAGAGAAAGTATAGGTGTATAATGACCTCTTTACCAAAGACAATTCATTATACGTACTTCATTCTTCAACGTGGACAACTGAATGTGCAATTAAGTAAGTAAATAAGTTAGTAAACGATAAATATAAATTTAAATACACTTGTTTTTGATTTCCCACATCAAACAAAGCTTAACGTTATGAGTGTAATCTATAAGGTGTACATAAAAGACAATATGTATAATACATAATAAATATAGATATACAAATCGAACAGGAAAAGTAGCATTCAAGGACAACAATCAATCACAGAAACAAAGAACAAATATATATAAAAATGAATAAAAGACGAAATAAGACATCACAAACACACAAGGCTTGATAATAGGGCTACCGCCTTGGAACGGTCAGTGGTAAAAAATGCCGTTGGATGTAAACCAGATTCTAGGGTGCACCAAATTTTACACTTACCAAAGATGACGTTTGTATATTTTTAAGGCAGCGTCAATGTTTAGCGCACAGACAACGTTGTACAGTAACGTTTAATATGGATCTTATAACTGCGATATTGACAATGCCGTAATAAAAATTCAGACGACAGTTTGGATGTCCTTAAACTGTATTTTATGTCTCGTTAAATATAAATTAGGCAAAACTGTTATTCAAAGTCGTTGCCGATTCTAAAACATAGAAACCTAGTAATAGAGAAGCACTTGTAGCTGTTTTAAACACAACACAAATAAAGATCGACATATAGACATCAGTGTCACGTTTACATTTTACGGTATATCATAAACAAAACATCAACTGAGAGATAACCATGCTTAGATTTTCAATCTGAGAAGGTATGTGAGTTGTGTGTGAGTGGTTTTACGGTCTGAAATTTTGTTTTACGGTAGCGGAGCCGTAAAACGTAAAATCTAAACGCATACCCTGATACCGTCTCAGATTGAAATTTTGGTTTGGCATAGTTATCATAATTCTAATGCTTTTTCATTTAAATGCAAAAACAAAAAGAAATAATACATACACATTCGTTTTTCTATGAAAATTTGAGACGTTAGCCAATGGAGTTACGCGTTACATTATAGTTGAGACATTAGCCAATGGAGTTACGCGTTACATTATAGTTACATTAGAGCGTGCTAATATAGTTTTATTTAACATAATATGTCTGTCGCATGACCCTTCATATTTAGTTCGATGCATCATCAACCTAATCTAATTTGCATCACGAACAAAACGTCGTGTTTTTCCTTAATGGCATACTTAAGCGCAGACGATAAATGAAGACGATAAATGAACAATGGCCTGCAATTTTGTGAACATGATTGCGGAAATGTAAATTTTGATATAAAGTCGTTTTTCAGATGGGAAATTGTGATCTCGATGACACATGTTTGTACAGTCTAGCGATCATTATTTAATGGGATACAGTATAACTAACAATAATACAGACTTTTTAATGGGAGACATTGGTTTCATACATACGTCGTCTTTTAAAATTGTGCTGATAAAAGTCTTAATAATATTTATGGGTTTTCTTCATTTAATTTTTATATTTTAAAGGAGTATGAAAGGAGAAATTTTGAAATCGTCGAACGCGATAAAAAAAACATGACGGGACTACTCGGTTTGATTGATAGTGTTCTTCAAACCTTAATTTCAACTTAAATTGTAAAATTAAAACAATTAGTAGGCACTTTTAAACAGGTTATGGCATTTTATTCAGGAAAAAAAATGTAAACGTGTTTTTTTGTCGAAATATCCGTTATAAGAGCACGTTGTTATAAGTTTTCCCATCGCTTAATGGAATTAAGGCGGGACCACGTAATGAAAACACGTTTAACTACATTTTTTACTGAAAAGAAAAAAGATAAATTGTTTAAAATTACCTATTAAATGTTTTAATTTACAATATGTAAAGTTTTTTAAGCCGAAATTAAGTTTTTATTTCATACCCCCAGTTAACCACCTTTTCTCTTTTTGGAGAAGGAGTTGGATGGGGTATGAAAGTTAATACTCGGATCCCTTAAAGGGTAGACATGCGCCTTCAATGTGGTATTTTCATACCATTTTATGGCCTGCGGCGTAAGGAACTAGTTTTTAGCGAAATATTTTGCCCTAAACAAGAAAACAATGTGAAGTAAACAAAATGCAATTTAGTTGGGAACAGAGAATATGAAGCCACTGCGTATCACAAGTCACAGTCAAAAGACTAAATTAAAAAAAGCTGACAGCATATCAACATGGGGTGATTAAACAGTACTCAGAGCCTTTTGAGGCTGGAGTAATACCTACTCGATATTTACATAAAAGTAATTGAGAATGTAACACAGATATCTGTATATAAAGATCGGAATGAATAACAGTTCTGATTGCAAGCACGGAGAGGAGAGATGTTTTACCGCCGCCACACTGCATATATTCGTAACTCTTGACAATTAAGCCACGTGAGATTTGTCAGTGAACAATAAACTCCATTAAATTAAAACGTTACTCAGAGAATGACGTCCTTCTAGAAAACCTATTCATCGAGACTAAGTTGTCCTAGCCCGGTGCAGGATAAGGCATACACGTTATACTCATTCATATGTATTACAAGGTGAGCAATTACCAGAATGTATACCCTTGCATCGTTAACGGTCAAACATATCTTTTTGGAATGTGTAGTAGACTTTGATCCTATGCGGCAAAGGTAATACTCAGTTAATACTATAAACGAGTTATTTGATACTATATATTTTAGTCTTGTTTTAGATTTCCTAAAATAAATCATACTTTATAAATCATTATAATACGTTCTTATATATATGTACTTGTTTACACATCCGCTGACGAGCATTTGTTGATTTACATATATACATAGTTTATATTACTATCAAATCTTCCCTTATTTGTAAATAGTTTTATCTTTATATATTTACATTAATCTTTAATTACTACTCCATTTCTTCTTCTTTCATCAGTTTGTGCGCACAATATGACCTATTTATGTGTCGACGTGCCGTAAAACACCATTCATTCATTACTACCCAGACAATGCTACTATGGTATATAGAAATAGTATGCAAGGAGACAACTTTAAAATTGCCGAAAACGATAAATATATAAAAATAATATTGCGGTCTCGGTTCAAAACATTCTAATTTTAAAATTGTATTCTTATCAGCATAATAACATTAATATCATTACATTTAAAATTAGAATAAAAATGCTATTTGTGTGTATATACCAATTTTGGCGGTCATATCCCATATTTCCACATGTGCAACACGCAGTACCATACTCTACAAACTATGCCGGACATTTTGATAAATAAAATGTTAAACTGTACAGAGTACACTACTTACCTCTTTAAATATGCATTGCAACAGTACCAGGACTTTTTTAAATGGAGAAATGAGGCCTTAATAGCTGTGTCCAGAAATTGTCTGTGTCATGGTGTAAAAGTGGTCACATTGGCAATAGGTTCTTGATGTGCGCAGCACAATGGGCTTATGTCATTTTAAACAAAGATACTCGCATACTAGTACTGCATTCGCGTTTCCCTTTTATGTGAAACATACAGTAAGTATTGTGAAAGCAACAGGTCTTTGTGTGTATGCTCATCTATGTTGACAGTAAATCGACGGCCATATCACCAGAAGTCGAGAGACCCCTAAATTCTGGTGAGACATGTGTTATTATACCAGTCGTGCTTACTGTTTAAATAAAAGGTACATTTTTGTTAAAAAATCAAAAAACGAATTACGCTCAGATTTTGTTTCTGTATTTCAGCAATTAATTTAAAACAACAACATTGAATTAAAACAGCCTTGAATTGTTTTCTACACATGTGTTGTTGTTTTTTATTTGATTTGCAAATAAACGATGTTTATTATCATTTAAGACTATTATATTCAGCAAAATAAAATCATTGTTACGTCTTGCAATAACCATTTATTATATTCCTCCTACTTCAGCGTTGTGTACACTTCAAAGGTAAACACTCTCTTCTAACCCTTTCGCCGCCAAATTTCGAAAGTCGTCTGCTAAATTTCGAATTCATACCTTCCAATTATATAGTGTGCATGTTAATCTGGGTTTACACTGGTCGTAAAATCAATAGTTTCAGACAGATGATACAGAAAATCCCATGTTGATTTGAGGTGTCATTCAAATTTCAGAAAAGCTGGATCGAAGCATCACATATTCAGCTAGATAGTGTATGAATTTTGCATTTTTCATAGGGGTCACATAAACACGAGCGAGAGAAAAATCTGGCTAACTTATGTATTTGATTGTTTTAAATTACTGGTATTGGCTCTGCTGAAGATAAAAAACCTAACCAAAGTCTGCTGCCCAGCTTTGAAGCTCAGATGTTGGAAAAGGCTGTACACTGCAGGGGCGTAGCTAGACCTTTTTTGATGTGCAGGCCAGACTATTTCTGTGGGGTCCGGGTATCTTTCGCAGGAACATTTTGAAAACAAAGGACTTCTCTGGTGCGTTTTGACGTATATTTAGATATACATTTAAACAAAATCACACTTCCAAATTCAACAAATTCATACACTATTATTTCATTGTTATATTTTTTAATCAATTATGTGCAGGCCCGGGCCTTTTGGCCTTATAGGTAGCTACGCTACGGTATAGTAACCCTCTGGGAAAAGCAATTTAAAATTGTGGTGTGAGACCTTTATGTCAACCTAATAACACAGCTTATAGCCACATAATTGGGGGATAAAAGGGACAACGTTCACAAAAACCTATGGTGAGATTGTTCTATTACACATGTACATCTATGAGACGATATTGTGTTTGTAATTGCGCCTCTCTTTATGTTGTGTGTTGTCCTCTTTATATCGTGTATTGTCCATTTTATGTTGTGTATTGTCCTCTTTATTGACTATTAAATTTGCTCATTTGATTTAGTTTGTGGTACAGTGCTGAACTACTGTAACACTGCTGGTACAGTGTCGAACTGCAGTGTTGTGCTGAACTACTGTTACACTGCTGGTACGGTGCCGAACTGCAGTGTTGTGCTGAACTACTGTAACACTGCTGGTACAGTGCTGAACTACTGTAACACTGCTGGTACAGTACTGAACTACCGTAACACTGCTGGTACAGTGCTGAACTACTGTAACACTGCTGGTACAATGCTGAACTACACTGACATTGCGTTTGGGAGCTGTGGTTTCTATGCAACAGTTTTTCTTCATTTTGAACATGACAAGTATATCTCAAAATATTGGCAATCTAGAGTTTCCCTCTGTAACATAAGAGCAAAAGCGCAACATTCTGTTTACAAGATAAATAGGAGACCATGCATTAAATAAAGATAGTTTTCGTTATAACTGGACTACTTAGTAATAACTGTGTGGCTGGCGGGCGGGCGTACGTGTGATTGCGTGCGTCGTGCGTGAGTGTGTGTTGCCTCGAAATGAATATCTGCCTAAAAATGTTCTTAATATTCACAAAGTTTTCCAGACCTGTTTTATATTTTCTGAATATAGTCTGCCTTGTTTTATCACAGATATTATCATATTAAAGACGTGGTTCTGATTCTGATATTTGTCAAAATCATAATAAATTTAATTTGCATGAACGACTGATTCGAATGATAGCGAAAATGTTAAGAAGTAGTTTTATTTTATAATTCCTTGTTGTTATGAACGTTTTACAAAGACACGGGGATATTTTTAGATGTTGATTCTGTAAACTCGTCTGCTGAAACTTACATTTCCACTTGTGTCACTTGTGTGTTGTCATTTAAGCTAAACTCGTATATAATTACATCTAATCCCGTATATCATTACATATACACTGTACTAAAATTACATATAAACTGGAATATAAGTAATTATATACTCGTCTATACAGTACATAACTCGGTTATAAGTATATTAAGATCAGTCTTTAATTACCAATCACAATTTTATGGAGTAATGGGGGTGTTATGAAAATTATTATACTGAAAGGAAAAAGAAACGCGACACGGGAATTTCAGCTAAATATTGTATGTACTGCACACTTATTCCATATATATTCCAAGGAAATCCCAGGATGTTTTGTTAGAGAAAGGACACAACTACGATTACACGTTGTAAATTGAAATTCATAAATGTTGAATTTCCTCTTTGAGAATTTAACGTAAAGAGTTGTAATATGTTGCATCCTAAGTATGCGCACATGCTTGAGCCAAACGCATACTCTGTCAATAATAAAACTTCGCAGGAATACTATTTGCTGTGTTACGAGTTGTTTTAGTCTTTTTTCCGAAAGGAAAGATCTTACGTAGCCTTGTACCATTCGACAGCAGAATATTGTACATACGCTATATAGCGGAAATTCCTGTGTCGCGTTTCTTTTTCCTTTCAGTATATATTGGAAGAGCTCTTTTTGGAAAGCATGAGCGACTCTTAAATAGGATATGTTTGATCCTTACCGGGTCCACTGGGTTTCTTCGGTGTGTCCTTAGGCAAAACACTTCCCTTATCCTCGCCCTTCTGATGGGGCGGCCCCCTGTATCGGAGTAGATCCTCTGAGGACGCTATATAACCATAGGGATATGTTCGCTAGTAATAGTAGGGAATGGTCCCCCGATTGTTAATATCCTTTCGCTATGTCCTGGAGGCTTAAAATAATATATATTGTAATGAGCCGTTAACCAACAACTCAATTCATTTTACATAATTTTTATTCTATTTATGGAATGCTCTTTGAATTACAATGCCTGGGCATACAAAAAAGGTGTACGAACATCTATATAGACCTTTCTCTTGTGCTTAGTCTGCCAATTTTCTTTCGAATGCTGCTTCCAAATATGTTGTATTTTGGCAAAATATTAAAAAAATAGTTAATTATTGCTGAGCAGTCTCGTTACACCGTCTGATGATCAAGGACCATCTGAATATTGTCCTTGCAGTGATTGGCAATCCTAATGAAGAATAAATTTGGCTCGCCACTGAACACCTGATCGGTAATTTGTTCCAGCTGAATATTGCATTCCAGACAACTTTTAAGTTGACGTTATAACATTACGGCATTACGTCCCAAGCGTCAGATACCATTTCTTGTTTTAGTCGGAAAAACATTATTTTGTGTGTTATGCAGTGTCTTTTCAGAAAAGGTCAATTGTATGAAAAACCATAACATGTCTGTGTCAGCGGAAGCAATAAGTCCAGACAAATTTTAATTGGCGTGGCTGTTAGAACGTAACGGCCCTTGTCTTTCATTTCCTGGCAGACAACAATGGAATTCAGTAAAAAAAAATAATTTATAAGAGTGTCGATTTCGTGTTTTAATAAAAACGTCAATATACGGAGATATCCATAGTGCCAGTGCTGACGTGCTGACATTGCGAGATATCCATATAATGGCTGTGTCAGTGTTGACGTGCTGCCATTAGAGAGATATCCATATAATTGCAGTGTCAGTGCTGACGTGCTGACATTAAAGAGATATCTATATAATGGCTGTGGTGTCAGTGCTGAAGTACTGACATTAGGGAGATATCCTTTTGATGGCTTTGACAGAGTTGACGTGCTGACATTAGGGAGATATTCATATAATGGTCAGTGCTGACGTGCTGACATTAAGGAGATATCCATATAGTGGCTGTGTCAGTGCTGACATTAAGGATATATACATATAATGGCTGCGTCAGTGCTGACATTAGGGAGATATCCATATAATGGTTGTGTCAGTGCTGACGTGCAGATATTAGGGAGATATCCATATAATGGCTGTGCCAGTTCTGATGTTCTGACATTAGGGAGGTATCCATATAATGGCTTTATCAGTGCTGAAATTATGGAGATATCCATATAATGGCTTTATCAGTGCTGACGTGCTGACATTAGGGAAATATCGGTATAATGGCTATGACAGTCCCGACGTGCTGACATTAGGGAAGTATACATATATTGGCTTTATCAGTGCATCATCATATAACTATCAATTTTAGATCACAACGTTCTTGTAAATGAAAAGATTGAAACGTGAGTTTATGTGTGCTCGATTGGCCCATTAGTCATTATGTCATTATGTTCCATTGGCCGAGCAATCATTACATAAATTTATTGTGATGGACTGTACTAGCAATCATTATGTCATTGTGTTCGAATGGCCCAGCAATCATTACATTAGTTTGGTGGATTGGTCCAGCAGTCATTATTTCGCTGTGTTCGACTGGTTCAGCAATCATTGCAATATTGTGGTGGATTGGCCCAGCAATCATGTCATTATGTTCGATTGGCCCAGAAATCATTACATTATTGTGGTGGATTGGCCCAGCAGTCATTATGTTATTATGTTCGATTGACCAGCAATCATTACATTATTGTGGTGGATTGGCCCTTGGGGACCCTTTTCGACTTTCAAATTAGACTACAAACTACTATCACAGAAAGTTTGGTACTTTTGTCCACTCTGTCTAAATCCGACCATGTTGGTCCCTAGATATTAGGAGACTCGGTTCAGCTAAACGTTACGATACCGACACTCCAAAAATTCTAGCAAACAATGGTGTTCCCTCCGGACTATTTGGCCAGACATATGAATATGCATAGATTATACTCAGTTGTCATTCACAAGTTTAATGTTACGTTCAGTGTTCAAAATGACTGTAAACTAACGCAGACCTGATTATAAATACAATATTCATTATTATTAAAAATAATTGTCTGTCGACTTTTGAAATTGATGATTTCGGAAATATATCCACATAAGCGGTATGAAACCACATCTTATTTTCCTCATTGACAAAAATGTTAATATGTCACATAGTAATGATTTGCAGCAACTTCAGTCAAATCAAGTATGAACGCAGTAGTGCAATTTTCATATAGAAAAATAGCGTTCCACCTGATAAATCACCAGAAAAGGTGGGGTCATACGTCTTGAACGAACGTTTCTTTTATTTACTAAATAGTTCAAAAATAACACTACTGATTCGTAGCAAGGGAAGACATTTTACAGCCGCCACACTGCACTAAACGAACGCTAGTTTGAATATTAATAAATACTGATAAGGGAGATCCTTTGGAAGCAACAAACACAACTAAGAGAATAAAGTAGCAGACTTGTTTTTTTTTGAGCCCGTGAAAACACTTTGAACATACTTCGTATACATTGCGCTTCGTATACATGCAACAACAAAATCGAATAAAAATGAGCTATTTCTCCCTACTTATAATGCTCCTTCCAAACAAAAGTGAGGAATTACTTCTTATAATAGTAATTATAGCACTGGTGATGATTAACCGAGAAGTAAATGGAATACAAACTATAGGCAAATATTTTGTCACCGACACAAAGTTACACATTCCAAGCTGAGAATGAGACGGCGGTGGCCCGGTGGGTAGCACGGTAGACTATAAATCAGGGCCCTGATTTATGAAACAACCTAAGATAGTTTTGATCTTCAGTTAGAATAAAGTAACTTCCACCATTTTCCTTAAAACCATTTGTAGAAAAACAATGAATGGTGGAAATACTTATTGCATAAACAATATATTTCTGACAATATAAGGTATTAGATAATATTTCTGACAATATAAGGTATAAGTTAACTGAACGTAAATCCATTTATTTTCTTAACTTAGTAACATAACAATACACTTAATAATTTGACTTTCGAACAAAATTGTCATAAGATAAAAGGCCAAATGAGTTTCCGGGGTTCGAGCCTCACCGACGCAACTGGGTTTCTTTGGTATGTGCTTAGGTAAGGCACGCCCTGTCAGATGGAGACGTAAATCGAGCGGTAATGTTTAATCCGAATTTATCCTCCCAGTACGTCAAAGAACAGAAGAATTGTATTTAATAGTAAAATCATCACACGGTTCAATTAACCATCAATTTAATTAAATCCAAGCTTCCTCGGATTTGATAATCCAGTGAGTAAGCAAGAACCATTGGACTAAATGTAGACAAATCCATTAAATTGAAATGTCCAATCCGCTAGAAACTAATTTAGCTTACTGGATGTGGTAGGAATTGTGAATCTACGTATAGAGCCTGCGAGACTTTGATACAATATTATATTTGTTTTCTTCATTTCGGATGTCAATAATGATCTTAATCATTTTGGTTAGAGACTTGTATGCGAGCTTACAGTAGGTTTTGGAATTTTAATGATTCTAAGGAGGAACGTCTATAACTATTTTCTTTCAATTTATATTGCTTCCATCAAGCTGTAGTTCCGACATGGCATGCATGTTTGAAAATAGAACTGTCAAATATGACGGCATATAGCCTCTGTCGTATAGTATAAATCACTATTCCATTATTCTTAGATGTTCTGTTTTATATTTATCAACAAAAGCGTCTTGAACCTGGAACCCTAGAACCTGGTTTAAACCCCAGTGGCCTTTTTTACCACTGACCGTTCCAAGGCGTTAGCCCTTTTGTCAACTTGTTTGTGTTTGTGACGTCATATGCCTTTATTCCTTATTAACATTGCCATTCATGTTTGTCGTTTTGCGTGTTTTTGGGTTTACTGTGTTCTGTTCAAGCTGCATATCTTGTTCGACTTTTATACTTTTTTTTATATATTAACCTGTTTGCATATAATTAAAAAAAGTAATGCATTTTGGAGTTTCAATTTGTCTGCGTTATTTTACCACATTCTTAAATATATTATTGGTGCAATATAATCAATAATTACTAATATGTAAACACAGTTTTGGTTTTCACTATTTAAATGGTTATAACAATGATTTTTACATTTGAAAGTTATGTAGAAAAACTAACTGGATGCCAGGAGTTTTTAAGGTCGTGTGTCCCTTTTAAACAAAGGCCTCGTAATGCTATTAGACCTGTGCGCTTTGAACAAGGTTTGGTTCAGTTTTAAAAATAGTTTACAAGACATTACCAAGCATGACACTTTTCTGTGGTAATATGAGTAAATTAAAAAGTATATCCTTCCGCTACATTTCTCTGTCAGTATGTGAAAAGCGTCCATTATACCATATGAATGAAGAAAATCAATTATGGACTATACTACTTGATATTCTTCAATGCCCAGTCCGCTGGAAAAATACTTACACCTAATGGAGAGGAAGTCTGCGCTCACCCGGATTATAATAACAATACCAAAGGGGGCAGTCCTCAGTTTCGCACGAATGTCCATGTAATCAGAAAGAAAACAACTAAGCATATTTAGATCCATGAATAATTATGAATTTCATGTTTGCTGGATTTCTTTTTTTAGTTTTGAGTACTTATAAGTATATATACAACTCAAACACTAAAAGTAGCATTCAACAATAAACACACACAGAAACAAAGAACAACTTTAAAGATGATTAAAAGGCAAGATAAGACATCACAAACACAAAATGGTTGACAATAGGGTTACCGCCTTGGAACGGTCAGTTGGGGTTTAAACAAGGTTCTAGGGTGCACAAAACCTCACGCTTACCCTACTGTCATCCCAGTAAACGGGACAGTGTAAATAAATATATCCCCATCAGGTAATAATCTCTAACAAAACAAGGCAGCATTAAAAGGCAATACAAGTAAAACACATAAATGATCATGTATATATAATATAAACGAACAAAAACCCAGAAAGCCTTAAAGAAAGTACTCGATGACTTGGCAGAAGCCAGAGCAACAAGAGAACACACCGTTAAGGATACGACAAGACAAGATTAAAGAGAAACATCTAAGTTTATTTTGATATAATAGGATTATTACTAGAGTAACGTGTTCTGGACGTTTGTATCATCTCGAGTAGGTAAATGACAGATCAAGGATCTCAAGTGAGGCGGAGCCTCGAGTGTGATCCTTGATCTGGCATTTTTCTACGAGAGGTGATACATAAACTTCCAGAACACGTTACTCTAGTAATTATATTATATACCTCCTACATATGATTAAAAAATAGAATATTTATATTTCTGTTGCATACGTACATGTATGCAATAAAGAAGATGTATAATGTTTCAAGGCCTATTTTCAATAAAGAGCAGAAGGACAATGGGCGTATCTTAATATATTTGGGGGTGTAGCTACAGCTTACAACTTAAAGTTCATTGATGTGACGTACTTGTTTTGTTTATTTGACGTAACGTCGTCTTGACGTTCTCGTGCAAACTGATGTAAATGCGTGCATTTATAGGAAAGTGATACGGAATCTATTTTTAGTAGCATACTGATACGGATTCAGAAAACCTCTAGAGGTGATACAGGTTTTTGTATTCCACTGTAAGAAAATAAAGGTACTATGTGTATATTTATTGATAGGTATATAATAATGTGGAATATGCGTTCTTGGGTTGTTGCTGTGTTTTTAGGCTATAAACAGAAAAATGCGAAACTATCAAAAACATGCAAAAATTAGCAAAATTGGATGATATTGACTCACGGGTTCAACAATTTTAAATAACTTCTTAAAGTGGGGGGGGGGGGGGGGGGGGGGGGGGGACTGGGTGTAATCTTAAACTAATGAGGCAAAAAGTGTAATCTTAAACTAATGAGGCAAAAAGTGTAAAGAATATGCTTATTGGTACTTTTATTTGGTATGAAAACATGGGTAATTTAATGGTCTTCAAAGAAATGTATGATCAAATGATGGTTTGAATTATTTTGCTCAAGGATTCAGGCTAAGGGCTTATCATGGATTTGATTGTTGAGAATTGGACATTAAACTGCGGAGTTCCCCCAAGCAAGTTTATGCTCAGACACCATTCAACCTGTTCAAAGGTTTCTTTAACTTACTGTTCCAAATGAAAACTTTTACTTTCGCAAAATTGTTCCGTTCAGTCGAAAATGATAAATAAAAAACAATATTTTTTTTGTAATATCATGTTTAACGCTGGTGGTGTTCAATCTAAGATATTTTTAAGATCCGCTTCTGTGCACTCATGTATATTTAGTATGTTCAAATATGCCAGTTATTTTATATTATAATAAATAATAATACATATAAATCAAAAAGACGGAAAGTCCTGTTAGCTGGTTTTTATGCAAACACGTAGTTCTATTGGTTACAAACTTACGTATTTGAAACTGTGGCGCCCATTTTGCAGTTTACAAGAAATTCATTCTAGACCAAAACGATATTTGAGGAATATCGCTCTGGAATGTCTTGAAGATATGCCAAGCAGGTTTGGAGCAGTAGGGTTATTCCCTATATCAGTCAATGTAAACAAAAACGACACCGTCTCCAAATAATGAATGGATTTAAAAAAAAAAAAAAACGTTCATCTTCGTTCCATTACAAACCAAATATTTGTTATCAGGTCTGTGTTTCCGTATTTTAGTGTGTGTGTTTCTTTTTGACTGCTTCAGTTTGAAATCGTTCAAAATTGATTTCTGTTTCATATTGCGTCCACTTTGCAGACTTATCCTTCATCCTTCTATTACCGTAAATTAACATTTATACCACACCTTAAATACTTGAAGGCCAAGTGCCTTAAACCTCTTAATTTACTTAAAATTGTTGCAAACACTAATTCGGGAGCGGATCGTTAAGTACTTTTACAGCTTTATAGATCTCTTATCAGATCCAAGCTGGACTACGGCTCAATCGTATATGGACGGCTCGCAAGTCATACTTGCAGATGCTCGATCCTATACATAATCAAGGATTACGACTCGCCTTAGGTGCCTTTCGTACATCACCAGCCGAAAGTATATATGTTGAAGCTAATGAACCATCACTGTCTCATATACGGGACAAATTAGCCCTTCAGTATGCCATTACATTACAATCTAACTCTTCAAACCCAACTTTCGATACTGTTTTTAATCCTAGTTATGAACATCTTTTTGATCGAAAACCGAAGGCCATTCGATAATTTAGTCTTCGTATTAAACCAAAATTAAGAGACACTGATATCGACCTAAATTTGATTGCCTAGTACAAAGTACCACAATTTCCACCGTGGACTTTGGAAACACCAACAATTATTTTCGATCTTTGTAATAGTAACAAATCCAGTACAGACCCTACTGTCTTTCAAAGCAAATTTAATGAAATTAAATCGAAATACAGTAACTTTCAACATATATACACACAGATGGTTCTAAAGATGGAGATAAGGTAGCTGCAGCAGCTGTTATTCACAAACGCAGCATGAAGAGCCGCCTGCCTGAAAAGGCCTCTATTTTTGTAGCTGAACTTAAGGCAATTGAACTTGCCTTAAACTATATTCAGGAATCTGATGATGGCCATTTTGTAATATTTTCTGATTCCCTTTCATCTCTTCAAGCCCTGGGTATTATGAAATATGATAACCCAGTTGTGCTTCAACTTTTACAAAAGTACAATTCTCTTATAGTTGATAATGTTATTATTTTCTGCTGGCTTCCAAGCCATGTATGAATACGTGGTAATGATAGAGCTGATAGAGCTGCTAAAACAGCATTACGTTTACATATGAGCCGAAACACGCGAAAACGACCCTTCAGACAAAATGTTGACATTTTATATTTTTTGATGTTGATGAAACACGTTGATTTTCTCTTTAAACATCTCTTTATTTTATGTTGATATCTTTATTAAAAATGATTTTATCTCTGTTTGCAAATTAAAGATTGTATTAACCATTAATTTCGACGTTGACGTCGGCGTCTTGGACGACGTCGTTGATTAAATAACAACAAAAAACATAACCAATTACCATTTTCTATAGCATCAACTATTTATTTTAAGAAAACATATTCCCTATGATATAATAATTAGGTAAAACACGGACGTGACGAGAAATGATTAGTAATTAATTGATTACCGGCCGACGTCATAAATTGTTACTTGATGACGTTGTCGTTTAATCGTCCGAAGGGATGTTTTCGTGTGTTGCGGCTCATATATCTAATGCCAAATTACCTTATACTGATTTTAACACATAGATTCGTAAATCTTGGCAAGCCGCTTGGGATTTGTCAGTTAACAATAAACTCCAATCAGTTAAACCGTTGTCCTAGCCCGGTGCAGGATCGGGCATACACGTTATACTCTCTCATATTTATAACAAGTAGAGCAATTACCAGAATGTATACCCTGCTTTGCACAGTTAACGGTCAAACACATCTTGTTGGAATGTGTAGACTTTTATCCTGTGCGTCAAAGGTACTACACAGTTAATACTGTGAAAGAGTATTTTGATACTATAGATTTTAGTCTTGTTTAGTCCCTGAAAGAAATCAGACTATATAAATCATTATAATAATCAGACTTTATAAATCATTATAAAATGTTCTTACATATGTTTACTTGTTTATACACCCGTTGACGGGTATTTGTTATTCACATTTATACATGGTTTATATTACTACCATATCATCCCTTATTTGCACATTAATTTTTATTTACTACTTAATTTCTTCATCTTTCATCAGTTTTTGCGCTCAATATGACCTATTTTTGTGTCGACGTGCCGTAAAACACCATTCATTCATCCATTCATCCTTCCATTTTAATGCCGGACTTTCAGACTATTATTGTTTTCTTGTTATCCTATTTTCGATCAGAATAAACAGCTGGGTTCAGCAATGTAGGGTGTAATTACAGGCAACGTTATACAAATGAGGAATATATCAGCCAAATTCAGATAAAATAAGGACAATGCCATCTTCGTTTTAATTAACAAAGGATGGTACAAATGTCGACAATGTTACGTTAATAAGTATGCATCAAAAGTCGATGACATATGGTGTTTCTGTGTGGAAAAACATCCAGTGATTTAAAGCAAGTTATGTATGGGTTGTTTATAGGTAACAACGGTGAAAACTTGAAAGACATTATTGACATATACAGACAGTTTCAGTCTACACAAACTTTAAAGTAGTTAGCCCGCCGACAACAGCCTATTTGACAAAATGCGTGCACTATTTTTAAACCTACTGACGACAAAGTATATATATAGAGGATCTTACATGAGTACTCATTGATTATTGAATTTATTAAACGAGTTAGCACAATGATACAATGCGAGGCAATCGACTTTTATTGCATTTTGCCTGTCGCTTTTCACACGCGATTTTTTTTTGACAGAGCATTCTAGGCTTATTTGCATACTTATATATCGAAAATATAGAATGGGGTTATTCCACTCCCACTCCGTTATGTGATAAATATATATATAATGAATGAATGAATGAATGGTGTTTTACGGCACGTCGACACATAAATAGGTCATATTGTGCACAAAAACTGATGAAAGATGAAGAAATGAAGAATTAATTAAAAATTAATGTAAATATATAAAGATAAAACTATTTACAAATAAAGGATGATATGGTAGTAATATAAACTATATATGTAAATTCAAAAAATGCCCGAAAACGGGTATGTAAAGAAGTAAATATATACAAGAACATATTAATAATGATTTATATAGTCTGACTTCTTTCAGGAAATCTAAAACAAGACTAAAATCTATAGTATTAAATAATTTGGTCATAGTATTAACATTGTAGCACCTTTGACGCATAGGATCAAAGTCTACACACTCCAACAAGATGTGTTTGACCGTTAACGGTGCAAAGCAGGGTATACATTCTGGCAATTGCTCACATTGCAATAAATATGAATGAGTATAACGTGTATGCCCTATCCTGCACCGGGGTAGGACAACTTCCTCTCGACGAATGGGTCTACTAGGAGAACGCCATTCTCCGAGTAAGGTTTAATTGAATGGAGTTTATTGTTAACTGACAAATCCCAAGCGGATTGCCAAGAGTTACGAATATATGTGCTAATACAACTTTTAAAATCAGTATAAGGTAATTTGGCATTAGATATATGTAAACCTAATGTTGCTTTAGCAGCACTATCAGCTCTATCATTATCACGTATTTCTACATGGCTTGGAAGCCAGCAGAAAATAATAACATAATAGCTGTAAGAGAATTGTACTTTTCTAAAAGTTGAAGCACAACTGGGTTATCATGTTTCATATTACCCAGTGCTTGAAGAGATGAAAGGGAATCAGAAAAGATTACAAAAAGGTCATCATCAGATTCCTGAATATAATTTAAGGCAAGTTCAATTGCCTTCAGTTCGGCTGAAAAGATAGAGGCCTTGTCAGGCAGGCGGCTCTTTATGTTGTGTTTCTGAACAACAGCTACTCTATCTCCATCTTTAGAACCATCTGTGTATATATGTTGAAAGTTACTGTATTTCGATTTAATTTCATTAAATTTGCTTTGAAAGACAGTAGGGTATGTACTGGATTTGTTGCTATTACAAAGATCGAAATTAATTGTTGGTGTTTCCAAAGTCCACAGTGGAATTTGTGGTACTTTGTACTTGGCAATCAAATTTAGGTCGATTTCAGTGTCTCTTAAATTTGGTTTAATACGAAGACCAAATGGTCGAATGGTCTTCGGTTTTCAATCAAAAAGAGGTTCATAACTAGGATTAAAAACAGTATCGAAAGTTGGGTTTGAAGGGTTAGAGTTTAATTTAATGGCATATTGAAGGGCTAATTTGTCCCGTCTATGAGACAGTGATGGTTCATTCGCTTCAACGTATAAACTTTCGGCTGGTGATGTACGAAATGCACCTAAGGCGAGTCGTAATCCCTGATTATGTATAGGATCGGACATCTGCAAGTATGATTTGCGAGTCGATCCATATACTATTGAGCCATAGTCCAGCTTGGATTTTATAAGAGATCTATAAAGTTGTAAAGGTAATTTACGATCTGCTCCCCAATTACTGTTTGCAACAACTTTAAGTAAATTAAGAGCTTTAAGGCACTTGGCCTTCAAGTATTTAAGGTGTGGTATAAACGTCAATTTACGATCGAAAATAAGACCAAGGAATTTTGTTTCATCCACTACTGGTATTGGAGACCCATCCAGTGTTAAATGAGGGTCTTCATGATGTTTACGTAGTTGACAAAGGTGCATACAATTAGTTTTAGATTTAGAAAATGTAAAACCATTTTCATCCGACCAGGTCTGAAGTTTATTCAGGCATTGTTGCAGTTGTCTCTCAATAGTGTTCATGTTTTGTGCACGATAACATATAACAAAGTCGTCAACATATAGAGAGCAATCCACACCAGGATTACTGCATTGAACTATACTGTTAATTTTTATATTAAAAAGGGTGACAGAGAGTATGCTGCCCTGTGGCACACCCATCTCCTGTTCTTGAATAGAGTATGCGGCCCTGTGGCACACCCATCTCCTGTTCTTAAATATCAGAGAGGGTTGACCCCATTCAAACACCAAACTGTCTATCATCTAAGAAATTCTCTATAAAATTGGTAATCGGCCTCTAAGACCAATATCATAAAGATCATTCATGATACCGTACTTCCATGCAGTATCATAAGCTTTCTCCAAGTCAAAAAATACAGCGACTAGATGTTCTTTCTTTACGAAAGCTTCCCTAATAAATGATTCAAATCGAATGAGATTATTTGTTGTGTCGCGTTGGCGCCGGAATTCACTTTGATACTTTGTTATCAGCTTGGATTCCAGGTACCAAAAGATTCTCTCATTAATCATTCGGTCCATGGTTGTACAATATATATATAAAACTTACATATTTTGTCCAAAGGCACAATATCTTTCGATTTTAACCAGCCAGCCCAAACCGCAAAACTGGAACGTCAAATTAAGA